>CM062811.1:612033685-612633685 GCA_031772625.1 Pinus tabuliformis | reverse complement strand
TTTAAGATGATAGACCTCTCAGACTGGTGATTTATGTGGATGGTCTCTTTCTAATTGGTGCAGACCCTCTCATGCACAAATGGAAGAGGGAGTTGGCTTTTGAATTTGAGATGAAGGACCTAGGACTAATGCACTACTTCCTAGGGTTGCAGGTTTGGGAAAAACCAGGAGAAATTTTCCTATCTCAAGGAAAATATGTTGTGAAGATATTGGAAAGATTTGGGATGGTAGACTGCAAGCCCATGACTACCCTGATGGAGATTAACTTTAAGAAGTTATGAGGTAGTGCTGTCAGACCTGAATTGGGAAATGATTCTGTGTATCATCAACTCATAAGAGAACTGATGTTCTTGGTAAATTCCCATTTGGATATATGTTTTGTAGTTAACACGTTGAGCTTCATCGCTCACATTGGATTGGTGCCAAAAATCTTGTGAGATATCTTCGGGGCACAATCACTCATGGACTGAGATACACTACCAGAGATGTGAGGCTACATGATTATTCTCATGTTTATTGGGCAGGCAATGTGGTGGATTGCAGAAAAACTTTTGGGTGTTGTTTCTCTTTAGGTTCTGCTTCGATATCCTAGATGAGTAGGAAGTATAAGTCAGTTTCTTTGAGAATCGCTGAGGCCGAATACATAGATGCGAGTATGGCCTCCTATGAAGCTATCTAGTAGAGGAATGTCTCCAGTAAGATTTTTGGACATGTGCTAGATACCACCGTGTTCCTCTGCGACAACCACAGTGGGATTTGACTATCAGAGAATCTCGTATTTCATGATCGCTCCAAGATTGTCGATATCAAGTACCACTTTATCGAGGATATGGTACAATGAGGAGAAATAATGCTCCATCACGTTGGGACTGATGAGAAGGTCACCAAAATTCATATGAAGCCCCTACGAAAGGTCAAATTCTAGACTTTTCAAGAACGACTAAGAGTCGTCGAGAGACCCTCTTATCATGGTCCGTATGATATGAACATTGAGCTCTGCAAGCTCCATTGGGGCTTGGGGTACTTCTTGCAGTGATGGGAAACCATAGGGTGAGTGGTTCAACCTTATCCTATCATACCTCGTTGCGACATGTAGGCATGATGAGTGGTTCATCCTTCTCCTCTTGAGACATCCAACTCATGCAGTCTTGGACTCATGGGAAGTACTTCTCATCTAGCCAATGAGTAGGGAAATGAGGATAGGGACAATAGTACTACCGATGGACACATCGTGTACTATTGTACTCCCTATGCTAGGATGATATTGATCTCAAATTAATTGGAATTGACTTCAGGTCAGTAAGAGTGGTATCACACACTCTCTTTATTGGAACTTACTTTAGGTTAGTAAGACTGGTATGAGACAATCTCTTTTATTTAGGACTAACTTTGGGTCAGTAGAGAATGGTATGATACATTCTCGATCACTTATTCTTCTTCATAGTTCAAAAAAGCAGAGTAGAGCAGTGGAGAGCAGTGCATTGATGGTAGAGATAGTACCGACTCATAGATGGATTAGTAGATGGAGTTCTCCTTAGTTCAGAGGGAGTGTTAAAATTGGAAACTCAGGCCAAACTCCATGTGGGTAGCCTTATTTATGGAAGATGATATTTTTCTTGGATTCCTCTCTCCGAGATGTGTAGGATTGATCTAAACATCATTCGATTCCGAGATGTATATATGGAGATATGAATTTATTTATATTCTTTACAATTTGTTAACATCGGCCAGAAAGCAAAACAATCATTTTCACCCCCAACTTAACCTCAATGTTGCATATTAAAGGAGGAGACCTTGTGGCATTATTTCACCATCTCATCCATTCATTCATCTCTCTCCTCTCTCATTTGGGTGTACATAGCTGGAGCAGAACCTCTCACATGTGTGAAGAAGGAAGTGTGATAATTTTTTTAGAGCAACGTTGACGGAGTATGACCGAAGCTGTAGGAAGATTTTGGACAATGTTGACTCTTCCTTAGTGTGGATTGGGTTAGGCTACCTCTCCTTGGCAAGCCACAGTTCTAGACATTTTTCTTGACCTCTCTTTGACCCTGTGTTGACCAGTGTTGACTATGTTAGGGCTAGTTGCAAGCTTGACTGTTGTTGAGCAAAGTTTGACAGGGATTTTTAGATTGTTTTGGGCTATGTCTCCTTACTGTTGGAGGCTGAGATGTCTAGGCTATTCACCGAGTTGATTGGAGGTCAAATCTGACCTATTTGACCAACTTTGACTTTGCTGGTTAGATTTTTTTGTTGCTATCATAAAATATCAATTTTGTATATTTGTACTATCTCTCTCTATCTCTTGAGTTGTTGAAGATTATAAGAAGAATTGATCAAGGGTTTCCCCACATTGGGGTTTGTCCCTCACTCGTGAAACATATTGTGTCCTCTTGTCTTAGCTTGTCTTCCACTATTTATGTTTATGTTCTATTTGCATTTTACTATGATTTTGATGTGATTTCTAATATGGAAATTGATATTGGGCTAATAATAAATTTGAATTAAATTTCTCTTGAGCATAGAACATACCAAAATTAATAATGAGGTCGTTGGAAACAGATTTACAATAGAAAAGAAAGGAGCCAATATACATTTAAGTAATAATTTCCACTTCTTTGCTATGAGATGAAGGGACCCAAGAGTACTAGATCAATTTTTTTTTTACATAGAACCAAGCACAATAAAATCTGAAGCTCATGATTCATGGTGCACTGAAGGTGACAACCATGCTACAGGGACCAACCTGTAATTTAGAAGCCCAATTTAGAGATTGGGGAATCTTGTTGGTGTAAAAAAAAAACTAATGATGCTCCTACATACATGTGTGTAAAAATATGGTAAGAGACAGGTGAGTCGAAATGGGAAACACAAATATATATTGTGCAGAGGTGAGTAGGGTATAAGAAAATGTGTATACCTGGCAATGACTTTCTTCAAAAAATTTCCTTCCTATGTCACAAATAACCAAAAGACTTTAGAATGCGAATATTATAGGTATTTTCCTCCAAAATAAATCAAGAGGGCAAGGAAACTAAAGATGGCACACTAACTGCGTGAACCAGAAAATTGTGCATACTAAATATTTTAAAGAAAATCCTTCTCTTAATCAGCATTACAGAGAGTGAAAATGTAGGCTATAGAACAAAAAATAATACCCAGGTTTCTGCTGAACCGTGTCATACCAATACCAAATCGGTGCGCATTTATATGGGGAAATTATGGACGACAAGAAAAAAAAAAGGATAAGTATCACGAACCAAACCTCATTTTAAAGAAATTAAGAGAAGTATAAAATTGGTACATAATAGACTTGTAAATAGCAGGGGATGAGGGTTAGACTTGGAAAAATAAAATGACCCTGGTGATGAGTGAAATCAGCGGACCCAAAAGGATTCAAATTTGGAACTTAGATCACGAGCGATACCTGTCAGCGTATATGTAGATTTCATGAGACGAATAAGCTAATAATTGATCATGGAACCTGTATTATAAGTAATGGGGTCTAGAAGAAAATAAAATGAGAAGAAGGGCATACAAAAAACCTTGCTAATGACTCAGCTGAAGCGAAGCAGTGATGGAAGCACTGCAAACCTCAAGAAATGAATTCTAGCTGACCGCATCCTAGATAATGACACTTTTGGTTGAACATGAAAACCACGTCGCTTATAGCTAGCACTCTAGAGAATTTGAACAACCTAAACATTATAGATTTAGAGTGGGCCCAAGTAAAATATCTTAACCTTTCCATTCTACAACAAAGTCCTTGGATATATATATGATGATGATGGTGGTGGCTAACGTCTACAGAGACCAAACTTTTGTCTATCAGACCTAAAGAAACAAATTATTTAGTTTGATTAAATATTTTATTCCTATGCTCAAAAAACATGGAGAGAAGCCTCCCAAGCTCATTATAATTTTGACATTGTAAAAGGCTACGAAAGGTCAGTATTGTGACAAAGATTATGAAACTGAGATCTAATGTGGTTGTACGCGGGCCACTCTAAGAGGAAGTGGTTTTCATCCTCAATCTCTGTATTCTCACAGAGATGGCAGATCCTTTTCATCCATGACGTTTTAGGAAATGCCGAACAAAGTTAGAAAATAAACATGCTCTCTTATAATTAGATTTAATTATCGTACGAGCATTATGTTTTAAAAACCCTTATTATTTTTTTTATATGCATTGACTAGTATTAGGCGGACAAGAGAAAGAACATACATTATAACAAATACCTTGAAGTGAGGGAACAAAAACCCTATTTCAATTTTGAAATAGATAATATATTTATTTGTAGGGCTGCAAGGCTGTGACTTTGAATGCATCATACAAGAAAGGGATTTTCTTTGGAAGCCTTCGATAGGGAAGTTATAGAGAGGAAGCCATGTGTAAGGGTATAAACCCTAGCTCAAAAAGCTTGTGGATTAGGTTATGGCCATGATGGTCAGAACCCTAGAGAAAACATATAATTTATAGAAGGAAAAAAAACCTAGACAGTGCAACAAAGCCCCTCCATAACCATAACTCCAACCAATAGTTGTGTTCCATTTGAGGGCAATGCTGTCCTGACACTACCAAAAGGAATAACAATATTTAGCAAAAACAACCATCATTGTGAACTAAATACAGAAGTCAGTTAGAAAAAAGGATTTTCTTCTACCTGGTGATGAAGGACCCTAGACTGGTCTCTGTTCCTATGGCCATGCACAGGATAGTTAAACCATTTTTAAGATTATCATAAAATTTGTTTGCAGGAAGAATTGGCCTATGCTTAACAATCTATATGCATAACCGCAGTGTATTTACCTATATGAATGCCACAGTTGTGTGTGTGGTGCAGTTGAGATGAGAACCATAATCTCCAGGGTATCAAACTTCTCAATTTATTGAGCTTTGGGTTGAACATACCTGGAACCAGAAACTACATAAGGAAAAAATTATTCACATTATCATTCCCAAATTCAATAGAAAATTCATTCATAAGCTACCAAAAATTTCCAGTACACTGTAAATGGAAATCACCAAACATGCCCTAATAAAGGATATAGTTTTTTTTTTTTTTTTTTTACATGTGAATTGCCATAACCATGCCACAGTGAACCAATGGTGTCTAGTTGAATCTAGTAGACAAGCGAGGATATTTGACAGTAAAGGGTGTACATACCAAGTAAAGTATTGGATGTAAGTTTCATAGCTCGCTCTATGAGCGAGGGAGTGCAAATGAGACTGGTGTTGTAAGGACCTGCGGTATGGGTCACCTTCACCATGCAAAGCACGTGCGAGAAACATGAGAAAAATGCGAAGTGAACAAGCCAAGAAACGGTTTTATAAGGTGTTGGGCAAGTTGAGGAGGCAATCCCACGAGTTGGGCATGACGACCCTCCACTTGGGTAAAGGCAACATGTTGAACAAGTTAGCTTGGGCGTTGGGCGTGGGTCAGCCGGGTGACATAACTAGCCACCTGCCCATATATATTGGTGTGCGTTTGTGGAGGTAAAGGAATCATTCTGTCAACACAAGTTCGATCAAGAAGTTCTGCGGTTGTGGATGAGCCCGCACGACAGGCAGAACTCGGGTCAAAAACTCGTGCAGAAAACTCGGGCAGAAAACTCGAGCGAAAAACTCATGTAGGAAACTTGTGCAGAAAACTTGGGTGCGGTCGTCGAGCAGAACTCGAGAGAGGTCATTCAGGAAAAACTCGGATGAGGTCATTCAGGCAGAACTCAGGCGAGGTCGTCGGGCAGGAATCTCGGGTGAGGTCATTTGTGCGAACCGGGTGAGGTCGTTTGGGCGAGCTGGGTGAGGTCGTTCGGGCGAGCCGGGTGAGGTCGTTAGGTGACTTGGGTGAAGTCGTTCGAGCAAGCCGGGTGAGGTCGTTGGGCGAGCCGGGTGAGGTCGTTGGGCGAGCCGGGTGAAGTCATTCGAGCGAGTTGAGTGAAGTCATGTGGCGACCTAGGTGAGTTCATTCGTGCGAACCGGTTGAAGTCGTGTGTCAACCCGGGTGAAGTCGTGTGGCGACTCGGGTGAAGTTGTTCGGGTGAACGAGTTTGGGTGAATGGGTGGATGTGCGAACGAGCGGTTGGGTGAGGGTGCGTCGTGCATGACGAAACGAAGAATTGTGCGGACAGGCGACTTGGGTAGGATGCACCATGCATGACGAAATGATGGAAATGGTGAAGTGTCAGAGTTGTGAACGGAGGTGTGACTCGTGCGGAGGCACCTGTGTGTGGTGACTTGGTTACGACACGGTGCGCCCAAATTGGGAAAACAACATGATTGTGCGACGAGGTGAACAAAGGGTTGGTGAGTCATGCGGTGACCGTGTTAGGGCGCCGACGAGCTGGGCAACCAAGTTTGCTAAAGTTTGAAATTTCGCTAAGTGTAAATTTGGGGTTTCCCAAGATTTAACTTGTACTTATAAAAGAAGATTATATATATTGATGCCGGTAGACTCATATTGCAGGGAGTTGCCCCTCCCTTTATACTGTTGTGCATTACTCTTGTATAATGTTCTTTATGTGAATGTTATGGGCTTTCGCTATATAAAGGACAAAGATAATACTTGGTAACAAAAATAAACTAAGTATGGAATGTTAGGCGTAGTCTACAATCGTAAGTATTGGTGAAAAGAAAACGGTTGGTAGTGCTGCACCTTGCTATAGTGCAGTTGGAAGAGTACCGCTAGTGTAGGGGTGTGACGGGTGGTATCAGAGCAGGTTCATAGTGGGTGAAGCTTGTGTATAGTGAAGAGATAATACACACCTTGACAGGTCGTATCAGAGCTGGTGAACTGAATCAAGGAGCTGATTCTACGAAGATTGAAGACTTGAAAGGGAGTTCAAGTTTTGCAGGTGACAAGTGGACTATCAAGGTGATTTAGGTGAATGTTGAAATCGGTTTAGCAGAGGTAAAGCCTTGTTCTTGGGCCAAGCTAAACGACAAGATATGGCAGGTTAGGAAGAATGCGAAGGGAAGCTCTTTCTTATCTTATACAGGTTGAAGCAGTTGAAAGAAGAGAACCCTCATATTCGAAAGGAACTTGAAGTCTTGGAAAGGAATGTTGAAGACAAACTTCTTCAACTTGGTTGGACAATGGAGCAGGATGAAGTTGTACATTGTGCTGTCAAGGAAGAGGAAGTTGTGATGATTGAGGATTTTGCAGATGTGACGATGATGGAGGATGAACTTGAGGATGATCAAGTTGGACCAGGATCGTGCAGTTTGCAGACATGGATGGATGAGGATACTCACATGGAGGAACCTCATGATGAAGATGTAAGTACTATTGATACTTGTGTTTCACTTGAGCATTTGGTAGATGGACCGTATGCAGGGAAGGGCAAAGCTAGTTTGCTGATGCAAGGAAGCATCTTACCATGGATGTCTATGATGAGACCTTGTATGGAGAAGAAAGGATTGTTGATTGTTGCAAGACTTGTTGGGGTTGTTTATGACCTTATGGTAGAAGGTGCAAAGGCCCGTGACAAGGGAGGAACATGATGATCATTGTGGAGGATTGGGTCATGCTTTAGCCACATGGAGAATTGGCTAAGTGCCCGGCATGACTCATGGATAGATTGGAGGGCACACACTTGAGTTGATGATGCTTGGGTGGACTTCTCATGGCCAAGACAAAGAGATAGTCTTGGTGGAACCTTTAGTTGGGGAGCTATGATGGAAGGGACACGTGATGATGATGATATGGTTGAGTGACTGAGTTCACTAGATTGAAGATTGCAGACTTGGATAAGGATGACCGATTGTTGTGATGGGTCTACTTGGTTGGACTACATGGGCAACTTATTCATGGACATTAGGTTGGAGACATGGAACATGGTAGTCTTATGCAGGGACATTATGCAAGAGCACTTGTAGAGATGTCACTTATGGGCATCCAATGAGGAGTGGAAAGGGAGGGATGTTATGCAGGTGGATTTGCTGGTGTGACATGGAGATGTTTTATTTATGAGTTGATGGAGAGGTTGTGCACTCTTGTACAACAAGACCATTCACTTGGATAGAGTTGTGAGTAAACTATGGAGCATTCCTACTACATGGAGAGCTGAGACATCTTGCAGAGACCTTTGGGCCGAGGCTTGTATGCTTGCTAGAGTGCTAGTTGGAGATGACTCATGGAGCTCATGATGAAATGAGATTGTTGTGACTTTGGAATGATGGAGTTACAACACTGATGATGCCTTGGTGGCAACACTTGGGCATGGGTTGAGCTGAGAATCAACCACCTTTGACACATGGGAGCTGATTGATCTATGATCATAGGTAGCACATGGGAGATGAGACAGGTGTATACTTGTTTCTATGGTAGACTTGAGGGATGGCACATACAGATATGATGGAGGTGGCTTCATGGACTTGGATGTGGCACATCAAGAGTCAGAGTTTGATGAGATGATCTCTTCACCTTGAGGAGATGGATGTTTTGTAGATGGATGATGATGTTGGGATAGATGCAGCTGATTTCATGTAGCACATTGACACCAAACATCATGGACAACATGTTGCAGATGAGATGAGGACTACTTCATGGACCTGAGCATGGCTTACACTTGTAGGGAGATGGATTGTTGATCGAGTTGAGGATGTGACAGGATGTTCAGAGAAACAAATGATGATGGCATGAGGATGTTCATTCTCATGGTTTGAGCGAACTGTTGGATTGATCACCCGACTAGTTCAAAAATGGGTGACGTCAGTGTACAGAGATGTGTTATAATTATGTTGGAGTATCATGGCAGTAGTTCACATGATGACGATACATGATGAGGTTGACATGATATGTTGCAGGAAGCATGTAGCTTGAGATGGAGGGGCTAGCCTTCCATGATGGGGAGCAACATGTGGAGATTGTGACGAGATGGTTGATGATCATGGATTGAGATGATTTTCTGATGTATGACATACCGATGGAGTATATGCCTTAGTATGGATATCTTGGTGACAGATGGTTGCCGGGATGACATATTATCCAGGACAACAATGACTTCAAGTGGGGGAGGATGTAAGTACTTGCGGTTCAGGTCACCTTCACCATGCGAAGTGTGTGCGAGAAACATGAGAAAAATGCGAAGTGAACGAGCCAAGAAATGAGTTTATAAGGTGTTGGGCGAGTTGAGGGGGCGGTCCCACGAGTTGGGCATGCCGACCCTCCACTCGGGTGAAGGAAACATGTTGAACGAGTCGGCTTGGGCATTGGGCGTGGGTCGTTTGGGTGACATAACCAGCCACCCACCCATATATATTGGCATGTGTTTGTGTAGGCAAAGGCATCATTCGATCAACACGAGTTTGATCAAGGAGTTCTACGATTGCGAACGAGCAGAACTCGAGTGAAAAACTTGTGTAGAAAACTAGTGCAGAAAAGTCGGGAAAAAAACTCGTGCAAGAAACTCGTGCAGAAAACTCGAGCGAGTTCGTCAGAAAGAACTCGGGCGAGGTCGTTCAGGCAGAACTCGGGCGAGGTCATTCAGGCAGAACTCGGGCGAGGTTGTCAGGTAGGAAACTCGGGCGAGGTCGTTCGGGTGAACTAGGTGAGGTCATTCGGGCGAGTTGGGTGAGGTCATCGGGCGACCTAGGTGAAGTCATTTGGGCGAGCCAAGTGAGGTCATTGGGTGACCCGAGTGAAGTCGTTCGGGCGAGCTAGGTGAAGTTGTGTGGCGACCCAGGTGAGGTCGTTCGAGCAAACCAGGTGAAGTCATGTGTCGACCCGGGTGAAGTCATGTGGCGACTCAGGTGAAGTTGTTCGGGTGAACAAGTTTGGGTGAATGGTTGGACGTGCAAACGGGTGGCTGGGTGAAGGTGCACCGTGCACGAGGAAATGAAGAATTGTGAGGATGGGCGACTTGGGTAGGGTGCGCTGTGCACAACGAAATGGTGGAAACAGTGAAGTGTTGGAGTTGTGAATGGAGGTGTGACTCATGCGGACGCACCCATGTGTGGTGACTTGGTTACGACGAGGCGCGCCTAAGTTGGGCAAAAAACACAATCATGCGACGAGGTGAACGAAGGGTTGGTGAGTCATGTAGTGACCGTGTGGAGGCGCTGATGAGCTGGGCAACTGAGTTTACTGAAGTTGGAAATTTGGTTAAGTGTAAATTTTGGGTTTCCCAAGATTTAACTTGTAGTTATAAAAGAAGATTATATATATTGATTCGGGCAGACTCATATTGCAGGGAGTTGCCCCTCCATTTATACTGTTGTGCATTTCTCTTGTATAATGTTGTTTATGTGAATGTTATGGGCTTTCACTGTATAAAGGACAAAGATAATACTTGGTAAGAAAAATAAAATAAGTATGGAATGTTAGGCATAGTCTACAATCATAAGTATTGGTGAAAATAAAACGGTTGGTAGTGCCGCACCTCGCTATAGTGCAGTTGGAAGAGTACTGCCAGTGTAGGGGCATGACAGGTGTGGTGCTGTGGGGGAGGAAGTGGTAACTGATGCCCTATCCTTCCCATCACTCATTCAAAACCCTAAGTTTATGGACCAAGGGTTGTTCTGACACCTCCCAAACTCAAATCAAATGACATGAATTCCACTGCATGTCTTGGTATGAAAAAAAAGTTGCTAGAGAATTCGAACAATGTGAATATTATAGCTTTGGAATGATCCCCATATTAAAATACCATATGGTGCCTCAACCTTTCCATGCTACAACAAATTTCTTGGAATTATATATATATATATATATATATATACATATTCTCTTATAATTTCAATAAATTTTTAATTTTAAATAGAATAAACCAATAAATTCAAAATGTATAAAAACAACTAATATAAATAAATTTATGTTTTAATTTAAATAATTTTAATTTTTAATTTAAATAAATTTAATTTTTATTTTTTTTGAAATAATAAAGTTTACACATTATATAAATCAATTTTATGGTTTTAAATAATCAATTAATTTTAAATAATAAATATAAAAAAGTTTTACTAAATCATAATAATAGTTATAATGATAGATTATATTTTAAGAAGGTAATTAATTATGAAATATATTTATATATATATTTATTATTTTTTTTAAAGATTCTTTTGATATGAAATATTGAACCATGGTTAGTCATGCTCAATCATTGTCAATATTTGTCACAATGCAAATCAATCATGGTGAACCATGGTTCATCATCATATTGTGACAAAGATGTTCTCAATATGAATTGACCATGGTCAACCATTGTACAACATCGCATTGTACCAAAGGTTGTCTCAATATGAAAAACAATCATGGTCAACCATAGTCCAACATCGCATTATGAGAAAGATTGTGTCAATATGAAAATCATCTATGGTTAACCATGGTCAACCATGTTTATTTTGGGGTTCATAATATTTATCGTAGGGCTTATATACCTTCGATTTATAGTAGCAATTTCTCAATATGAAAATCAATCATGGTCAACCATTGTCTAATGTTGCATTGTGACAAAGATTGTCTAAATGTGAAAATCAACCATGATCACACATGGTCCAACGTTATATTGTGACTAAGGTTGTGTTGACAATACAACCAATCATGGTCAACCATGGTCATTAACTGTGATAACATTGTGACAAAGATTATGTCTTGTTCCAATGTCACACTGTGACAACCATGGTCAACCATGGTTATCCATGGTCATCCATGGTTAACCACGATAAACCATGGTCATCCATTGTCAACCAGGTCATCCATGGTTAATCATGGTCAACCATGTTTATCTTAGGGTTTATATACCTTGTGTTTATAATATTTATCCCTTTGGTTTAATATTATTCCCTTGGGTTTATAATATTTACCTTAGGATTTATATACCTTGGGTTTATAATGTAATCCCTTTCCTTTAATATTATTCACTTGGGTTTATAATATCTTAGAGTTTTAGAATTAATCCCTTTGATTAATACTATTAATCCCTTGGGTTTATCAATCAAAGTGTTCATATCCATTGGGTTTATCAATTTTCTTTGTCCAATGTCGCAATGTGACAAAGATTGTCTCAATATGAAAATCAACAATGGTCAACCATGGCCAGCCATTGTCCAATGTTGCATTATGCCAAAGGTTGTCTGAATATGAAATCAATCATGGTCAACCATAGTCTAACATCACATTGTGTGAAAGATTGTGTCAATATGAAAATCATCTAGAGTGAACAATGGTCAACCCTGTTTATTTAGGGGTCTATGATATTTACCTTAGGGTTTATAAACCTTGGGTTTATAATACCCCTTTTTCGGTAAAAAAATCAATCATGGTCAACAATGGTCCAATGTCACATTGTGAGAAAGATTGTCTCAATATGAAAATTAACCATGATCAACCATGGTCCAACGTTAGATTATGACAAAGATTGTCTTGAAATTACAATCAATCATGCTCAACCATGGTCAATAATTGTTGTCACATTGTGACAAAGATTGTCTCTAGGTCCAATGTCACATTGTGACAAACATGGCCATCCATGGTCAACCATGGTCCAAGGTCACATTGTGACAAACATGGCCATCCATGGTCAACCATGGTCCAACATTGAATTGTGACAAAGGTTGTCTCAATATGAAAATCAATCATGGTCAACCATGGCCAACCATTGTCCAAAGTCACCTTTGTGCCAAAGGTTGTCTCAATATGAAAATCAATCACGGTCAACCATAGTTCAACGTCACATTCTGACAAAGACTGTGTCAATATGAAAATCATTTGTAGTCAACCATGGTCAACCATGTTTATTTTAGGGTTTATAATATTTACCTTAGGGTTTATATACCTTGGGTTTATAACATTTATCCCTTGGGTTTAATACTATTCCATTGGGTTTAGTATTATTCCCTTGAAAATCAACCATGATGAACTGTGGTCCAACATTGGATTGTGACAAAAATTGTTTCGACATTACAATCAATCATGGTCAGCCATGGTTAATAACTATGGTCACATTGTGACAAATATTGTCTCTTGGTCCAATGTCACATTGTGCCAAACATCGTCAACCATGGTCATCAATGGTTAACCATGGTCATCCATGATCAACCATGGTCATGCATGGTTAACAATGGTTGACTCTGGTCAACCTTATTTATCTTAGGGTTTATATACCTTGGGTTTATAATATTTATCCCTTGGGTTTAATATTATTCCATTGGGCTTATAATCCCTTGCTTTTTTAGTATTAATCCCTTGGGTTTATTATTCCATTGGGCTTATAGTATTTATCTTCGGTTTATATACCTTAGGTTTATAATATTAATCCCATGGGTTTAGCCTTTTTCCCTTGGGTTTATAATACCTTGGGGTTTTAGAATTAATCCCTTAGATTTATACTATCAATCCCTTGGGTTTATCAATTGAAGTGTTAATAATAATAATAATAATAATAATCAATTGTTACTGTATTAATAAGAATGAATAATTAATTATGAATAATGGGGTGCACACATGGAACAATAGAAGAGGAGGGAATAACCAAATTGCATCCAGATTGGATAGATTCCTAATTTCGGAATAGGTAATTAGCAGATATATATTCATTGAAGCATCGATTCTCCCTAGAATGGGCTCAGACCACTAGCCGATTTGGCTGGAAATGGATCTAAAAGAAAGCCCGAAAAATTGACCCTTCAGGTTTGAAGATCTCTGGCTCAGAGACCCAGGCCGCATTAACCAAACTTGAGCTCTGGTGGACACAAAGCCAACAACAGGGGAGGAATTGTATGCATACATTCCAACTAAAACTCAATGAAATTAAACAAAAAATAATGAAATGGAACAAAGAAGACTTCAAACACATCATGAAGGATCAACAACAATTAAATCATAAGATGATGGAAGTGTAACAGAAAATTATACAGGAGGGGAGATCAGAAGAGACAATAGCAAAAGAAGGATGAATCATTAGCCAATTGGAGGAGAGGTGGAAGCAAGAAGAGATTCTTTGGAAAAAAAAGTTGAGGGTGAATTGGTTAATAGAAGGGGAGAGGAACACCTGGCTCTTCCACAAGGCCATGATCCAACATCACCAAAGCAACATAATATTCTCACTCAAAGATGAGGAGGCGAATCACAGAATGAAACATGAGGAGATGGAGCAAATCCTAGTAAACCACTTCAGAGACCTCCAATCATAACCTTAAGAATATAGAATGGAAGCAACTCAAAGAATCTCCCAGCATATTCCCTAGAAATTCACACAAGAGCAAAATCTAGCCTTGATGAGAGTAGTAACACTCGATGAAGTGGAAGAAATTGTCAAAGGTATGAAAAAAGTAAGTCCTCAGGCCCTGATGAGTTCACAACAGAATTCTTCCAAGCCACTTGGTTGTTCATGGGAAACGACTTCTTGGACATTGTGGAGGAATCAAGCCGCAATCAAAAGGTATGGCCTAGTTTAAACTCCACCTCTATTACTCTCATCCCTAAAACCTCAAATTCGGAAGACCCTGAGGGATTCACACCCATTGCCCTATGCAATGTCATTTATAAAATTATAGCTACTCTTATAGTCAAGTAGTTAAAGCCTCTTCTCCCAAATATTATCTCCCCTTAGTAAATAGGTTTTGTTGAAGGAAAGTCTTAGATGGGCTGGTCACCTCCCAAGAAGTGGTCCATTCCCTTAAGGCTAAGAAGGTTGCAGGCATGCTAGTCAAACTAGATCTATCAAAGGCTTATGATCGATTGAGCTGGTAGTACCTAAGGAGTATCCTAAGAGCCTATGGTTTTAACCCTAGATGGATTAACTAGATAAGCACTATGATATCCACCAATGTATTCTCTGTATTGCTAAATGGGACTCCTACCTGTACCTTCAATCCTACCAGAGGTCTATGATAAGGTGATCCCTTGTCTCCTTTCCTGCTCATTATTGTTGTAGAAGGATTGGGAAGATACATTAAGAAGGAAGCTCAGGATTCTAGGATGAAAGGCTTAGGGATCTAGGGGAATGACCTTGCAATAACCCATGAGCAATTTGTGGATGACATCATGCTCTTCTGCCAAGTATCTCTTAGATAAGCTCGATGAATCAAAGAAATCTTGAACACCTTTATGCAGGCATCTGGAACCCAAACAAATAACACAAAATCCTGTACCTTCTTCTTCAATACCCAAGGCAACATAAAATCCTATCTGGCTAGGATTCTGGGGTTCAGTATAGGTAATCTGCCCACTGAATACCTAGGAATGCCGCTATCGAAAAACTCCCTAAAAATGGCAGGGTGGCAACAAACCATCCAGAAGATCCAGGGAAGGTTGGGAAGCTGGGCCTTTTGATCCCTCAACCTAGCCGGTAGAATTGTTCTCCTAAAACAAGTACTTCAGTCAATACCTATATACCAGCTGTCAGGCTTGGTAGCCCCTAATGGGGCATGCACCAAAATGGTGGATATCTTTAAAAAATTCCTTTGGGGAGGGGCACAATAGAAGAAAAAATGGGCCCTTATGTCCTAGGAGGGCTTTATAAAAAAAGATATGGAAGGAGGGCTTGGCCTAAGAGACCCTTATACCTTAAACTAAGTAATGGGAACTAAATTATGGTGGATATGGTTAGGGGGAGGAAGGGACCTATGGAAACAAATATGGACAAGAAAATATAATATGCCAGAGAGAAATGAAGAAATCCTATGATACAGAGATCCACCCAAGGGTTCAGCCATATGGAACTTAGCAAGCCAAAATCGCGATCTCATTACCCAACATGTTTTCTAGGAAATTCTAAATGGTAGAATAGCAAATTTTTGGCAGGATTCAGGGTAGAAAAGAGAAAGAATTATACATAGGCAAGACCTTCAAGATATTTACTGATTTGCAAATGACATAAATAATCATGATGTAGAACAATTATGGATTGAAGGGCAAGGGACAGGAAACTGGAGAATATGGAAAACAATAGAAGACCGGGGTCAAGGTATAGAGATAGAAAAATAGATAGAGTTCGACAAAGAAATGAGAACAAGAAAAATAAAGATTAGGATGGACTCAGATATTTTGAGATGGGGCCACTCAACAAAAGGAACATTTACCATCAAGGAAGCTTACAAGCTCAAAGCATAACAAGAACAATATGGCCAGCAATGCTCTAGAAAAAAATCTAGAAGGGAGGTGGTGGCCTAAGGTAGCCCATTTTCTATGGCTGGTATGCAAAGGGAGAATACTTACCTAGGACCAACTACAGAAGAAAGGAATTCAAGGTCCCTCCTTATGCCAGATGTCCTAGCAAGATAGAGAGTACATAGAGCATATGATGAATTCTTGCACGTTTGTGGACCATAAGTGGGGCCAACTGTAAGGAGTCTTCGGGAGGATGGATAGGGATTGTCACAACATAAAGGAAACAATCTTGTTATGGCACAAAAACATCTTGTCAATTCCAGTCCTGAATCGACCATGGGGGATGGCCTTGGGATTCAACCTCTGGGCCATCTGGAAAGAAAGAAATCACTAAATATTCAAAAACAAAACCTTGACACAAGAACAAGTTTGGGAGGGAATCGTAAGAAACATCAAGGAAACGATTCTAGCAGATCACTGGAGCCTAAAATACTCAAAAGGTCCTCCGCAAGAGAAAGAATACTACAACGACTTAACCTAACTATGGAAATGGTAGCCCCTAATGCCTAGAAAATGGACAGGATGAATATAGATTCCCCGATGCACTTTAATATACCTGGTGAAGGATTCATAAGAATGAAATTTGACGGCGCCTCAAAAGGGAGCCTGGGAATAGAAGGATTAGGTGGCATATTCTGAGATACCCAAGCGAACATGCGGTTCATATATGCAGACTCATGTGGGATTGCAAGTAACAATGAGGCAGAATTCATAGCAGCTGGACAAGGGCTATGAATTGCTGTAAGAATGGGGTATCTAAATGTGGTGGTGGAAGGAGATTCCAACTTTGTCATAAAAACTATGAGGAAAATCAACAATGGCACATCATGGAACAAATTGAGCCAAAGTCGGAGGACAACTCGCCTCATCCAGGAAGTAGGGGAGCTCATACATAAGTTCAACTATATAATAGTCAGACCTGTAAGAAGCGAAGGGAACCAAGCTATAGATTTCTTGGCCAATTGGGGCTACAATTAACAACATGGCCCAATGGAAAATGTATGGCCAATATAGCCTAGGGATGAAAGACTTAAAGCCCTCAAGGACATCCTATGACAAGACCACCAAAAAATCCAGGAAACCAGGAATCCAAACAACAATACCCCGATCGGGGTGCTTGCTCGAGGCAGGGAGGGACATTGGATAGATATGGCAGTTATGAAGTATAATGGCAAGGTACCACCCATAGCTGCCCACATGTTCATGGCAATGGTTGTGGTGGCCTCCTGCATGCAGCCTGACAGAGGGGATGGGAGAAGTGGCAGGCATGGTCAGGGTGAAGGAGGAGGTGACATGGTCAAGGTAGGACAGATGAAGCGACAGGGTAAGGAGTAGGAATTTGAAGAAATTTGGGATAGGGAGAATAGTATTATTGCGATCACAGGTGGATGGAGGAGAAAGGGAGCAAGTAGGTGGTGCTGCCAGCGACGGTATCAGCAGAGCATTCTCGGGTATGTTTCTTGGTCTTTCAAATCCCTTACTATGGCTACTTTGTTGGTTTATGGTTGGGGGGTTCGGGAGATGACATGGGAGGGAAATTGGGTCAATGGCTGGGAAGACTAGCACAGGTTGGCAGTGATGATGGTTTTCCTTTGAGGGCATGATGTGAGAGCCATGAGTGTTGACCGGGTATGGGAATGAGAAGCTCCTCCTATGCGTAGTCGTGAAATTCTGTATTTCAATGTGGGTGGTGAGGCAGAGGTTATGCATGAGCAACGATAGAGCGAGTGGCAGAGGAGTGAGGCAACTTTACTGGGCAGAGGAGTGGCACAACAACACTAGGAATAGGGGAAGGGGAAGCGAGCTCGACTTGGGGTTACTGTGGTCAGGCTTGATGGGCTCTCTACGAGAGCCATGAGCGTTAACTGGGTATGGAAACATGAAGCCCTTCCTATGTGTAGTCGATAAAATTTGTACTATAATGCGGGTGGTGAGGAAAACTGAATGCATGAGTGATGGCAAAGCGAGTCAGAGAGGAGTGGCACAGCTTTATCGGGCAGAGCAGTGGCACAACATTACAGGGTAGAGGGGCATGGGAAGGCTCAACCTCGAGGGAAAACTCAGGAGAGGAAGGCACACCTGGACAGAGGCAATTGCACCTGCCTACATGAGAAGTGGGTCACCCGAATTAAGCAAGAGAGGCATGAGACAATGCACCGAGAGCTAATCCATTTTTCTTGTGAATAGGCAGGGGATAGAGGAGAGATGGCCCGACCGAAAAGAGGAAAAGAACGCGATAGAAGGGGGAGCGAGTTGACTCGAGCAACTAACCGAAGCACTTCAAAACCAAGATGTGGGAGGAAATCTATAGAATGCTTCATCAGTGAAGTGACGATAGCCTATATGGAGGGAACAAATGGTGGCATCTCCATGCTATTGGAAGTTTGGGAGGGGAAAATAAAACAGGAAGGCGAATCCGAGGAGGAGATGGAGAATTGGTGGGCTGTAATTCCAGATCCCGAGAATACTAGAGGCAGAATAACTCAGTTTAAACAGACCCTCTATGTATATTGGCTTGTGAAGAGCCATATGGGGAAGGCGATGGAGCAAATTTCAGAGGGGATGGCACTAACTCTCTAGGACATGCCTAATTATAAAAAATACTTACAGACGATCCAATTCTAGCTGCACAAGTAGGACATCCACCTAGACAAAATCCAAAGGCACATCCCATGCATTGTTGAGCTAGCTGAGATGCTTGGTTACTCAGCCAAGGACCTGACAATGTTTGAGTCAGCCTTAGAAGACCAGCAGGATTAGGTAGTTTCTTGGGAGTTTTTTTTGTTCTTCCGGGTAGCATTTACTTTTAAATATGCATGCTTATGTTAGATAGACATATAGACTCTTATCATGAAACTGATACATATATAGCTTGGTTAGAACGACTGATACTATATTGTTTTTGGATGGCTTATAACAAGGATAGGTGGCCAATAGACTTGGTTTCCCATTGGGCAAGTTGAGGCCACCTATCTCATATATGTGGTGTAAACTTGCTTTCTATAAATATAAAAAGAAGGTCATGCCAAGATTAACAAAATAAATAAATAAATTATGAATAATTAATTATTTGCTAGATCTTAGACTTTTGTGATTCATATTAATAATGAGTTTGTCTTCTGCATAAACCACATCATTATGATTTGATCGACGTTTCAAACCACATGAGATAGCTCAAAACATCGACTAAACTTTAATGATGTGATTTATCCAAAAGACAATCTAATTAAGATGAATCCAGCATCTAAAGATTCTAGCAATGCCGTAATAAATCCTAAATAGACTATCCTGGCCTGTCCGAAAAAGAGAATATAGGGCTTACCCCCCTCTACTAAGTATTCTTGGCTTCAGTTTTCCTCCCTTCGGTCGGGTATGTGTTTCATTGTCTAGTCTTATTTCGATAATCTAAATAGCATATCGATCAGTAGGTGCCTATTAGCACATGTGCCTATCAGCACTAATATCTATAAGTGAGCATATACCATCCAAACGAGCATCCTTTCCTTTTCCCAGCTTCCCCTCGTATGTTTAAGATCCTTGTACATGAGCACTACCTTAGACGATGGAGAAACCACTTTCGATCAGTTTGGAACTAGATATGCTTTGAACAGGAAGAGATACGAAAGGGTTTCGAACCCCCTTTGCTTCTTCTGCAGGATCTACTGCTAGCTCCCATAAGCACTCTCAATCCGTCCCTCCTGGGCTATGATCATTTCTTGCTCACGAGCTTGCTGTCACTCTCATTCATGCATCTTTAATAGGCCATCCTTATCTGTGTGTTGGCTTGATAAGGACAGGGAAGTAGTTGTTGGGCATAATAATAAATAAATTAATAATTAATAATTATTATTTATTATTTATAATAAATATTTAATAATAATAATAATTATAATTATAATTATAATTATAATTATTATTTATTTTTAATAATAATAATAATAATTTTTTATGATAATAATTTTTTTTAATTGTTTTTATTATTATATATTTATTAATAATAATTTGTGTGGTAAATACACATGAAGTTTTTAATATATCAATCACAATTAATTAATTAAATAAATATGGTTATGCCAGTATTATTCTTTCATTATATTAGGTCTAGATTTGATTTTAATAAGACCGTTGTTTTTTCGAAGTAACGTAGGTCATTAACACGTCGCGAAAATTCATCATTAATGCACGTGCACTGTGATTAACATCCATGTCCATTCAACTTTGTAAGGTAAGAGCTCGTGCCACCTCTACGTATACTACCTCTTTTAGAGTTAAAAATGAAGCACCTTAGGGGAAAGAGCCATTCTTTGTTCCTTCTGTAGATTTCTCGAATAGGAAAAAGGCATGCACACAATTAGATCCACAATCCGAGAGCGGTCCCCAAACCGCCTTTACAGCGTCGCTCTGGTGTCTTTTCTGCTTCAAAATTGCTATAGCCGAGGATGGCAATTATATTTCGATTACAGTCTCAACCCCATGTTCGAAGATTACAAATGTATATTCTCCCCAACTCAATCATTCACACCAGAAACAAAAGGCGATGTGTCCATGTTTTTGGACATTCTGCCGTAAACTTGTCGAGGAAGCGTGGTGTCAATCTAATGGGACCTCCTTACTTGCTAATAAGTCAGACCCAGCATTAACTTTGTTTACTTCTAAAATTAAAGAATAAATAGAAACCCTTATCCATCATATTTCTGATAACAAATTATATAGGACAAAAGTTATGACAAAAATTTCAAAATTAAATTTATGTGACATTTCCTTCTATCAAGCAGGAAAAAATTATGTTCAAAATTTCATCATGATCAAGGCTCGGTGAATGGTATCAAAAACCTTGTTACCAAGGGTGTGGGTTTCTAACCTTTTGGGTTAGTCTAAACAGATTACCATTTTTCCATAAAAGCATAGAAATTTGAATATGATTTTGAGAAAAATCCTGCAATTTTCGTTTTTTAAATTCCAAAATTCTTGATCATGTTTAATTTATTTATCCTATTAAAAAAACGATTTAAACAATACCATTGTCAGATTTCTAATAAAAAACGATTTAAACAATGCCACTGACAGATTTTTATAAAAAAATTCTCCCAATTCATACCGAAATTCGCTTTTCAAATGAAATTGTAAAATCCGTAAATAACGCCAATAAAATATACTTCTCAACGTTGGCAGAGGCAATGTTAAAGAAAGTATTATAATATACCTTTTATAATGATAGTTTATATATACAGTGGAGAAAATCAATAGTTAACATGTACAAATTATTCAGGCCAAATTTATATACAATGTCACAATAATATTAGACACGTTGGCAGAGGCAATGTTAAAGAAAGTATTATAATATACCTTTTATAATGATAGTTTATATATACAGTGGAGAAAATCAATAGTTAACATGTACAAATTATTCAGGCCAAATTTATATACAATGTCACAATAATATTAGACAAATTGAGAGAGCTATTTTTTTCTTAACATTGTTAGTTTTTAGATTTATATAACAATTTGTAGGATTATTTTACATTATTTAATAATTTTGTCCATCTATAATTTCTTCGACATACATATAACAATAAATTTTTTAAAGTTGGTGGTCATCATGTTGGTGTTTTTTTACGAGTTTCTTCCTCCTATTGGCATATTCGAATATTGGAGCATGTATTTGTTATAATTGTGAATAGGAATGTTTGTTTTATAAAGGTGAAGGGAAGTATTACCAATTTCATAATATTTGGTATATAATGATTTATTAGTCCTAAATTATACGAGGCTTTTATATTTTTTTTGGGATAGAATTGTGAATATTTGTCAATCAGTAGGATTGGGTTTGGATGCTAACAATATTTATTGTCAAACTATTTTTTCTTAATAGTGGGAAGGTATGTCTATAAACAACTTCAGAGTTGTGCTTAAATAATGAGTGTTTTTTTAGTACTCTCATCAAGTAACGAAATCGAGCTTGGGTGCTAACACAATGTTGTCCAAAAGTTGTTTTGAAATTGAATATAGTGGTAACTATTATCCATGAACGCGTCCATTGAGTTGCTTCTGCATAAAATAGTCTATTCATTACTAGTTGTATTTGCAAATATCACTTACTATAATTATTAAGTGATGACCAAATAGGCAGTGGTTTGTCTTTGGAAATGCCTCATGCAAATGACTCAATGTACATAAAAAGTTTAGATCCTAGGAAGTTAATTTCATCAATTAGAATATGCTCAATATGTTTCATCTTGTCTTGGAATACTATAAGGGGATGATCACATAAATTCATGCACTCAATAGAAATCATATAACTTACATATATAGTGGTTGCATGTATGTTAAAATCCATAACTCTAGTACTATTGGCTATGGAGACAAGTTTATTATGAAGATATTGCCTCTATCATGCAACTTAAAATGTTGTATTTCCCTATGTAAGCAGTTCCTTCCATTATCACCTTTAGTGGCTCTTTTACTTATGTTGGTTGTGAATATTCAAGGACCATGTTGAATGCAAATTGTTGATTTGGTTAAAATGTATTTTTGGAAGAAGATAAGATGTTGAGTTCTTTTATGACTCCTCCATTCATTCATTTTTTTCTAAGAGATTTTTAGGTAATGTCCAATGCAGCTTTTGATAGGTCTATCTAAGCCCACATGTGCTTGTTATTAAGCACTTAAAGGCCCAAAATTTAAGGAAAGTTGGTATGGATATTCCCTATAGGAAACAATCTTGATATGGCTTACCATTCATTCATATCCATGTTTTATTGCATTTTAATTAAGGAATCCTGAACTTAGATTTTCACTCATTGGGAGTGGTTGTAGAGATGCAAACAACATATCGTGCATAGAAGTCATTACTTACACTTTCCCAATATCTAAGATATCCTCTTTCGAAATACCTAATTTTTCAGATAAGAAATGAAATGGTTTATAGAAAATTAGCTAACTCCAGCAAAATTAAAAATAGGCATTGGAACATTTGCTTCGTGTTGTGAGAAAAGACATTCATGCACCAAGAACTATAGGGATGTTACATTTTCTCCCTTTTATATTTTCAGACTTGGTCATATGTAGAATGTTTTGCAAGGTCAATTAAATAGAAAGGGTTCAACAAAAAAATGATGACTCAAATATGGATTGTTGAAATTATATCTAGACATGTAGCTACACAAATCATGAAATACATGAAATATTTGGAAACTTATATTTAGTTTGTTTAAAGTATGTATGTATGTGATAAGGGACAATTTATGGATACATGGAAAATTTCTTAGACACTTATGTCCTAATAAAAACTAATTTTTTTGTGTGTAAATGACAATAGGAATTTAAAATAAGCATTTGGATGTTATGTAACTACAACTATGGTCAACATATGCTCATAGGCCTCTAACACCCCCTCTATTTTCAAGGCATATTTTGCAATACATCTCAATACTACATAACACGAGGGGACAATATGATGGTGTCTAGGGATTCAACCAATATGGCAGGCATAGTAGTCATTTCTTATGGTTGTCCAATTATCCAAAATGTCGTCTTTTAAAAGACGTGTGTACAAAGAAGGAATGAAAAAATTTATAGAAATGTATCACACTCCAACAAAAAATTAGAGTTTTGCACTGGAAGGTTTGTTTAGTATTGTAGGAAATGTTCCTATATATGGAGAATTGTATGGATGTTTCTTTTTCTCCATTTTAGCTTTTCATGATTGGTCATAAGTCTATTCATTTGCAAGGTTAATTTGATATAAATGATTTGAAAAAATATAAAAAGTTAAATATATATCGATGAAATTACATCTAAATAAATAATTAGAAAAATCATAAATACTTAGTAAAATATTTGACAATTTCTAGTATAGCAAGTTACATAGATACTTTTCTTCTCCCATAGTGTAAATAAAAATAGTAATTTCAACTAAATATACTTCCATTCCAGGAAAACATTACCCAATTTTCACCATATGTCCACCAAAAGATGTCCAAATGACGAGGGGTATTTCAAATTGGATGATATGGTGGATGATACGGAGGGTATTTCAAATTGGATGATATGGTGGATGATATGGAGGACATGGAGTAGCATTTTTGGTCCCTCTAATTTGCCAGCATAGTTTGCAATACATTTCAAAGATACGACAGTTAGAACTCTATATTTGTTCACTATGTCTAAATCAAGGTAGGATTATGGATGTTTAGGTGTCCATTATTACATTATGGGCTATATGTATTTTGGCCATTTCATGAATGTATAGTGATATCAGTGTCGCTCCTGTGTCTTTTCTGCTTAAAATTTTTTCTAGCTGGTGATGGCCATTATTTTATTTTTCAATTACTGGCGACCGAATGTTCAAAAATTATAAAATATATCCACTCCACCTCAATCATTAACACCAGAAACAAAAGGAGATTTATCCATGTTTTGGACATTCGGTCTTAATCTTGTGGAGGAAGTGTGCTCTCAATCCAATGGGACCTTCTTGCCTGCTAATAAGTTGGACCCATCCGCTCACCTGCAAGTTGCTCCATGCATTAACTTTGTTTACTTCTAAAATTAAACAATAAACTCGAAAGCCATCTGCAGAGAAAACACTGCGAAGAATCTAAAAAATAATCCAGCTGTGTTCTCTGAGTCGCGACAGGCTTTGACATAAACACTTGTTGTTTTTTAACGGGAACACGATTGCAGGAAAAGCTATAGATATAGTAGGCCAGCAACACCATCGGTCAGTAAACAAGTCGTTTCTGTGACGTTAGAATGAAGAGGTATTGTCTGGTTTCCATAATGCAGTGTGTACAACAAAATATAATATCGCAGAAACAAGTTTAAATGTAAGTCACTTTTCGTTATCGAATTATGTCGTTTTCTTAAGTGACATAAATTTAAATTTAACTCAATTTTCATAAATGAATGGTGTGGTTTTTAAAAAATTAAGAGATATCTATCAGCGCCTTTTCCCATTCTGATTCGGTGGAAAAAATGTTTATTACTAAAAATTTCAACATTACATTTATGTGACAGTTTTTTATCAAGCGGGAAACATTTACGTTCAGTCAATGATTTCAAAAACCTTGTAACCAAGGGTGTGGGTTTAAACATTTTGGCTTATAAAATATGATTAGCCAAGTTGGGAAAAGGCAATGTCACAATCATATCTTTTATAAATATTATATTTTACGAATAATATTCATTACTACTGTAATTTTTTTATAAATATTATATTTTAGGAATAATATTATAATGCTAAGTTAATAGTTTTTATGTATTAAAAAATAATTAGTATAAATTTATTTTAAGCATAAATCTAACATTTAGTTTTTATGTATTAATAATTAGTATAAATTTATTTTAAGCACAAATCTAACATAAGTGGAGAGGGATCAAATATTTTTAAGTGAAATTTTTTTTAGAGTGCAAAATATAATGTGTAATTTTTCATTGTTTATATTATATTTTTGAATGCTATATAGAGCACATCACAAAAACTTGTAAGTCCAAAAATATCTTTGTTAAATTTCGACAAAAAAAACATAAACCTATAAAAAAATCAAACTAAAATATTGAGACCACTTCAAAAGTTTTAACCATAAAACTTATTTTACAATAGCTTTATATGATATATACATAATGTTTTCAAAACAATATATAATATATACATAGTTGACATTAAAATATTTTAGATAACATGTGAATCAAAAAAATTTATCAACGCATTTAGAGTATTTTGTTATTAATATATTTTTAAGTATACTTCAATATTAATTTCTATTAAAATATTTTATGGATAACCCAATTGAATATTTTATTATATACAACATCAAAATATTTTCTTTTAACATTTTTTTCTATATATCGATATATATGATGTTAATATCAACATACATTAGTTAACGTAAATCCTCAAAGAGTTTATTTAAATCCCATGTTGAAATATTTTGAAAAGTATAAGGTTTAAGCATCTTTCTCACACACATTTTTGCTTCTAATTACTTTACATTAAATTATAATAGGCCATATAGATAACTAAGTAAACATGCATATACTAGGCATTTTTAATTTTTATTATAGCTGATATTAATTTTCTATTTGGAGAATATTTTATTTTTATTTTAAGAGTTGCATGCCTCAACTCCATGTTGAGCATGGAAAAAATTACACATCTTCCTCATATTTAGTTGTAGAATTATCCTCGTCTCAATAAATAGTTAATATGTGAAAGTCATTTAGGTCAAATTTGTTAACAAATATTTGATACATAAATTGTATTTGTCAAATGCTACAACAATATATGTTAGTAAATTTGGATTGCTACATTATGTTAGTAAATTTGGGTTGCTACATTTTGGTATATATAATTTGTATGACTATATTTATAACATCATTAACTAATCCTTCTTATACACATAAATTGCATAATAGCATAACTCATTGAGCTATATATACCCATAAATGTTTTTCTAGTTGGTAGTGATCATATTGGTGTGCTTCTAAATGACTTGCTAACTTTTCGACACTTCTTGTCATTGGCATATTCAAACACTGCAACCTGCACTTGTTATTGTTCTCAATGAGAATGCATGTTATATAGAGGCCACTTGAGATATTAAAAAATTCCATACTGTTTTGTGGGAAAATATTTGTTAGTGCCACACATTTTTGGCATAACATTGTGAATGTTTATACCACTAAGTGGAATTGGGTTTGGTTGTTAGCCATGTTTATTTTCAAAAGAATTCTTCCAAATAGTGATAAGTCATGTCCATAAAGACCCCCCTCAAGTTGCTCCTAGATAAATAGGTTTTTTTTTACTAGCATCAACTAACAAAATAACAAAACCTGGCTTGGGTGCTAGCAAATGTCCTACTTTCAAAAGATTCTTTTCAAATTAATTACAATCGTAAATATTATCTATAAACCCATCCATGGAGTTGCTTGTACATACATATATTCCTTAATAATAGTAGTTGGCCTGAATCACCCTCTAGAAATATTAAGTGATGATCAAATGTGTACTAATTTATCTGTGGAATTCCGCATGCAAATGATATTCAATCTACAAAAAACGTTTTGGCATTATGAATCTCCTCTCGTGAATTAGAATGTGTTGAACGTGTTTCATCTTGTCTTGCAGCACTATAAGGGGTTGACTAAATTCTTCGTGTGCTTAATGAAAATCGTAAGACTTGCTTCTATAGTGGTTGCATGTAAGTTAAACTCCATAACTCCAATAGTATTATGCCCTAGCAAGAAATTGCTTGAGAAGATATTGCTTCTTTGATGTGACTTAGAAGGTCCAAATTTTGCATGCATGTAGTTCTTTGCATGATCATCTTTAAGAAGATATTGCTTCCTTGATGTGAATTAGAAGGTCCAAATTTGACGTGCATGTAGTTCTTTGGATGATCATCTTTAATGGTTTTTTATGTATGTTGTTTGTGAATATTCTAGGGTAACATTGTATGTACATTGTTGATTGGTGAAAAATGTACTTTTGAAAGGAAATATGCTATCGATTTCTTGTATGAATTCTTCATTCATTCAATTTTTTCCAATAAAATTTCAATCAATCTCCAATGTAGATTTTGATATTTCTAACTAATATTGTATGTGACTGTTATTAAGTTCTTGATGGATCAACATCAGAAAAAATGTGATATCAATATTTCCTATAATATTTCTTATAAAAACCAATCTTCATAAATCCTAACATTCATTCATCTCCATGTTTTCTTGCATCTTAATCAAAACATAATCAACCTAGACGCTCACTCATTCAGAGTGGGTGCAGGGATGCAATCAATATGCTATGCATAATAGTCGTTTTTGACACTTTCCAAATTATATAAATTCTCCTCTCTCAAAAGTCCTAAACGTTCAGACAAGGAATGAAATGGTTGACAAGAAATTAGACAGCTCCAATAAAAGTCAAAATAAGGATTAGAATACATAAGTGGTATTGTAAGAAAATGCTCCTATTCATCAATAACTATAGGGACATTTCTTTTTTTCCACTTTTAGCTTTTCCCACTTGGAAATTTGTCAAATACATTTCTTAACAGTCAATCAGATAGAAAGGGTCTAATATATGATGAGTCAAACATCTAGCGTTGAAATTGTATCTAGATAAGTATTTAGAGAAATCATGATAGACTTTATCAAATATTTGGAAAATTACATTTAATTGGTTGAAAGTATGGATGCATGTGACCAGGGGAAATTTATGCAGCATATGGAAATAGTCTTCGGCACTTATGTCTTGATATAAAACTAATTTTGAGCGTCAATGACAATAGGAATTTCAAATATGCATTTGGATTTTATGTAGCAACAAATATGGTCAACATATGGTGACAGTTATTTAACATCTCGTCTATTTTGGAGGCATATTTGGAAATATATTTCAAGATTACATAACAATAATTAACAGTGAGAGTGGGATAATCATTATGCCATCCATAGAAATCATTTCTTATGGTTTCCGATTATCCAAAATATCCTATTTTGAAAGGCACGTGTTAGGAGAAGAATGAAAGAGTTTATCAAAAACAGATCAGTCTAATATAAACCAAAACAGGCATTAGAATATGTGTTTAGTATTTTATAAAATGTTCCCATACATGTATAATTGTAGGGATGTTTATTTTTCCGGATTTCATCTTTTCATGCTTGATCATATGTCTAATGTTTTGCAAGGTTAAATAGATAGATTGTTTTAGAAAAATATGATGAATCAAGTATACATCGATGAAACTAGATATAGATAAGTAGTTAGAAAAATCATGAATGACTTGGTCAAATATTTGGAAATTTTTGGAGCTGTGTAAATCGGAATAGGAATTTCAACGAAACCCCTCTCTTTATGTAGTCTTGAAATATATTCTGCGAAAGTATAGGAGACATTTTTTAAACATGTCTAAAGGATGGTAAGATTATGGATGTTTGTCTGTTAATTATTACATTCCAGGTGATATATATTTTTGCCCATTTCATCAAACCTAATATAATGTCTCCATTGATACCTTCTAAGATCAATTATATGTGCATTCAACAGTAGCCTTTGTTCTGCGTAGAAATGTTTTCTTAGTGCACTATGCATGAATTTGAACTATACTTCAGAGTTTCCCATTCTCGTCAAGTGGTTTGGATGTAAAAATGTCTCATCCATATCTAGTAAGCGTCAATTATATTTAATGGATTGATGAATAGCTATGTGTCTGTAGCTTTTTGTTTGGGATTATAACGCAATTACCAAAAAAAAGTGTTTTCTTCATTGATTTCGGTTTTCTATTCCCAGTTCTTTCCATAATAAGAGCACCCATATGGTATCTAAAAACCATATATATGTGTAGATCCTCAATATTTTCATTCTTACCCAGAAAGGGATTATGAAATGATATTTTTACGTTGCCTTGAGGTACTTTATAGTATTATATGTTATGTAACCATACCAATAGTATAGCATTATATATTATCTATCCATTTGTTATTTTTTTTTGCAGTATCTCCTGATGGTATATTGAAAATATTTAAGTCATGAATTATATATATATAAATTATATATCTATCTATATATACATACGAAAGAGACACATAGTACTTCCACTCCAAAGTATATATGGATTCGACACTAAAAGACTTAATGCATCCAAATTTATTCTTTAGGTTTAGTAATTGAATTTTAATTTTTATTGATTTGATAACTAAAATATGTTTTGATTTTCATTTTTCTTTTTAAAATTATATTTGTAAGGAAAATATCATTCATATAATTTGAAATTTCTTTATTGATCACTGAAAGACACTATTCAAAGAAATGGAAAATTGTTCAAGTACATAATTGAAGAAATCATGAAATTAGTTCACCAATATCCATTTGCGACCCTAATCCTATTACTTTCATAGAGTGTTGGTGCTAGACGTAATATAAGATAATAAAATAGTAATGTTAATAACTCAGAATATATTTTGTGGCCTAAATTATTTCTTTAATATCACTAGGGGAGCTACATGTGGATTACCGAATATTTTATTTCCTTTCCCAAAAAACCATCAAAACCTCACAAAGTGATTGTGCATGTACATATTCATGGTTCCAACACAAACAATTTGTTGTAGGGAGATAGTTATGAATCAAAATCAAACAACTAAAATATATTTGTCCATGTAAACAAAATTGTATTCTCTCATGTTAATCAAGAGTTTCCTTATATATTCAATTATCCTCTTATAATAGTCTAGATAACAAAAATGAACTATTTCCAGTTCTATGTGGTCTTCTTTTCAATTCATCAATTCCAATGAATATAGGCAATGTATTTCATTAAATATCATGAAAACTTATAAGTTACAACATTGTTGGTGAAGAAATTAAACTATATGGATGGATTCTTATATCTCAATATCACATGTTAATGTGAGTTTTGTACAATTGTATGTGTGAGTGTGAAAATATTTTAAATTTTTTAGTTAAATGAATAGCGTACCATCTCTACGTAATCTAGTTGTATAGCCAATATACTTGTGAAGATCCATAGGATTATCAATTATGTAGCATCAATTGGTATATATTATTGGAGATATAGTGAAATGAGATGTGGGAAAATGAAATGTGTAATATTGCTTCAAAATTTTCATTCATGATAGTTTAGTTGCCGAATTCAATAGTTTTGAACCAACTAGGTTTGGAATGAATAATCCTACCATAATTTGGTTAGAGACATTGTTTCCTTAACAAAGTGATGGATATGGTCTTCCATACATAATACTAACTAGAAACACATAATCAATGGCATTTATTGATGGTTTATTAATTTATTTTCTTTTTATTTTAATTTAAAAATAGGGCCAAAGGCCACATGTCCTCCTTAATATCTTCTTGCCTTTCATGAAGGATTCTAACTCATTTCTCATTCTTTTCATTCTAGGTAATATTGTGGTGTGGCTACATGTCTCTTTCCATTGTCAATAGTATATTTCATGGTTAGTTTTTTGAAATATTTTCCCTCAATGGATAAAATGAAATTCAAAAGACTTAACTATAATCAATTATTAGACTATGAGCATGAGATTGCCTTGACATCCGTGAGTTTTCCATTTCTTTCTCCTATGGAAAAAAAATCTTCACCATTTGTTAAATTTTTCCATATATTGATCAGAATTACAAAACTAATGTTAAGGATAAACATTAGTTTTTCACCAATCCCTTTATGTGTTATGTTGTCCCAATATTTTTCATGCTTATCTAATATCAAATCCTACATTTAAAACACACCTTTCCATTGGCCCACCAACTCAAAATTCACACTAGTTGTTTGTGGTAAATATGATTACATTTGGTTTGTGTTCCTCCTTGTTCACCATGTCCTAAGAACACATTTTGAAGTTGATAAGTTTAAAATCTTAATCTCAATCTAAAGAAAATAAAGATAGTGGAAGTTACATTGAACCATGACATATACTATTTAGAATAGAAACAAACATCTAGCCATGCCACAATATTACCTATAATTAAATGATTAGGGTACCATCCCTATATAATCTAATTGTATAACCTAATATACTTGTGAAGATCCATAAGTATGTAGATTATCTTCCGGATACATCCCATTAGGTTTCTTTTTTATCGACGTTTCGAACCAGCAATAGTGGTTCATCTTCAGAATGTGAACTCACCCAATACGGAAGGGAGATAATGAAAGTTCACATCCTGAAGATGAACCACCATTGCTGGTTCGAAACGTTGATAAAAATGAAACCTAATGCAATGTATCTTGAAGATAATCTACATAATCATGAGACTTGCAGAAACCTCAAAGACAAAAGATCCATAAGATTATCAATCACGTAGCATCAATTGGTATATATTATTGGGTATATAGTGAAATGAGATGTGGGAAAGTGAAATTTGTAAGGTTCCTTCCACAATTGAATTCATGATAGTTTAGTTGCCTAATTCAATAGTTTTGAACCAACTAGGTTTGGAATGAATAATCACACCATCTTTTTGGTCAGAGACATTATTTCCTTAACAAAGTGATGGGTATCGTCTTTCATACATAATAATAACTAGAAGCACGTAATCAATGCAATTTATTGATGTTTTATTAAATTATTCTCTTTTTCTTTTAATTTAAAAATATGGTCAAAGACCACATGTCCTCCTTAGTATATTCTTCCTTCCATGAAGTATTCTAACTCGTTTGTCATTCTTTGCATTCTAGGTAATATTGTGGTGTGGCTAGATGTTCCTTTCCATTGGTATTAGTATATGTCATGGTCGGATGTAACTTTCCACTATCTTTATTTTCTTTAGATTGAGATTAATATTTTAAGATTCTTAATTTCAAAATGTGATCTTAGGACATGTTGAACAACGAGGAACACAAACCAAATGTAATCATATTTACCACAAACAACTAGTGTGAATGTTGAGTTGGTGGGCCAATGCAAAGGTACGATTTAAATGTATGATTCATACTATATAAGAATGAAGAATATTGAGACATCATAATGCACAAAGGGATTTCTAAAACACTAATGTTTATCATTAACATTAGTTTTTAATTTTAATTAATATATCGAAAACTTTAACAAATGATAAAGAATTCTTTTGCATAGGAGAAAGAAATGGAAAACCCATGGATGTCAAGGCAATATCATGCTCATAGTCTGATAATTAATGATAATTAAGTCTTTTGAATGTCATTTTATCCATTGAGTGAAAGTCTTTGAGTAAAGTAAGACAATTTGAGTAGATTTTTGGTATCATTTTCTTTAGATATGAGTTTGTCCTTTCATCATTGTGAGGTACCACCTCCTTACAATGTCTTAATGAAATTTGCATTTATTATTCTCAAAGTGCATTGTAGGGGAGGAAACGGACCTAGCTCATAGTGCTAAATAGTTATGGATGTGATCATAGATATTCTCTTCATGAGTCTCACTTGAGAGGAATTTCTAAATTTCTTGGTCAAATTTTACTTACTCCTAGTGAGAGAAGCAAAAAGGGAAAGGAAGAAACATGAAATTAAACTCGCATTGCTATATATAATTTCCACTTAGAATGACCTTTGATACATGGTACAATGTTTATTTACATGTATATTTTGAATAAACTTATCTTATGTTGAGCATATATTTACAAATATTTTCAATAAAAAAATTATCTGTGATAAATTTATTTTAGTAACTTTAAAATCAATTGTTATATAGTATCTTCATTAAAAACGTGTATTATAACACCATCATAATGATCCCATTGTCCATATTTGTACATAATTTATTAGGCTGGTGAGTGAGGATGTGTTGGGACTTCGTGTTTTTGTGTAAATATTCATTTATTTTGGAGCATGTGTACATATGTTTATACAATTTTTAGGTTAGAATGCTTGCATGATTAATCTCATACATCCTACATATTGAAAGGACAATGACTCTAGTGATGTAGTATGTAATCGTATACGTGTTAATAAAAAACATCATTGATATAGATTAATTTAGACATTCGTTATGGGGTCCTAGCACTCCATGAGAGGGTAAAGTGAGGAGGATGAAATCAAAAGATGGTTCCTAAGAAAGATATATATTATAATACTCTTGAATTTATTTTATAAATATAACCCAAAGCGAGGAAACATGATCTAAGACTAATATTTTATGGGATATCATAACCTACATCTAAAAAGTAATGGGATGAATGACCTATGTGAGTTAAGATGTGATGGGGGTGTGTTCCTTGGGTGGGACATTATGAAAACATCATATGAATACTTGAGTCATATTTTCCCATAGTAATTTGTCATTATTTTCATCTTTTAACCACTATTCTTATTTCATTCCTACCTTAGTTCATGTTAGATAATAGAGCATTATGAACTTGGATGGTGACTAATCCTTCTGACTTGGTAAAGAATTATTAATAATAGGTGAGATTCCATTTCCAATTCTCATTAGGTCACATTTGGTAAGGTTAGAGTGCTAGAAATGAAATTTTTTGATAGTCTTACCTAATTTGAGGCTTAAGGGGTTCGTGGAGACTCTTAAGGGAAACTAGAATGCTTAGAGCCATAATATTCTAATACTTCCTAGAAAAATTGTGCTAGAAGCCCTAGAAGGGTAATGGTGCTACTTGAATAACTATAGAGGTAGATAAACTATTTCATTACCCTACTTTTTGTAGCCATGTGGGAGATAAATTGGTGTATGTCAAGGCTTTTTTAGATTTGTTTCCTTGGATTAGTACTTGTTCCGTACTTACTATATGACCATAGTTGGCTCCAGATGAGCCTTTTACCGACTAGACTCGCAGTCCTGACGTAGGGATGAACCGCTTCTAAAATATTTAGAGTGGTGAGTTCCGTGGATGGGTTGAGCATCTATGGCTTGTTACCAATTAACTAATTATAGTAGATAGGTACCTATTTTATGTTTCATATTCTTAATGTTGCATATGTTTTCATGTGTACACATTGTTTGTGTATTCTATGTGTTCATACACATTTGTATTGTTGTTATATTCATGTTAGAAAATACATTTCACTATGGTATGTATGATACATTTATGAAAGAATCAAGCTTCAATAGCAGGGATACTTTAATCAAGTAATTAAGTGATATAATGTAACAAGGATATGCTACAAAGTAGCAAAATGATGTTAGCAAGTATTAGAGCCTAGTGGGCATGACTAATGATGAAATTAGAAGTGTCATGTGACAAGTTAAATAAAAAAACCAAATATATAACATCTATGAAGTTAGTTGGGTAAAATACCAGATTACATAGGTATTTATGAAAATAAATTGATGGGTGTGTGACATTGGTTAATTGGACCGATCAATTAATTGATTTCACTACACCATTGATTCATATGTACTATTGATATGTATACTTAGTTTACCCACTCATTCAATTGATGAGTAGTTTAAATTCATTAATGAATGAGTTGAGTTTATTGATGGGACCAATATAATGTCATAAACAAGTTTACGAAGAGAAAATCTAACAATGGAGTGTTAAGAAGTAGAAAAAATAACATTGTTAAGTTCCTCATTCTCTTTGAAATCAAAAAAGGGTATCACATATGCTATAAATTATATAATTGTTGGTTGCAATAGCATGTCTACATGGGCTAACCACAAAGTGAAAAAGATGAATTATTAATATGTTTAAAAAAAATCATTAGAATTTCCAAGAGTGAAATTGGGGAAAAAATTCAAAATTATAGGCATGGATATTTAATAGTTAAAACTCATAATAATTTAGTTATTTTCAGATGTGCATAAATCTAAAATTGTCTAAGCTTCAAAGTTGTCAAGTCAATGATGGAAAGTTGTAGGAAAGTATGGTTGATTATATTAGCTACTAAGTCATTTTGCACATTAGAAAGGTAGATGTATATTGTTGTGGTCAATTCAAATGACAAATTATTTATTAAACTAGCAGGTAAAGAAATATTTATAATTGACTACCATATTCTATTGGTTGGATCAAGCAAAATAACCGACTGATTTCACTACGTAGATGGTTGATGCATTTTTTTAGTTTGTTCAACTAGATGGTTAAATGAATCAACATCATGTTTGAACCATCCATATGATAAACTATGAAATTGAATTATTTTTTCTAGCATAGTGGTTAACCAAGTAAATTTCTTACTCAACTTTTCTTCGTGATCAACAAGTGTCTTATATAAGCTAGCTTCACTTATGGTCAACTAGCATATTTTATTAGTGAAATCAAATCATTGACTTACTAACTTAACCTTTTTGTCAACTCACCTCTATAATCAATCATAATGTAAACTGGTTGATCCTACCCAATGGTTGACTACTTGTTTGTTTGGTTGATAGGAATTTGCATACACCTGACATTATACAGTATTTGATTGCTTGGTTTAGTCAACTACACATTCCATATGACTAGTCAACACAAATGTTTCAACATGTATATCTTTTTTGTAAATAAAAGTGAAGGAAACGAATATGAAGGTTCACAAGTTGGATTTGTACATCAAATTCTCTTTTAATGGACAAATAAATGGCTTTGTATATGAATTTTCTTGTAACTTCTAGTGCATTTTTGAATCCCTACACAACATTTTCAGACACAAAAAAAAATATAGGGAACCTAATGATCTCAAATGAAAGAGTCCAAGAAAAGATTTTTTTTGAGATATTATGACCACCAAATGGAGTCAATATGAGGAATGTACACTTGCAACAATGGAGAGTAAAATTTAGCCACTAGTCTACTTATAGAAGGTATAACTCCTTGCTCGTAACTCCTATCCGAACACAAATGTAACGTATGGAAAGCCCTTCGATGTCAATGAGGCTAGGAGCACAAGAGCGGAAAATATCTCCAAGCTCAAGTAATTATTTTGAATACAAATGTCCTAATTAAATTGATTAATAGGTTTTAAGTATTTTTCTAAGTTTTAACTTAGGGAAATATATTAATTAATTAGTAATAATTGAGACATTGTTAATTTTCCTCTAGAGACTTCTAGTAAAGTTTCTAAGTGATCTTAGCCATCGATTACATCATTCCATATCTAGATCTGGGCCATTATTTTCTGAATGAGAGTGTATAAAGCAAATTGATGGGCAGTGTTGGAGATCATTCATTGCAGTGAAGGGGGAGCAATGATAATGTGGGATTTGATACCACTGAGGTTTTCAGTAGCACTTGAAGTAGTGAATATATTCAGAGTTTTCTTTCATCACTATTCTTCTAGTTTATGAGATCGAGAGGAGGAATTCTCCCACTGTTTTTCTATAGACATGGAGGCCGAGTTATTGAGGTTGTTAGGGTTCGAGGAGATGTTAAGTTTTCTTTGAGAGAGGTTGAAATTATCTATGTAGGAAGAGATTGCTAGGAAGAGGTCATAAATATTTCTAATAGAGTCGGAAGGCTTTGTAGTATGGCTAAAAGGCTAATTCTATCAAGACTATGAGCATTAGAGAGCTAGAGGAGCTACACGTGCGAGGTAGTATAAGTCGTATTTTCTAAGAGAGGCTATGAGGATGTAGAGTTAGGTCATGAGCTTTCCAATGGTTAGATCGACTTGTGGATGTGAATAAATATTTTGTTGGATTTTTTCCATGAATTGGAAAGAAGTATTGTAATATTCATTAATTGCAGAATTTGTTCAAGATTAATAAAACTCTGAAATATAAACAACTAGTTTTCCCTTAGGGGATTTTCAGGGACATTTTTGTCTGAAATTATTGTGTCCATTTTGTGATTATTTTCTATCAAAGTTTATAAAAATTATTTTTGTGAATATTACAATTGTGTTTTTATTCATCCTTTGCAGTAAAATAATTTTCCTCATAATTAAATACATTCGATAATTACCATTTGATTGTAATAAGCTATAATTTTGTTCATTTTTCACATAATATTAGAGCATATCTAAATCACATAGGTTTATCAAAGTAGAACAACACAAATATTTGGAAGAGAAATATAAGGGTTTAATATCCATATTAATATCTGCAGTTTATTTCAAATTTACTTGGAATAATTTTGCTAGTTTTATTTCCTACAAGAAGGAAGTTGAATTAACTAGTGTGAACTGCCAATTTACCGGCATGTGTTGTTGGGGACATAGTTTCATTTTTAAGTTGTTATATTTATTTTTTAGAGGTGGTGCGAGTGGGTTTCTCTAGTTGGTGGAGCTAGATAAATTCATCATAGTGGTTTCTCAAAGGAAATGTGAGTTTCTGGGAGGTAAAATGTGCAGTTCCACTAGGTAGTGCAAGTTCATACAAGAAGTGTGAGTTTCCTAGTAGTAGCTAAGATCACTCATAGAGGAAGATCATGAGGTTTTCCATATACCTTTTTTAGCTGATAGAAGAGATATTTATTTTTTATTTTATTTTGAGGGCTTCAATAATGGCTTCTACAGAATTGAGGGATCAAGATAGGTTGGATGGTGCATAGAACTTTGGTCTATGGAGAATCCATTGCCTTCTTATTTTATAAGAGCACAAGCTAAAGGATTTTTCTTTTGACACCTATTATTGTACCAACAAATCCTATCATGTTTCATGAGTACTATAAATTTGATGCCAATGCCAAGCATATTATTCTACATGGGGTCAATGACCACATAGTTCTACATAGTTCAATTTTTATTATTTTGTAGTATTGTAGTAGTGGAAGCCTTTTGATAATTTTATGGGAAAAGCATAGAATTTGTCCATGTTATTAATGTGAAGAAGTGTTCAAGTGACATAAGTGTATTCCACATAAATGGAAATTCTATCTCATATATAGTAATGGGAAAGTTGAAGCATATAATTATTAAAATTGGGATAATTATTATTTTATGTGAATTTATATGTCACATTTATCTACCATGGAAAAAGAACAGAAAGTTACTATTATAATTAAGGGCTAAAAATGTTTGGGAATTTAAAAGTCATATCATCTATCTATATTGGAAAAAGAGTGCAATTCTTAGCTCCCTAGAAAGGAATATGCGTTGAAAATAATAATGTATGGAAAAGCTAACATTTCTCTCTCATTAATTATATTACATCCCTTTACTAGAGAGACATATTCTTTACAATACCTAACTATCTCTATATATTTCAAATTTAGTATTTCCCACAAGCTTGGTAAATATGTATGCCACATGATCATTTGTAGTACAATATATCAAGTTAATTTAATTTTTTTGTATTATTTATTTTATGGTATTCAACATGCTTTTTCCTACCATAATAGACCAGGTTGTTTGCCAATTTGATTGAGATTTAGTTATCATAGTTGTCATACTTTTTCTTTTCTCCCAATTCTTCAAAGAATACACCTTATACAAATTGTCTCATTCGTGGAACTACATAATCTTTCCTAAGCTACTTCTTGCTTCTCCAAGACACAATTCCAAATTCCATATTAATTTCATATTTAGTAGTGGACTTTCTATCATGTAGATTTTCAATTCATTAGTATATTCAATAGAAAATTCTATAGTACCTTCATATATCTATGGAGGCTCTTGCATGCCTACAATGATTGTCATGCTCTTTAGCTATAATTTGGCTAAGTATATTAATTGTAATTAAATAATTTAAACTTTTCACTAATATTTTACCATTCACTTACTTTGTTTCATATACTAAGCTTAACATTTTCTTCTTGTGGATTAGACATAGGTTTACATTGACTCATATTGGTCATGCATCTCACATTCCTATGACATATATGTTTTTATTTCTTCTGTCAACTTAGTAGCACTCCCTATTATGATTCTATCATCAATATGCAAACCAACGAAAGAAATATTCTCATTTCTATCCTTCTTGATATATAGATTTGGATCACATTTATTTTGATGGAACCTTGTTTAAAGAATAAAGTATCAGATTGCACATAACAAGACTAGGGTGTTTACTTGATTCCATAAATGATTTTTCTAACCTAAAATCTAGGTGTTCTTGACCCTACTTTAGATATCCATCAAGTTGAACAAGCTAAACTTATTCTTTTTTTTCTCCACTCAAAAATGTTGATTTAACTTTTAACGAATGTAGCTTCCTATTGTAAATAGTAGGAAAACAATCATTAATGCCATGATATTTATTTATCAATAGGTCCAAAAGTTTCCTTAGAGTCTACTCCTTCTGTGAATATTCCTTTTACATCGATATACGTTTATACTTGTCTAAACTACCATCACCACCTAACCGAAACTTCAAAATTCATTTTTAATTTATTCTCATGCATTTTTGTTTCTTCCAATGTTTCCTTTTTCATTATAGAGTCATATTCTTCTTGGAAAACATCAAAATGATGCTTACATAGCTCCTCAAATATATATATCCTATTATTTTTTAGTGATTATCCCAATGGATTTAGATATTTAGTACATTCAAAATTATCTTTTTACAAATGTACATAACTTACCAATTCATTAGAATTATAAAAAAGAGATAATATACAAAAAACATGGTCAAAGAAGGCACCATTTAATCACCATGATAAACCAAAAAAATCTAAAGGGAGGCACAACTTTTAAAAGTAACAAGAATCTTGATTTTATCTATCAAAGTAATTATCCTTACGATTCAATTCATTTTATCCCATCTACAACTGAGGACCTTGTATTTTCATAAAATCAACATCTCCATTTAGTTCCTTGTAAATATATTGAGCTTCAAAATGGAAACAATACTAGAGAATAACTTTAATTTGATGTACAACATGAGAAGAATCCACTTGGAAACATGAGTCAAGCCATAAATGAAATGTATAACCATAAAATAATCTCAAAATATATTTAATGAGTTGAATTCCTTTAACCACCCATTTGAGAAGATAAAATAATTACATAACCTCAGCTATGTTACTGGATCCTTGTCCTACATTAGATTTGAAGGAAAAGTAGAAATTATTGTAAATATATAAAATAAATCCAATGCCATGTTTCCTAATATTGTCCTAGCTTGCCCCATCAAGGAATAACTACCTCTCATCTTTGTTGAAGCCTAAGTATCCCACGAATGTAGGATTGTTTGACGTTAAATTTGATTTAAATTCATGTAACCTTGTTTCAAATAAAATCATAACCACTGAAATATGAATGTATTTTACTTCAAATAGGTTCTAACCCCTAGCCATCCATATTTGAAATGTTTCTCTACATCATTTTATGTTATTAATACATAAACATTATATGTGAGAATTGTTTATACTTGTCTTATTTATCTTCATAATGTCTCACTACTTTGTGGAGTTCCTTCACTCATTCTTGGTGTCATGCCACACTTTCTTTGTTTTCTCTTGATGCCTATAGCTTCAACCAAACCTTAATTTGAAAAATCAACATGTTGATTTTTAAACTCTTATGTTTTTCTTTCCTAGGTATTTTCCATGCATCGTGCTCTTCCTCCTTATGAACCTCTTGTGAATATTCATGAAATATAACATCTCTACTTCCAAATATTTTATGAGAAATGAGATCATATATTTTATAAGATTCATGGTCAGTACAATAAAAAATAATGATGCATTTGACTACCTCGGCATAAAGATTTATTTTATCTTCTTTTGGGATGTGGGAAAATTCTTTTCTGCCAAAAAATATCGAGTGATTAACTATTGATCTATATCCATAAGTACATTAGTGGAATTTCGATGTCTAAAATGGGCCTCCTAAGAAAAATGTACAAAAAAAATAAACTTTATAAGAACCAATAGCATTCAAGATGATGAGGTCAACCATGGGGGATGATTCACCATTTTTGAAGTAAAACAGTGAAAAGAGTAAAAAATAATAAAATAATAAAACTACTTTTACAACTCGTATTTTCAAATTATCTCCCTAAGGTTTTACTCAAATTTCAAGCGGAGTATTGGTTAGATGCAAAATTTAATTCCTCATCCAAGGAGTACCTATGTTTCATACTTTCTAATGAGCCTCGGTATTGCAACAAGAATGCTGCAACTCCCAAGGCTACTGACTTTAATTGTCAACCCGAGGTTCCTACAAAATTAAGAGTGAGTGACACTATATGTGCAGAATACAATGTGTACTTCCTTTTCTGTCAAGATGTAATGGATTGCATGTACTGAAACCCAATCCTAAACTAATTGTAGAAAATGAAATGCTCGAAATGGAAACCTTAACCTATTGCAAGAAATAAAGTACAAGGAAATAAACATATTCTAATTACATTAAGATCATGAACTAAATGTAAAAGAAACCTAACTTAACCCTATTTATCGCATGTGATGATTTAAACTAACTGAGCACATAATCTGATCTACAGAGTATTAACTTTTATTTGCATGTGTAAATATAAAAGAACTCTTTTTTTAATCTTTATGTTTTATAAATGCAAATGCTAATCCTGACATGTTCTTTGGCAGGGGAGAGAGATATGGAGGAATAAGGTTAAAATCGTCTTGATGGCATGGAGGTCAAGTAGAGGCCTAATCCCAATTTTGATGATGATTTTCTCAATTCAGGCTCAAAATAGGCCACTACAGGATTTTGTACAGGATGTATTAGTTCTCCTACATGATCCCTTGTTTTACTACAGGATGTTACAGATTTACTATACGAAATTATAATTCATCAAATGACCAAGAAAATAAAATCCAAATTGGATGGGAATTTTTTTTTATTGAATAGGGTGTCTTAGGTCTCCATTCCAAGTGGAATTACTTGAAAAGACCTCTATTAACCAATTCTAAAAATAACAGAAAATTACTAGTCTAGAAATCATGAATTTGAGAAGGAGTGAGCTAGTAAATCCATCAAATGCCTAACCTAATCAAGTGAAAATGAAATGGGGTAAACTTTGTTATGTAATATAATGTTTTTTTATCTAATACAAGTGAAATCAACTTGATTGAAGCTCATTAGCATGCTCTAAAAAATAGCAGAAATTTACTGCTAGTTGCCACAAAGGAGTTCCATAAATCTAGACTTGGGAATAAGAAGACTAATCCAAGTAGTTCAATGATTACTATGACGTTCAAAATCTTTTCCAAGGGTGAAATTATGCTTTTGATCTTGAAAAATAATTTACGTCAACCATTTAACCTAATCCTATAAGAAGAAATCATTAATACTAAATCCAGAAATAGAAAGAAATAAAAACAAGAGATGCATGTGAATAAGAAGTGAAAAGAAGGAAAGAAAATTATACAAAAGGGCTCTGAGGCTCCTGAGATGGCCAAGCCCAAGGAAAATTAGATACCTATGTAGGAGAACAATATTTAGAAGCGGAAAATGACCCCAATCTTCATTATTTTCATTAATACAATTACATCCCTACAAGAAAATATAATGGAGCTGCAAAAATACAAGTCCTCTCCACAAGAACACTAATATAAACCTATCCCTAGAGGAAAATTTGACTTGGTAATTGTAAAAAATGATTGGGAATCATTCCCCATGAATGGAGTAAGGTTTCCCCACAAAAATTCCTTGATTAGTGGATATGGTTCCCAATACTAGGAATCTGCATTAAATGGAAGGGAACACATTCCTATATTTTCTCAATCATTGAAGTTCCACAATTTGTGCCATAATTTCATAATATATTGTTGATTTATTATTTAATAGTGATTGTCCCGTAGTAGGGATAAAGTTCCTAAATTATCCCATCCTCCAAATCTTCATAATTTCCCCAATATTCTCATAATATTCCACAAAAATAAATAATATTAGGCACAAATATACAATTATTCATAAACCTTCATAATGGATATATTAAAGTTAAAGTACATTATCTAATGAAAAAATAGAAGTTTAATGTGTTGAAGGATGGTCATAGGCCTTAATTTATGTTTAATTTAGAGTCATAGGCCTTAATTTATGTCTAATTTAGAGTCCCATCATACCCCCTGCTGAAAGTGTTGCTTATCCTCTGAGCAACATAGTGACTTAATTGTGATCAATTCATGGCCATGGTGGCCTCTCTCTTGTGGATTAAGAATATTGGCTGTAAGTTCTGTGGGACAAGCCCAAAAACATATTTTTCCAAAGAAAAATCATTGTTTCTTGAGACCATTAGTTTGCCCTCTTCCCCTTACTCAAGATGGTTCTTGAATATTTTTCAGTTTGGCAAGGTCTTCCACATCCTTATCAATATTCTGCTACCTTTTTCCAACACTTGGAAACTTTTGAAACCTTCAAAATGTCTTTAGATGAGAACTAGGACATCTTGTAGTAATTCCTATAAAAACTATAGGAAACCCTATTAAAACTACAGGAAACTATTTTTGAGCATAAATGATAGTCTGAGCATAGGACAAGCCCTCAACTTGACTCCCATGCCTTTCTCTCATTTCTATAACATGTTTTAGGCCTTGGAAAAAAGCTAGAAAGAGATTAGAGACCTCTTGAAAAGTCTCTTTTCATCACTACAGTTTGAGTTCTATTTTGATGGTGGATGCCTCGTTTCCTTTTGTTTCCTTATTCTTCTCTCTTATGGCCTAGATAGTTGCCTAATGGCCTTGGAGTTCTCTGTTATGATTAGGTCTCTCTTAGGCACTACCATTTTGGGTTTTAGCATAGCTTTTTCTTCCTTCCTTCTTCTAGCAGCATTCTGTCTTCCTGTAGTAGTCATTCCTTCTTCCTTCAGAGTCTTCTAACTGTATGACAGTGATGAGAAATGATGTAGGTTTGTGAAAATGGAGAGGATGCTTTGTTTTCCTTTTCAAAAAAATTTCAGGGTGAGATAGGGTTTGTTCTTGAAATTATGAAATGGGATGGATGAATGATGGATAGATAGTGAATATGAAGTGGATGGAGGGTTTGGAGTGTTGTGGTGACTTGGCCTTTGCAAAAACGTTTCTTCTTTTAACTGATGTCCTCATTACTTGAAATCATCACCCTTGATAATTTGATTTTTCAACATTGCATGAGTGAAGGAGTTAGTTGCAATTAACTAGTTTAAGGTAGCTAAGACTACTGACCCATCCTTAGCTTATAAAACCTCATCTATTATGCATTAACAACACTTTTCTAATTATAATATGCTCAAGAGAAGATGTCAAGAATATTGCATACATGTACCTACCAAATGGTTCTTGGAGACACATGCATGCTACTATTGAGTTGATGTTGTTGTGCTTCTCATGAGTCAGGTACATCTTCTTGACTGCCTTTTTCTTTTTTGTTGATCTTATTTTTTTTATGGGTTGTCTTCTTGTTGATGTGAAGGTGATGGCTTCCTCTGTTGTTGCTAAGATTTGGATGAGTTTCATTGTACCTATAGTTATTATTCTCCTCTTTCAATAATGGTGCTCAAGGTTAGGCCTACAGCCTACTGTTACTTCCAAATAGGTTGTTGTAGCTGCCCTTTTTCTTAATATGTGTGTCCTTTCTCTGTTGGTGGGTAAATAGGTATTGGAATGAGTGGAAGTTGTGGCCATAGAGTGACATGGTCATGATAGGTGTTGGCTAAGATGTGGTGAAGTCAATGTCCCCTTTTCCTATCCCAAAACATTCCTACATCATAATTTTTCCATCGGCCTACCTTCATATAGATTTTCATAACTTCCCATAGTACTACAAGAAACTCCTGTAGTAATTCAATACAACCTCTTATAGCAGACTTGTTTTTTCCATATCTCCCAAATGGTAGAATGGATTGATATGAAGCTTTATGAGCATGTTTCCATGATCATTATGCACCTCCACATAAAAACATTTTGGTTAATGGATGCACAGTTCTCGAGAAAAGCTAAAAATCACTGAAGGTGATGGAGGCTAATTTCTTGGACACTGTGCACTCGAATTTTCTTAAATTACTTGGTAATGTTAGCATCATCCATATGCATATCCACATGAAACATATTTTAAAGTGGATGCAACTTATGGAAAAAATAAATTTCTTCTCTATGTATTTTTGTTTCCTGTAGTAAAACAGAGCCTTCCTGTAGTTTTTTAGGAAAGCAAGCAAACTGAATGGGAAAAGCTTGAGAATGATGGGTGAATGGTGGAGGTAGATGAGGGTGATGGATTTGCATGGCTTTGGCATTGTTGGAGCATCTGGGTAAAGGAGGAGAAAGTCAAAATTTTACTTCTTTTGACAAGGCCTAACCAATTTTTTCTTTTGTTGGTGCCAACTTGTTTCTCTTGCAGATGTTGGAGAGTACATGCATTCATCAGAGAGATACATGGAACAAATTTTTTTTTTTCTTTTTTTTTCTTCTAGGCCTACTAGCCAGCTCAATGAGGTTTTCAACTAGTAGGTCTGCCTATGAACCTCAAATGAGGTTTTCACGTATGACCTTTTCTTTTTTCTCTTTTCCATTTTTCCTCAACCCATTAACCGCATCATGGAGGTTTTCAATCAATGAGCCAATCTAAGGCACCTCAAAGGAGGTTTTCACCTGAGATTTTTTTATTTTTTTTATTTTTTTATTTTTCATGGTTTCTTTTTTTTTTACACTACTCTACCTGAGAAACAAAATCATTTTCAAGTATAAGAATACTTCCAATGGAGCCATGTGCACATCAAGATGACAGAAAAGTTGATGTGTAGGCTTGAAATGTATGCTTTGACATGTACCTGAATTAGAGTGATCAAATGCTTTTACTTTGATGATATCAAGCACAACTGAAAAGAGAATATTGTTGTAATGTAATGACTATCTGGAAGCATATTTCAATATAGTTGTGATGCTTCTAGTCTGCTTGCTGATTCAGATAATCTTGGATGTCTTCTTCTACCATGACCTTCAAGTATTCCTATTTTTGATGATTGATGTCTTGAATACATGGATAATTTGATGGTAACCATGAGGGAGCTTTCTCATTATCTAATTTTGATGTACACTCTTCATGAAGTACATCCCATGATTCTTTGATATTGTCTTTCGAATCTTCTTTTTCTACATGTTGTCCCTCAATGCCATCAAGAGAATCATTTTTTTGTAATGTCCTTCCTGAGCTATGGTAAATACCATTTAGCTCAAGAAGAGATGTTTGGAAGTGTTGTACCTCAGCATTGTAGGTGGGCTAAGCTAGTTCAATGTATGGGTTCCAAAAGGGCAATACAGGTAATTGAGTGGGAGTGGATATTTGAGATGGATGTGGTTGGGGTTGTGGTTGTGGTGGACATGAATGGTAGGGATAACATGGGGTTGGGTATGGAGGATACTGAGGAAAATATTGAGGATATTGTTGATGGCTCTCATAAGCTCCTTTCCAACCTTGTTGCCAAAATTTCTTTTGGGGTTGAGATGGCCAATGTTTTCAAGGAAAGGGTGTGTTCCAATTACTTTTATATGGATGTGCATAAGCTCGAAATTGTGAATTAGGTTTTTGCATCATACTAGGTTGAATTGGCTGCCATGGTCCTATTGGAGCTACATAACATAGTTTCTTTGGTGATTGACATGCTCCATTGTCCTCTTGGTGAACTTCCTTCAACCTTGGTAATGATGGACAATGTTTAACATCATGTGATTCTGCATGGAAAGCACAAATATCAACATCTTCTTTATCTTCATCTCGATTTCTTAACATTTCTATTTGTTTGGTTAGATTGTTATGAATTTCTGTTTTAAAATCATCAAACAAATTTCCATGTTTAGCTTTACTTACTGATCTTGATGCTGATTTAACTACTCTTGCCCTTCCTCTTGATATGTGTTTGCAGTTTTCACAAATTTCTTCAAATTATAATTAGTATACATCACCTTTACTCATGAGATCAAGGAGATTAACCTATTCATCCCTAATTTTTCTAAGTAAGAGGGTTTTTAGTGTGTTGGATCCTAAATGATGTAGTTTTTCCCTCTTAACATTATACATGAACCTATCTATTAGATCCTCTAGACTCTCATCCTCTTTCTGATTCATTCTAAAGATTTCTTCTTTAAGATCACGGTCTTTATATTTTTCTAAAAATATATTTTTCATATCATTCCATGATCTCATTGAATTAGTCCCTAAGCTCATGAACCATTTAAGAGCTCTATCCTTCAATGTTGCCAGAAACAATCTCAACTTTTGAGTTTTTAATAAGTAACCATAAGATCTACAAAAAAATTCCAATTCAAAAAGAAAGGTTTCCGGATCCTCTGACCTTAGACCACGAAAGTTTGGAACAAAACATGGAGGGATGTTCTTAATGTGCACACTACCATCAGTATCTTGAATGGGAAATCCAAGAGGATCTTCCTCATTGTCATCATCTCCATCCATTTCTTATACATTCTTTGTCACATTCTTCTTCTACCCACAAAGGTGAATGGTGATGTGGCTCTTACTACACCACGTGATAAATGGGGGGGTTGGGTTGGTGTTTGAGATTTTTGTTGTTTTTATGATTGAATGAAAACTATAATGCAATGCAGTTTTCTAATTTTGAATCTAAATATGCCTAATGAAAATATTTTTTGTTTTTTTCACAAAGTAAAATGAAATGAATCAACTAATTTTTCTAAGTAAGAGGGTTTTTAGTGTGTTGGATCCTAAATGATGTAGTTTTTCCCTCTTAACATTATACATGAACCTATCTATTAGATCCTCTAGACTCTCATCCTCTTTCTGATTCATTCTAAAGATTTATTCTTTAAGATCACGGTCTTTATATTTTTCTAAAAATATATTTTTCATATCATTCCATGATCTCATTGAATTAGTCCCTAAGCTCATGAACCATTTAAGAGCTCTATCCTTCAATGTTGCCAGAAATAATCTCAGCTTTTGAGTTTTTAATAAGTAACCATAAGATCTACAAAAAAATTCCAATTCAAAAAGAAAGGTCTCCGGATCCTCTGACCTTAGACCATGAAAGTTTGGAACAAAACATGGAGGGATGTTCTTAATGTGCACACTACCATCAGTATCTTGAATGGGAAATCCAAGAGGATCTTCCTCATTGTCATCATCTCCATCCATTTCTTATACATTCTTTGTCATATTCTTCTTCTACCCGCAAAGGTGAATGGTGATGTGGCTCTTACTACACCACATGATAAATGGGGGGGTTGGGTTGCTGTTTGAGATTTTTTTTGTTTTTATGATTGAATGAAAACTATAATGCAATGCAGTTTTCTAATTTTGAATCTAAATATGCCTAATGAAAATATTTTTTGTTTTTTTCACAAAGTAAAATGAAATGAATCAACTAGGGAAGAAACAATGCATACTTTGACAACTCCCCAGCAACGGTGCCAAAAAGTGATGAGCCTTGCTATTGCAACAAAAATGTGCAACTCCCAAGGCTACTGACTTTAATTATCAACCTGGGGTTCGTAAAAATGTAAGAGGCATCAACACTATATGTGAAGCATAGAGTGTGTCCTTCCTTTGTTGTCAAGATGTAATGGACTGCATGCACTAAAACCAAATCCTAAAATAATTGCGAAAAATGAAATGCTCGAAATGGAAACCTTAACCTATTGCAGGAAATAAAGTGCAAGGAAAGAAACATATTATAATTACATAAAGATCATGAAATAAATGTAAAAGAAACATAACTTCACCCTATTTATCACATGTGATGATTTAAAATAACTGAGCATGGAGTCTAATCTATGGAGTATTAACTACTATGTGCATGCCCGAATATAAAAGAACTCTTTTTTTAATCCTTTTGTTTTATGAATGCAAATGCTAATCCTCACTTGTTCTTTAGTAGGGGAAACGAGTATGGAGGTAAAGCAAAGGCCTAATCCTAGCTTCAATGATGATTTTTCTCAATTCAGGCTCAAAATAGGCTACTATAGGACTTCCTATGGGATGTACTAGTTCTCTTATAGGATCCCTTATTTTACTACAGGATGTTACAAATTTACTATACGAAATTATAATTCATCGAATGACCACGAAAATCAAATCCAAATTGGGTGGGACAAATTTTTTTATTTACTATGATGTCTTAGGTCTCCATTCCAAGTGGAATCACTCAAAAATACCTTTGTTAACCCATGCTAAAAAATAGCAGAAAATTACTAGTCTAAAAACCCGAAATTTGAGAACTAGTGACCTAGTAAATCCATCAAATGCCTAATCTAATTAAGTGAAAATGAAATGGGGTAAATTTTTTTATGAAAGAGAATGTGTTTTTGATCTAGTACAATTGGAATCAACTTTATTGAATATTGTTAGCATGCTCTAAAAAATAACAGAAATTTACTGCTAGTTGCCACAAAGGAGTTCCATAAATCTAGATTTGGGAATAAGAAGACTACTCCAAGTAGCTCAATGATTACTATGACTTTCCAAATATTTTTCAAGGATGAAATTATGCTTGTGATCTTGCAAAATAACTTACGTCTACCATTTAACCCAATATTACAACAAGAAGTCATTAATACTAAATGCAGAAATAGAAAGAAATAAAAAAAGGATATGCATGTGAATAAGAAGTGAAAATAAGGAAAGAAAACGATACAGAAGGACTCTAAGGCTCCTGTGATGGAATAGCCTAATGAGACTCTGAGACCTATGGATGATAACAAGATTTAGAAGTAGAACATGACACCAATCTTCATTATTTTCATCAATACAATTACATCCCTGCAAGAAAATACAATGGAGCCGCAGAAATACGAGTTCTCTCCACATGAACAATAGTATAAATCTATCCCTAGAGAAAAATTAAACTTTTTACTTATACAAAATGATTAGGAATAATTCCCTATGAATGTATGAAGCTTTCCCCACCAAAATCCCTTGATTAGTGGATCTGGTTCCCAATACTAGGAATCTACATTAAATGGCAGGGAGCACATTCCTAGATTTTCTAAATCATTGGAGTTCCATAATCTGTGCCATAATTACATAATATCTTGTTGATTTATTATTTAATGGTGATACTCCTATAGTAGGGAGCAAGTCCCTAAATTATCTCCTCCTCCAAATCTTCATAATCTGCCCAATATTCTCATAATATTCCACAAAAATAAATAATATTACGCAGAAATATGCAATTATTCATAAACGTTCCTAATGAATATATTAAAGTTAAAATAAATTATCTAATGCAAGAAGAGAGGTTTAATGTGCTTAAGAATGGTCATAGGCCTTAATTTGTGTTTAATTTAGAGGCATGGGACTTAATTTATGTGTAATTTAGAGGCCCATCACTTTCGATGGACCCTACTACATGAAAAATGAGAAATGCGTAAGAACGTGATTGCAATCATATTTTTCATGTATTTCTCATTTTCATGTAGTAGGTTCCATCTAAAGTATGAAAGATGGGTACTCCTTGGAGGAGGAATTGAATTTTGCATCCAAAAAGAGTTTCTGCTCGAAATTTAAGTAAACCCATAGGGAGATAAGTTGAAAATATGAACTGAAAAAATAGTTTTTTTTCTTTTTTCCCTCTAAAATTTGATCATGTAATCTATTATTATTTTATTATTTCCACTATTATTTTATAATTTCCTTAGGATGCTCATTTTATACCTTGAAATTCCCCTAATGTTACTTCAACGCAAAAACCATTAGAAATATTCTTACCTTTGAGCACATTGAACAAAAACTTATATTTTTCCTCTCAACCACTCTATTGTGTTGACGAGTATCTGGTATTGTATATTTTTGTTGAATTCAATATTTTGCAGTATTTGATGATTATGCTTTATGCACGTACTCTCTTGTTGATCCAAACTAAATATCGTAACGTACATTATACCTATGTTTCTATCATGTTTTTAAATCCTTTAAAATATTCAAACACTTCATATTTCTTTTTGATAAAATAAACCCATGTGAATATGGTTCTATAATCATTGAAAACAAATAAGCAATAATCTATAGAAAGTGAATTGGTTTACACTAAATCACAAATATCATTATGCACTCTCTCAATAATTTATGTTTTCCTCTATACTTGTAGGAAAACTCCTCCTATGTTGTTTTCCTAATGCACATCCTTCACATGTAGCATGTTCAATATTGAAATTTGGAAGACCCTCCATTATTTATTCCTTTTGATGTAAGATAAGATAATTATCATCTATATGACCATAGCTTTCATGTTATAATTCTCTTGTTCACATAGTTGTTGATGTCAATGTTTGATGATCCTTCCTTGTAACACAAAGCTTCTGTATTCATCTTGTTCTTCTCCTCTTGCTATGACTTTTTAGTGATGATGTTTGTCCTTTATTCCACATAGATATTTAAAAAATTCAACTTTTAAATCTTGATCTGTAATGGTGGAAAGAAAGATAAAAAAGAATTGTATTCATATAACATACATTACATTTTGGATTTGGCTCATATGACCACTTCGGAAAGTCACACTTACATATCCATAACCTTTAATTCCATGTGATATTTCATCTTCTAGATAGATATAAGCACCATTAATATTATAAGGAAGTGATGGGAAAAACATAGTGATGGGCATCACTTGTAACCACCTCATCCCATATCTACCCACTTTAACCTACTCACTAGGGTAAACATAAGGTGAGAGTTACTATGCGAGACCCAATTTCCAAGATGCACTTATGGAAAATGGAGTTCACATGTATACGACTCACTGGAGACACATAGTGACACATGATCACACTGTTATGAGCCTAACTTGGCTAAACACTATTTCTTTTCATTTTTGTTTCCTTAAATTTAATAGAACTTTCTATTTTTGATAGTTTTTCAAGTTCTAAACTTTTGAGCCAGATTTGAGGGCCTAAACAACATTTTTAGGGAAAACAAAGAGACAAAAAAAATTCTAAAATATAATCCATAAAAATTACGCTTGATCTCTTCATGGACATCTTCAAAACAGGTTATTATGATAGTCAAGTGAAGACCACATGCCAAAGTTACGACCCCGACTAGTTGGAGGTCCAAATTACATATTTATACAAATACTTTGGGTACATAATACCTGTACATTATAAATACATCTTTGTTCACTAATTGAATAAGCTCACTAGAGAACCATCAATAAGGCTCTATGCCCTCTCCACATAACTACAAAAACACTTATTACTCCATACATTAATCAACCAATTAATAACTAAACTATTCATGACAAGAGCCATAGATGGTACACATCATATAACGAACATATAACCGGAAAGTAACCAACATAGGAATCATGGAAACTTAGCTATAATATCACCAATACAATCACTACAAGTATACATGGATTACAGTAGGATAATAACTTATTAATATATGAAAATACCAACCACGTCAAGAACTTCCACGTATGACCCAACCATAGATTGGGATGAACCAAATCTCTCTTTCAACCAATCAACGTAGTGCCATATTCCCAAAATGAATGTGGGATATGATGGAATAAACCAAGAAAAAACCAAATGAGGGCTTCCATAAGGAAAACCAGCTTAACCCTTAACAACAGTGATTCCACCTCTATAGTGGGACATCATTAACATTGACCAGATAAATCTCTACCTGAGCTATATAGGGATCCATGAACAAGTACTCAACGTACAACCTTCCAGGGGTCTAGAGCATTTTTCAAACCCAACTCTGGGGACTAGTAACTCAACCCACCAAGGGCTTTAGAGTGTTTATCCCAACCTAGGCTCCAAGACTAGTAAATCAACCCAAGTTGTTCTAGGGCTTCCAAAGTGTTTGTTCAAACTAAAATCCATAAGGAACATGAGCACCAACCATAAAATAATCAATTGGAGAAAAACCCGCAGCACCTTCGCTATTGAGGGAATGAAAAGGTAAGGCTAAAACCATTGTCATTCCAGGAAAATATACATGCCAATAACACCACATAAACAAAAAATCACATGGATATGTTATGCATCAAGAAATCAGTAAGTAAATTGCACATGCAACTTGTTACTTGCAAAGCAATCTAATTGTAGTTGTTGATAGAATTTTTCCCTTCCGCTTTCCTAGTTTCCTTTGCATTCTTTCTCAAATCTAACTAAAGGCTAAAGTTCTCCAATCATTATCCAATATTTCCCTAAGTGTGCAAGAGTATGAGAGAATGAGACAATGGAAGAGAGCTTCAAAATTTAACTAAAAAAATGTTGTCAATTGATCCTTAGAAGCCTTTTTATCATTGAGGTCTCTTATCTTATTCATTTTCCTTCTTTTTTCCTTTATTTCCATAATTAAATGCCAATTATTGCCTCTTTCCTTTTCCAATGCCTTTGCCAATTTCAAGGGTAATGTGATAATTATATAGTAAGGTACACTTATATAAAATTTCAATAACATGAATTCATAGAGGAAGTATGGTATGTGAATCCCCTACGAAAGTTGGCTATTGGTGTGATTTCTTAAGTTATTTTAAATGTAATATAAGGAACATATGTTAAATCCATTAATTGTTCTATGGTTGTTGTACATGCCTTGAATGGCCAATGTTCATATTTGGGTTTTCATTCCTAAATTTTTATGTTCTAGTAAATTCTCTACTTCAAGAGTAATGTGAGAATTCTATAGTAAGGTACACTTGTATAACATTGTAATATGATGAATTCATAAAGTATGGTATGTGAATCCCCTATGCAATATTGCTATTGATTCCATTTATTAAACTATTTTAATATCTAATATAAGTCACAAATATTAGATCCATTAATTTTTCCATGGTTTTTGTACATGCGTTAATGGTCAATGTTCATATTTGGGTTTTCATTCCTAAAATTTGATGTTCTAGGAAATGCTCTACTTCAAGGAAATTCTAGTCTAAACCCTTGAAGTTTATTTCCTTAAGATTGGTAGAAATTCTAAACTTGTATTTGGGAATGCATGGTTCTAGGATGAACCATATGTCTGGTATGGAGATATTTTTTGTTTTATAGTGCTATTTGAATTGGGATATGTGAAAGTGGATGGATGCAAAAAGCACTAGGGATGTATCGAGTAATTAATGCATTTAAATAGCCATTTCGTATGCACCTTCTATGTGTGTTGGATATTGAATGGCCTCAAATCATTTGAATGATGTAGTGTATTAGAGGTAGGCCCTCCTTGTGTGTATAATTGTGCCAAGTCAGATTACCTCATCTATTGGGAATGCATATGGCATCTGTGTCATCTGGGAGTGTGGGCATGGTGCATATTTTCAATGTCCCAGATGGGACCAATATTGGATATCCTTTGGAGTTGTGTGCATTTTGGAGGTCTGTGGGTCTGGGGAATGTGCCAATAGGGCATATTTTTATGAACCCATATTTCCCCTAAACCATATTTAGGGAAGAAGAGTATTGTGGCATGATGGGACCAAGCCTTGTGGCACCCACAAGTTGCGGTGAGGTGACAAGTGCCACATAGGCCTGGTAAGACTATGTGAATGGAAAATAGCTACCAATGATGAGGAGGGTTTGCATGAGGTGATACAATAAGGTCATCCACAACATGAGGTTCACATATGGATGCCATGTGGTGGTACATTAATAATGTGGCCAAATTTAATTTGACAAATTTTAAATGGATATGACTATCAATCCGAGTGTTAGACACAGATAAAATTTATATCACTAAAAAAATCTTGACAATTTGAATATGATGCTGATATCATAAATTAATTCTGTAAACTTTGGAGAAGAAGGTGTTCTATAATCCCACCTTTATAAGAAATCATGGAGGTCAATTTTATTGTGAAGTAAGACATCCCACAACCTAAGAAGGTACAAGGGGGGTGGAAGGAGTGGTACAAATATTAATATTTGTACTTAAAACACCAAAATAAAAATAAATTAAAACTAATTATAATGAACAAATTTTGGTTCCTAAAGAAATATTGGACAAGTATCAGTTCTCCTAAAGATAGTATTATCAATTTTTTTATAATATTACACATTCAAATGGAAGCTTATACTTGTTTAGATATTATTAATTAAAAAAATTATTTTAATTAGTATCCTTTATTAGAGATAATCGGTCTCCCATGTATGAATTCATTTGTTGTTGTGCGTACAACAACCCCCCATTTGTTCAATAATAAAAGGGGACCTTATTTATTTTATTTTTATTTTTATTTTCCTTTTCTCTTGTGTATAATATGAGAAGTTCATTTTATTTTCCTTTTTGTATGGATGTACCTATTTTTCTTAAATCTTGTAATGTTCGTAAAATCTTAAGAATCCACCCAGTATTCCATGTATCATGACTCAAGAAAGTTGTGGAGAAAAATTGCAGGGTTCAAACCAGTTTGCCAGAATTGGATGAGCAAGGTTCAATATTGCTTTGAACTGAACAGGCACTCGATACTCACAAAATAAATATCCATGATCGCATAATCAAGGAAGTCCTCACCAAGTTGAAAGACACCTCTCTAGAAAATGTGACATGGGAACCAACCAATATTCTTCAGCAGTTTTTGCAGCTTCAGGCTTGAGGGCAAGGTTACTTATTATGGGGGAGGGCATGTTAGGGTACAACCCTAACTCCCTTATTCATGTAATAAGCCTCATCAGATTCATAGTTAGTTAGTTGATTCAATAGATCTCGTAAGCGGTTATCCACATTAACAATAATTTGAAGTGGTTAACCCACATTATAGAAAAGGAACCACAATTAGTTATAAATAGACCATAGTTAATAAATAAATTGATTAACCTTTGTTATGCAAGGGACTAATAGTAACTAGGGTTTTGGATGTCATAAAGCTATAAATAGTTTGATATAGAAAGGAAAGATGTATTGAGTCTTATTATAATCGATATCTATTATGTTGGAGGTTTCCCCCTCGAAGAGGTAGGTGAACATTGTATTTTTCTTCTAAGTAATAAACTATATTTGTATCTTGTCTCATTTCATGTCATATTCCTATGTTTTGGGCTATATTATTTCATATTTCTGGTATTTTTGTTTTCCCAAAGGTCAAGTGCATAACATTATTTAGGTCATCCTAGTTATTATAAAATGACAACAAATATTAGAAATATGTGCTATTGGATGAGTATGAAAAAGGAAGTTGTTAACTATATTGTCAAGTGCCTAGAATGTCAACAAGTTAAATATGAATGTAGGAAGCCAACAATACTATTAGAGTCAATTCCAATACATGAGTAGAAGTGGGAAGCCATATTTACGGACTTCATCACAAGCCTACCAAAAAAATCTAGATAACATGATGTTATAATGGTAGTAGTGGACAAGTTGAGTGTACAAGTTGAGCAAGGAAGCTAACTTTATATCCATCATGTCAACCCACAAGGAAATTGACATAGCTCATATTTTCATGAAAGAAGTATTTGCACTGCATGGTATACCCAAGAAGATCATTTCAGATTAGCATGTTAATTTTACCTCAAAATTTTGGAAAGCATTATTTGTTGGTATGGAATAGATTTATCATTTAGCACAACATATCATCATCAAATTGATGGAAAAACTAAAACATTAAATGTAATTCTATAAGAAATGTGAAGAATGTATGACTTGCAACAACCAAAAAGGAGAGAAGGGTTCCTACACTTAGTAGAGTCTTACTACAATAATTGGTATCAAGTGTCACTCAAGATGAGTCATTTTGAGGCTTTATATGGAAAAAAAAGTAGCACATGCATAAGCTAGAATGACCCAATAAACAAGGTTGTTCTTGCACCTGATGTGCTGAAGGGAATGGAATAGGAGGTGTCCACTATCAAACAAAAATTAAAGGAAGCCCAATATAGGAAAAATAGTTACGTAAATCAGTAGATAATGCACAAGTAATTCTAAGTCAGAAAGAATGTGTATCTATGCATTAGAACAAGGAAGAGTTCACAAAGGATAAGCTCATGTGCCATGTTGGGACTAGGATTTTGTGGACCATATCACATTTCAGAAAGAGTGATTCCAATGGCTTATAGGTTGATCTTTCCACCCACAGTGAAAGTACATGATTTTTTTTTAATTTTTTTTCTTAAAAAATATGTACATGATGGTAATCATATTTTTGTTTTGTTTGGGTTACACATGTAATTTGAGGGAGAATTCAAAGCATAGCTAGAGTGCATTCTAGACAAATGGAAAATCACTCTTCGAATTTGAGTAATATATTAGGTGAAGGTCAATGGAAGCACTTTGGGCTAGATGAACACCACCTGGGAATTGATTGATTACATGAGGGTATATTACCCACTTTTTTCACTATTTAAATGAATTTCAGAGTTGTATATATAAAGCTCACTATTGTATTCTTATGTTTTTTTATAGAACAATGAGGGGATGTTCCTAGAAGGAGGTGAGGTTTGTAATATGCCTTTTTTCTACCCTCCATGTAAGTGCCACCATGTATATTTTTTTATGTAAATAAATGTGAAAATGCAAATATGGCTCACCTGGAGAAGTGGACAAAGATTTATAGGTTTTAGGAGGAGATGTTTCTTGCAATGTATTCAATCACACCCACTTCATTTATTTTTCCCCATCTATCTCCCTGACAAATTAAATGGTATGAAATTGAAGTTTTGTATGGGAAGTCCAAAGAGAATGACAAGACCCATGTTGTCCCAATGGGACATGTTTGGGAATTTCAACATGTAAGGGGAAATAGTGGAATGAGGGACGTAGGCCATGAGACACTATGACAAGAAGGAAGAAAAGGACATGCGGGAGTAAGAGAGAATGTAGAGGAGCGACGAGAAAAATTTCAAAGCAAACGATAAGTGAAGAGAATATCACTATGAGCCAATACATTGCGATGGGACGTCATTCCATGTAATTCTAGTGTGGCCAATGTTTTTATTAGTGTTGGATTCAGTAGTGAAGGCTCAAGGCATATTTGATTTGTCTCAATTGATAAGTCTCTAATTTCTTGTCGTGGGACCGATAAACCACTTAGACATTACTAAATAGGTTGATAAACCATTGGGTTACCTTTTGTAAGGTTGATAAAGAACTTGGTAGGATGAGATAGTCAGGTTATTTCTGAAATGGGTTGATAAACAACTTAATTATTTTCCAAGTAAGTCGATAAACCACTTGGATAGTGCACCCTAGACCCTTGTAGTGATTGTCTTAAGAATTCAGCTGATAAAAAAACCTAAGTGGGCTCATTCTCTTGACTGAGTAGAGCTTCAATGAGACTTGACTGAATCCCTGTGGTATATTTCAAAGAGGTAGAACAGTCATTGTGGTGCTTACTATGTGAGACAGGGCGTAAACCAGCTCAAAAATGCAGTTACTCTTTATTCTAGTTGATGTGTCATTAGTGTGAAAAATTCATTGACGAAATAACTCATCGAACATTGTATCTAGCCTTGGGGTGGTCAACTGCAAGAAATATTGTAGTGTAGTAGGCCTATGGTTTGTTGGAGACTTAAATTCCCTCTTTTTGTTGTTAACCATTCATTTTAATAGGATAAATATATTTACATGTATATATATTTATACCATGGATGACTACCAATGTCCAGTATGGGATATGAAAGTGCATAGATCAACAATGGAATTGAGGAATGTTGATATTTGTGGATGTTTATATTTAATGATTTGTTTATCTATTCTCATATGTTGAATTTATAGACCTTTATGTTTGTTTTTATTCTCATAAGCTACATAGTTAAATTCAAGAATATGCATGATTTCTTAATGTGCCTCAACTAGTTTGTTAGAGCATGTGATTTTAATTATCTAATATGTTAGAGTTCCAGGGTTCACTACCTCATTTTAGGATGGTGTTCTTTTTGAATGGAGACTGAACTAGAACTGGCAGTTATTTAGTTCAAGAGTAATGCGAGAATTCTATAGTAAGGCACGCTTGTATAACATTGCAATATCATGAATTCATATATGGGGTATGGTATGTGAATACCCTATGAAATCTCGCTATTGATGCCATTTCTTAACCTATTTTAATAATTAATATAAGGGACATATGTTAGATCCATTAATTTCTCCATAGTTTTTTTACATGCGTTGAATGGTCAATGTTCATATTTGGCTTTTCATTCCTAAAATTTGATGTTCTAGGAAATGCTCCACTTCAAGAAAATTCTGGTATAAACCCTTGAAGTTTATTTCCTTAAGTTTTGTAGAAATCATACACTTGTATTTGGTGATGGATGGTTCTAAGATGAACCATGTGTCTGGGATGAATATATTTTTGATTTTCTAGTGCTATTTTCATCAGGATATGCAAAAGTGGGCGGATGTAAAAAGAAGCTAGGGATGTATTGAGTAATTAATGCATTTAACTAGTCATCACTTGTTCACCTTCAATGTGTGCCATATTTTGAATGGCCTCAAATTATTTGAATGATGTAGTGTATTCGAGGTAGGACCTCCCTCTATGGATAATTTTGTAAGGTTATATTACCACATCTATGGGGAATGTATATGGAATTTGAGTCATCTGGGAGTGAGGGCATGATGCACATTTCCAAAGTCCCAAATGGGGATACAATTGGATATCCTTTGGAGTTGTGTGAATTCTAGAGGTTTGGGGGTCTCTCGAATGCACCAATAGGGCATATTTGTATGCACCCATATTTCTCATAAATCGTATTTAATGAAGAAGAGTATTGTAGAATGAAGTGACCAAGCCTTGTGAGACCCATAAGCTATGGTGAGGTGGAAAGTGCCACACAGGCCTGGTAAGACTATATGGATGGAAAATAGGTTCCAAGAATGAATATGGTTTGTATGGGGTGACAAAATAAGGCCATCCATAGCACGAGGGTCACATGTGGATGCCACGTGGGGGTAACTTACTATTGTGAAAAAATTTAATTTGTTAAATGTTAAATGGCTATAACTATCAATCCAAGAGTCATACTGAGATAAACTTTATATCAACAAATATTTCTCAACAAGTTGAATATGATAGTGATATCATAAATTAATTCTATAAACTTTCGAGAAGAAGGTGTTTTGCACTCCCACCTTCATAACAGATCATGGAGGTCAAGTTAATTGTGAAGTAATACCTCCCACAACTTTAGAATGTATAAATAGGGTGGAAGGAGTGTTACATATATTAATATTTTGACTTAAAAATTCAAAACAAAAATCAATTAAAATTAAAAGTAATTAACAAACGAACTGCATCTTTTGGTTCCTGAAGAAATATTGGACAAGTATCAGTACTCCTAATGATGGTATTATCAATTTTCTTTTTAGTATTATACATTCCAATGGATACTTATGCTTGTCAAGAGATTATTAATTAACTTTTATTTTAATTAGTATCATTTATTAGAGATAATCGGTCTCCCAAGTATGATGTCATTTCTTGATGTGCATACAACAACCCCCCATTTGTTCAAAAATAAAAGCATACCTTATTTCATTTTTAAAATTTTTAGTTTCTTCTTCTCTTGTTTACAACTTGAGAATTTTAGTTTATTTTCCTTTTTGTATGGAAGTACCTACTTTTCTTCAATATTGTAAAGTTTGTAAAATTTCATTTTTAAGTTGAAGGTTTATATTGGCCAATCAACCCCATTTGTCATCGACGTTGTTCATTTAGGAAATATTCATTTAATCCCTCAAATGCTTGGATGGGGAGATTTACCTTGTTCTCAATTTTCCAATTAATCATACCAACTATTATTTTTGGTTGAATTTAAATACGTTTGGAGGTTGGCCTTAAATCTTCCCATCTAGGCTAACAATAAAGATGTGATGTTGTGGCCTATCCACCTCCCATATGAACGAACATATAGATATTTGCGTATACAATCCCAGATGATAATGAACAAGCTCCACCACCTCTGCCTCTTCGGTGAACATATGTCTCTCCTTAGATTTTTCCATACAACCATTTACTCATATGAGAGGAACTATGTGTTTTCCATGCCCTGAATGACCCGATCTCATGATAAGTTTATTTTAGAACATGGTTTAAACTAATCAAAGAAATTAACCTATGATTATAGAAATTCAAGTATTTGAGCTCCTTTGGCAAGAATTACTTGTTTCATTCACCATACACCATATACCGAGATCATATCATCAACACAATCGAAAATGACATAATAAAACAAAGTTAAACTATGATTTAATTTGAAATAAGTTTTCTCAAGCTTTCGTTATGGTTAATTTGTTTCATGATTCTCTCTTAATCTTTTGATTTCTCATATTTTTAAAATCTTTCTCTATAGGGGAAATGAGAAATAAGAGAAGGATCAAGACAGATTCCATGAAAGTTGGAAGTTGATTTCATTTCTTTGGGTCAAGATCCAATGATAGACAATTTGGTAAATCTTGACAACAAATTTAACAACTCAAATTTTAGTTTAGGAATTTGGTTGGATCGATGCAATGGATTTACAATTGGTAGATATGTTTTATTCTATCATAATAATTAACAGTATTTGTTATTATGTTTTACTCTATATATACTTCCCTTCGATAAAGAAGGGTTTGATCAAATGAATTTAGATTAAACTAAAATTGATAGTATTTATGAGATATTTTTGATCAATTTTGAAGACCTAAGGAGATTATCAAAAAAATCTATTTTTCTTCAACAATCCTATATGTTATATTTTGTTATAGACATATTTTATTTTAATTGAATATGAAATCAAAATTTGATGAATTCTTTCTTGTCTCACGAATGTTGTAATACTCATTTTAATTCTAAAATTAAGATAAGTGTTAGTGTTAATTAATTAATTAATTTAGATTCATATTATTTTTGTCTTTCAAAATGATTATCATTTAGTCTAACATTGATTGCTTCAAATTAAGTTATTAATTATCATCAAGGACATTGATTATTTATTTTATCTTTGTTTGAAGTAGGTTTTAATATTCACAAATTATATTCCAGATTAAACATCAAAATAACAAAAGACATATGATATCTTTGTTGTTGCATTAGAATAACTTTTATTAGGTGGACTAGTTTTTTTTTCTTCTAAGTAAAATTGATCTATTTATAAAGACATAATGTACAAAGAGGCTTTGGCCTCAGCGGTGCTGGGTCAGTTGTATGACCATTTTGAGCATCAAACCTTGAAATTGCGACTGCCCCAGAAGGGGAAACCAGTCCAAGAACGAAATTAGGAAAGTTCAATCTACCTCGTAGGGGCTACAGTTCCAAAATTCAAAAATTGTAACCAAAAGACTGTAAATACAGTAATACATCCACAACTTAACTCAAAATTTTCCACAGTAAAACAGCAGTTGGAAACAAAATTCAAAATTCTCGTCGCCCGAGTTGGAGACAAAATTCAGAAATTGACCCGACATGAAACAAAGTTCAAAATTGACATGAAACAAAACTAATCAAAAACGGACTCAAGGCTCGCCACGTAACCTGGCATGCAGCTGCAAGGTGGCTTCTGTTGGCTCTTCCTCCATGATCAGACACCATCCAAATTCTTCAGAACCAGTGTCCTCTACATGCCCGCCACCTGCAATGTCCTTCGTTTGAATGCATTTGTCCTTACAGGTGGCTTCGCCTCCCAGCATTTGTTGTTTGTTGATAGATGGGTTGTCCATGTCTCTTGGCAGGCGGCTGGAGCTCGGCTCCCCTGGAACGATGCCAAACAGAGGATCCTGGTTAATTTCCCGGTTAATCGTTGGTTCAGGACAAGAGGCAGGGACTTCCCTGAAATCCACCGTGATGGTGGCAATTATTAGCGGCTTGTCCATGGCACAATGAAATTGGAATTGCACTTGTTGGGTGGGAGCAGTGGCAGCAGTGTGCTGGGTGATTCCTTCGGAATGACGAACCTCGCTGTGCCTAATCTTCCGCGACCACTACGAGTGTCCGGATACCTACCAAGGAAGCGGGAATTGGAGGGGCTAGGGGGAGGGGAGACAGATATGGATGTTGAGACAGAAGGCGGCCAGGACATAGGGCGAGTGGCGAAACCCCGACTACCACCACGCCCGCTCCTCATTCTATGACGATAGCGCATGGTTCTTAGATTGGAAGGCTGCTGAGAGCGGTGAAAAATAGGGTCAAGAGGCAGTCCAAGAGCTACAGAAGGAATGAAGTGGGGAGCAGGGGAATTCACATTTGGATCAGAGGAAGGGGCTGAGACCTCAAAACGCAGGTGGCAGAGTAAGGATTGAGAGAAATGGTTACCATTGCCCAGGTTGATGCCTTAGAAGAGTTTTTAACATATTCCAGTGGCTATGCGAAGGCTCGGCTCTATTGCAGAGGGATGGCAGGAGCAATTGAGAGGCTGAGGAATGAGAGGGGCTCTGCTCCATATCTCTGGAATTGCATGGAATATCTTGATTTTCCCAATTGGTTAATGGCACTGGTCCGAGAGCCAGGACTTGCCATAATATCACACAGGTGAAAGTGCAGGTAGCCATACAGATTAGCCACCTACTTAACCAGTGGCTCATGTGCATTAAAGTCTTATCTATCACCTGCATCCGGGGATTAGGTGGACTAGTTGAACCCGCATAACAATTATTTTATTTTCAGCATTTGTAGTTTCCTTCGAAACCTACATTTGCATAGTTTTCTTCCCTCCTATCTATAGGTAATAAAAAATCCATCAAACACCAACAAATTGGGAACAAAACATAGATAGATATAAACTAAGTACTTAGAATAATTATAATTAGGAAGACAATAAAAATATTATTAATTAGTTATCGATTTAGAGTAGGTTATATTAGATTACTTTAGGATACAACAGTTGAGTGAAATACCAATGAGTGCCACCACACCAAATGAATAAGGGTCTAATTGGGGCCCTGATTGTGTGGTATCTCCACATTGTAGGTTAGAGTTTTCCATCTATCAACACACACTTAGGGATGGTGGAAATCAAGGAGCCTATATGGAGGAGATAATCAATACGAAAGGGTGAAAGAATTGACCATTTTAAGAAACCATTCAATGAGGTTCAAATCAACCAGGCCAATATTTTGTGGCTTTTCTACCCTATTTCCATGAACTGCTAAAAAAATAAAATGAAAAACTATATTCTATTATAAATAAATAAATATAAATATCAATTCCATATGACTGATGTTGGAGAGGATGGAGGATGAATCTTAAAACAATTTTTACACTTAAAATCATAGAAAATTCTAATGATGGAAGCTTATCCTAAAGTTAGAAATCTTTTTGAATCTTACTCCTCTCTAATATATGAATGGTTAAATGTTTCATAGGTTTTTTGTAAAATTATTTAGTTTTTTAATAATTTTTTATTAGTTTGTATTAATAAAAAAAAGGAAAAAAACTATATAATTTGGACGAATCATTTTCTTTTTCACATGGCTCAAAATAATGAGAAGCAAAAGAAACATTTTTAACCTAAAATCCATCTAAAATTTCTTTGGATGAATAGACCTATAAACATTAAATGTTAATAAGAGTAGTTGGTGTATTTGAAACCGTTAAAATTATAAAATGTTAGCAAACCATCATTTAATAATATTATTATTATTATCCAATTTTAAGGTCATGACCAAGCTAGACACTAAATTGGTGTGTGAGACCCCCTTGTTTGTGGGACAAGGGACCAACCGCCATGCTACAATTTGACTACTAAGTCTATGAAGGAATACATGCTCTATCCCTCTCAGGTTTTGAACGTGTGACCTCTTAGAAGGAAACACATGTCATTAACCATTAGGCCCATTAATAAGTGCAATATCTAATTGTTTCATAGAAATTCAATTCTACATAGCCTCTTTATGTAGTGTATATCCATTTAATTCATCAGATAGTCGATTCGAGATGTATAAGCATGGAAGGAAAATGTACTCAAACAAATGCCTACTTGTCAATTAGAAGTGAAGAACAATAACATGCAAGTCAACACCAGCTAAAATATAATCTCCATATGGGGCCCTAACTTTCTTCCCATTTTTGTGGTTTGAGGAGGATGAATAGAATGATTATTTTGGTCAAAAGTACATGAAAATTGTGTAGTGATGTTTCAATACAAATATTTTGTTGGATGGTAGACATAAAAATGGGTGTTTTTGGATTTGTGAGATTCAGTTCTTGGTTGGAAATAGAAATGGTTGTACAAAATCATACTATGTAGTGGATTTTCTATGCACTCAAATTATGAAAATATAGAAAATGTTTTGACTTTTGTAATTGGATTTTTTATGCACTCAAATTATGAAAATCTCGAAAAAAATTCACTTTTGTAATTGTAAATATTCTCTTGTGTTTATCATTTGGTTGTTTCTAAATGATAGATTCTTTACCCCATGATGGATAATTGGTAGTAGCTAAATATAATGGAATTCATCATTATTTTGACTAAAACATATTCAACAACTTATATTATTACTATTATTGAGGATATTAAATACCAAATATAGATATTTGGACCAGGAAGCACAAACTCTTCATTGGCTATCAGCATGAGAAATAGACGCAGACAACGAGGAATTTCGCTAAGAAGCTCGATTGTATTCTTTTCATTTACCTAAGGATTACACGTCACATTGACAACATATAAGGGTTGTTCAGCATGTCTTATGTAAGTAGCAGCCAGGAAGATGTTTCCACCAACAAAGGAGCAAGAGATGAGGGGAAGGAAAGATTTGAATGATAGCATGCCACTATATTTTTATTCCAACAAAAATAATTAAGTGTTATCTACAAAATATGATTGATTATATTCAACGTTGTTTGTGTAAAGTTGTGGCTTGAAAATGGCCCTGCTTATTCACTAACAAAAATTCATGATGGTAATTTTATTTATTCTTTTTGTTGATTGATAAATGCTAATAGGAAGTTGGGGTTGAAGGCTCAACTTAATTAATTGTTTGAACAACTAATGGTTTTTTACATGAATTAGATGAGTTTTTGTCTGAAGATTGATTGGGATGTCTTTTAATATTGTGCATTGTTTGCATTTTGGGCACCTTTTGTAGATTTTTGCAACTTAGTAGAGTTAAAAGGATTCAGAGTCTCAAAAATATAATCTGATGATATAAATGCGTTTAGAAATAGATCATGAAGGTGGTGATTGGAAAACCGTCACCTTCTTTCTTTAACAATGTGCTCATTTGTTTAGTTCTCATCAGCATTGCAACAGACTGATTATTTGCTAAATTTTTGTTTGATTTGCTAAAAATAATCCATGATCGACCAATCTCCCCTGTGTTTTTTTATCTATAAAGGGTCATGATCTCAGATTATGAAGAAGATAAATTACAAAATAATCTCTCCAACATCTCATGGAAAGGCTCCCTACCAGTAGCGGCCAACCGTGACTATCAGTGAAAAGGAATTTCACATCATGTCCTTCACTATTTTTCATGTGATACAACTAAAAGTTTTCAAAGATAACATGACTCTACTCAATAATGTGTCTGCAAGTGATATGTACAATTGGTTTAGTTGGTGGTTGCATTGAAATTGCAGACATTCAAGAAATTGCAGTGCAAAGTCATCAACTTCGAAAGGTATTATGTTGCAATACCACTCTACCTACTAATTCCTATTTAAGCATTTGATATTCAGTAGTGAACGATTTCAATGTGTAAAATTTTCAATTCATTTTGAGTTGTTGTATCAATTTGTGATGAAACTATAGAAAGGGAGCCACCTCTATTAACAATCCCATCAAGGAATATCATACTATTGTGTGGTTTTTGATTAAGTTCTTTTTCAATCTCAGTTTTGTTTCAAGTTTAAAAGGTGGATTTGTTAGATAAACTTCACATGGTAGATTTGATGGTGGAGTTCAATATTGTTTACAATTGTTGCTAATAGTTGTGCTTTTGCTAATATATAATATTTGGTTTCCCTAATTCTAAGGAATATTTTTGACTGTTAGCAATAAGTTATGAAAGTTTCTAGTGTTATGGATATTTCCCAATGATACTTGCGATTAATGTACATTGTATTGATGAATGTTTGTTGTTTTGAGTACCTGGTATTGGTGAACTTTTACTTGTTCAAATTACTTTGTAAAATGAGTTCTTTTTCAGTTGAACCAAACACCCGAGATTGACCAAAATGGCTCAAATTAAAAATGTATTAGATATGTTAAACAATTTCAACAATTCTACTGCTAATGAAACTATAAATATTAGCAAAGTAAGTCTTGTTGATATTAGTCCATTTACATGATGCATTGGAGATAGTTGAATTTATCCAGATTTAGTCTGAACTGTAGAGAGATGATCCTAATTTCAAAGAGCAGTCGAAGAGTAATGAAGCCACTTCAGGAGAAAATTTTGATGCAGTGGAAAGTAATGTTCAAGCAAGGATATGCAAGAGTAAACAATAAAAACATAACTGGTTTGGCATATAATCAAGATATCCTAGATCTATCTTTTCATATTCCTGATTTTTCTAAACCTATACAATTTCGTAGTGTTGAATTTCTAGACGTTGTTGTTTAATAACAAATTAATCGGTGTAAACAGTGTGACAGAGTTGGAGATGTGAAAGATCAGTGTTTTGATCTTCACACCTGTGATCATTGTGGAAATCACAATCACCATTTGAATAGATGTTCCAGAAAGAAGAATGTTACAAGAGAGAAACTAAATTTTGGATGGATTATTTTTTGGGATTGGTCCAAAAAACCAAAAATCTTTTATAGGTCATACCATAGGATATGTCGAGAATACCCATTAGCCTTGTAGTGGTAAAGAGGAATTCATCTTCTAACCTTGTATCCAACAAGTGGGGAATTGATGGAATTAATGGTGTGGTACATGTTCAAACATTTGTCAAGCAAGCCTGAGTCAGAGATTGAAAAGTGAGCCTAAGCCACAACCTATACCAGTCAGAGCCAGAGTTGTAGAAAGAGTGACTTTAGTTTTTATTGAATGAGCTGTTTTTGAATGATCACTTCCATGTTTGGAATTGTTTGAGGAACTACATTGGTAGTTCTAGAGTTAGTGGTCACCTTAATAACACATATTTAGTTGTTTTGAGAATTGTTACGAAGGTTCCAATGTTGGTGTTGATTGAGACCTTGAGTTCTCCCATATTTTGGTATCATTTGTGGTTTTCTCTTAAGAACCACCATTCTGGGTTTGTGGTCATCCTTGAAAACCATTTCCGAGAGACATTCAAGTCTTGGATGAGATGCATTTCTATATTTTTATCTCTCATATTTGGACTTTAATACAACCCTTCGGATTAAGGGAAGAATTTTATACACCTAATCCTTGGGTTATGATTTGGGTTAGTGTGTACTATGGTAATTAGTTGTTAGAGTCCAAGAAAACCTGGGAATCAAATCAAAGGTTTTCTTGTTGTATTTATATGTACATTATGCACTTCATTTATTGACACCATTCTTAATATAAAGTTGAATTTGGTTTCTAATTTGGATGTCTTAGAGTGTTATGGGGTGGTAGGCCTCCAAATAAGGCATGAAGTAGCTCATGAAATAAAGGTTAAGGCATAAAGTAGCTCTTGAAATGAGAGGTTCATCGTGCATTTCTGTTTCTATAATTCATTGATAATGGGTCTATATTTATCTAACTTGGAATCTATGATGGATGGAAAGGGATCAAAAATATCTCTAGGTTTAAACCTTTCTTCAAGTTCTATATTTCAAAAAGAAAATTGTACTAAGTATTTGAGATTTGATTCAACTTTGCAAATGACATTTCGAGTTAAATGCATTGAAACTACTAAATATAATATAAAATACTATTCTGATTTTGAAAAGAAATAATCAAATCTTTTTATCTGTACTTGAATGATTTTTTATTTTGAAAAATAAATTATAAATTATTTTTTTTAGATTCTTTTAATTTTATTTTTAATTTTTTTAATAGAAAATTATGAATAAATTACTATTTCTCATTTTTGAATATTTTTTAATACACATCAGCCTCATATTAACTGTAGAATACATCCTTAACCACAATAAATTGAAATCATTGATGTTACTATATATTATGTTTTCTATATTTTCTTTGCTTTGTTGAAAAATAATTTTTTGAAATGAAACATTCAAAACAGTCATAGTGTGGAAGACACGTTTAAGGTTATTCCATAAATTCACCTAATTGTTAGACTATTTTGAAAGCATACTCTCTGATAACCTGTTCTTTGAGGTTGGATTATTTTCATAAATTTGTATTCTTTCCTTTCAAAATCACATAGTTGGATATCCTATCAATTTTTCTTTTGTATTCGGTGGGAAGATTAACATTTTAGATGTTTCATTTGTTAAATGGAAGGAACAAATCAATGGTGCATTGTTTATTTAATTGTTCATCTCTATTTTGTGAGGACTCTCTCCTACTCTGCTGTAACTTCAATTTTTCTTATTTTTTAATATGGTAGCAATAGAAGGCTTATGAAAAATCTGTGGGGAAATCAGATATTTTGAGCATGTTATGAATGTTAAGATGTGTTCGAGTGTGAGAAGTGTATCTCACATATATGGCAATAGTATGTCTTAGATAATAATGAGAAATTTGAAGCATATAATTTTTTCTTACAATTGGGAGAATAAATATGCTTATGTGAATTTATAATTCTTATTCATTATTTAGGTTGGAAAATAATATAAATTAACTATTATAATTAGGAGCTAAAAATGTTTATTTAAATTTGTAAGTTATAATAGCTATTTATATTGGAAAAGAGTGCAATATTTATTTTTTTGGAAAAAAATATGTATTGGAAATAACAATGCATTGAAATACTAATATTTCTTTGTCATTAATTTTATCGCAACCCCTTAATAGAGATATGAATTCTTTACAATAGCTAACCTGTTTCGACATTTTTCAAATTTAGTCTTTCCTATAGTCTTGGTAGATATGTATGTCACATTATAACTTGTAGTACAATATATCAAGTCAATTTCTTTTGTTTTTATTTTTTATTTGATAGGATTCAACATATTTTTTGCTACCATAATAAAGCAGTGGGTTTTCTAATTTGATTAAGCTTTAGTTATCACATTTGGTACTTATTGTACTTATTTCTTTTCTCCCAAGTCTTCCAAAAATACACTTTATCGAAATTGTCTCATAGATGGCACTACATAATGATTCTTAAGAGACTTATTAATGCTCCATCGCACAATATTCTTAAGATACATCTTAATTCTCGAACACACAATTCTAGATCCTATATTGAATGCATATTAAGTTTTGGACATTTTATGATCTATATCTTTGTACAATCAAGATCTAAATAAGTTATCAACTCAACATTCAGTTCCTTAGTAAATATATATGCCATGTTATCATTGTACCACAAAGGTGTATCGAAGTAGATCAACATAGGGGTTTGGAAAAGATAGCCAAGGGTTTAATAAAGAAATTGTTTTCTTCAAATTTTTCAAGACTTACTTCGAGGAATATTACCAGTGTTATTTTTTGCAAGAAGGAGGCCAAAAAGACAAGTGTGAATTTTGAGTTTACTAGTGCATGTTTTCGGAGTCATAATTTCATTTGTTAGTAGCTAAATCGATTTTCTGGAAGTAGTGTGAATGGGTTTTACTAGTTGTTGGAGGCATCGAAATTTGTGAAAGTGATTTCCCAGGGATAGTGCCTAGTTCTAGTTGGTAGTGCAAGTTATAGAGGAAGTGTCAGATGCACATTAGTAGCTGAGATCACTTGTATAGAAAGACCATGATGTTTTCCAAATGCTTTTGTTAGCTGGTAGAAGAGATATTCATTTTTTTCTTTTAATTGAAGGCTTCGGTATTAGCTTTAGTAGGATTGAGGGATTAAGATAGGTTTGATGGTTCATCAAACTTTGGTGTTTGAAGAATTTGGTGGCTTCTTATTTTAGAAGAGCATGGGTTGAAGGAATTTCCTATGGCAAATATTTATATACCAACACATCCTATCATGTAGCATGAGTACCAAGAAGGTGATGCCAATGCTAGGAGTATTATTCTAGATGGGGTCAAGGACTATATAATTCAACATTTCCCAGAAGAAGATACCACCAAGAAGATGTGGGATTCCATTAAGAAACTTTTCCAAGACAGAAATATGAATCAAAAAATTATCCTAAGAGAGAATCTTAGAAGAACCAGATAAAAGAAGGGAGAAAACATTGTCATTTATCTCACCTGCACCAGAGTAGTCAGAGATGAGCTACCAACCTCTTGATGATGTTGGAAATTTGTCAACCAAGTGGGTCTCCCTGATGTGAATTCCCAATTAGAGCTCACATCATTTTGAATAGGAGCCTCATCCAGAGTATCAACTCGATTGCCATATATTCTTATAGATTTTCCTTAGCCTTAGCTATTAGCAAGAGAAAGAAGAGTGTATGTTCCTTTGTGAAAAGAGAGTAAGTGTGCCTAGTGAATGTTTGAGTGCAGGTGTATCAAGATTATTCTATTGTAGAGGGAGGAAAGGTTAGCCTCTAAGAGAGACATGATATTACCACCCTAGTAGAGGTGCACACAAGTGAAAAGAGAATCGCCTAACATCAAACATAAAGGACCACATAGATGTGATGATTGTTACAACCATTACAACACATTTTCAATTAGATAAGCACTATACTAATTGAAATAGTTAAACTAATTTAGTACAAGTGAAAGTAAACATGGAACCTAAACATTCATAGAACAATATTACAAATATTCACAATCCATGCATGAAAACATGTTGGCCATCAGGATTCAAGTATTAAGTGCAAGTCCCAAGATACATGAATACAACGAACACCACAAGCTCCAATAGTAAACTATTGGAGCCACGACTTACTTCCAGAAATTATTGATTCTGTCTCTCTTGATGCTTTATGGGAGAAGCCATGGTGAAAATCATTTTTCTTGTATAATGAGGGTGTGTATATAACAAGAGGAGTGATCCTTCACCTCTCTTATGACTCTTGCACTACCCTCATGACTTAATGTAAAATTTTAGGGGCTAATGTTCGCCCAGTGGGATAATTTTCCATGATTTTTCCACAAAAAAAGATTCGCTAATTTCCAATTTTTATAAAGACGATTCGCCAAATTTTAGAATATAAAATTATTTTACCTTAAAATTTTGCAACATTATACAGAAACTATATATAAAATCATTATAAATTTGAATAATTTTACAAATATATCAATAAACATTTTATAGTTTTCATATTAGGGATTAGTGAGATTTTCTAATGTTTTTCAACTTAAAGAAAAATTTCCATCCTTAAAATTTTCCTTGATGACTGTTCAACTTCTCTATGACCTTTTGACATTCTAAATTACTTTTCACATTACATCAATGACTCTTGGACTTCCACTTTCAATTATATTTCTCCATTATAAAATTTAGATAATCCACAAAATCATGTGGCACATAATGGCTCATGACACACCATGACATGACACTTATGACATGGACTACATGATGACATGGCAGTGTAAAGTCACTATTTTCTACTAGTTTCTTTATTTATTCTTGAGAGATAGAACATGGTGTTTTCATTCTTCTTCTCATGAATTGAAGATAAGGAGTCTTCGATGTGGTCTTAATCTTTTGTCTTATGTTGTAATCTTTTTTTCCTTCATCTTCTTGCTTGATGATTATCCAATTTATTTACCTCCATAGGTGTATCTTAACATGGTCTCCTTCTCCATCTCCTTCGTCATCATCCTTTCATAGCATGAAACAATACATGCGACTGTAATCCATTCATGACAAGATGACATCAGTATGATGAACCCCTATATAACATGCCTCATGAAATCACTTGTTGGGGCTAGAACTGGTGACTGGTCGAGTGACTGACTCATGGACTGCGTAGTTCTAGAGGTCAAGATTCAGTACTAAGGCTTGAGCCCACGCAATGCATAGTTTTGGGGGCCTAGGAAGAGGGTCTGCACAGTTTAGGAACTCAAGAGCTCAAGCTAAAGGCTTGAGGCTTGAGACTCTTCAATGTGTAGATATGAATGACTGGACTGAGTGATTGTGTAGTTGAGGGACACGGGAGGTTAGGATTTAGGCTTGAAGTTTCCCAATAAGAAGTTCAGACAGGAGAACATATTGGGAGGTTGTGTAGCTGAGGGGTTAAATGGCTCAAGCTTAAGGCTTGAGGCTTAAAATTTCCCAATGCATAGTTCAAGAGGGACATAGTGTAAAAATATTGGTGAAAATTCCATGTAATAAATGTTAATAAAGGAAAAATAATAACCACAGTTATGGGAAACTTATTCCAAGCTAAATTTTGGGCAATACATCCTAGTGTGGGAGCTCATTTGGTTTATTATGGCTAAGGAAATTGGAAAAGGCAATGGAAAAGGCTTTAGAAAGGAAAAATCACATTAATTGTCATTTTATTTATGAAAATAAAGGAAATTAGGAGAAATGTAAGGTGAAAGGTAATAGGTAGCATATGAGGATGAAAATGAATGAAAGTAATGGAAAGTGAAGAAAATAGAGGCATCATTAATAAAAAGGCTTATTCCTTGGTACCTTTTGCCAGTTTAGTTTTGGAGATTTCTCTTTATTCTCTCTCTCTCATAGTTGGACACACAGAGTTTTCTTGGAGCACTTCAACATTGGATCAAGAAAAGAAGAGAAGGTAAGAGGAAGCAAATATTGAGCAAGGAAGAGCGTTATCTAGCAACTACAATAGGATTATTTGTGGGTATCGATTTGCATGTGTGACTTCCTTGCTAGATTTAGCAAACATGGTTATGCTTGTGTATTCTTGGCTCTCTTGTTGTCATGGGAATGGGTATTTCTAGGTGTGACATTACTTTTTAGCCTAACCTTGCCATTTTGAGATAGCCATGGTGTGGTGGGTCCTTATGTATGCGTTGAACTGGATTTTCGAATGGAATCGAAGTTGAGTCAGGTAGTCCGAAGATTATTGATTGGGCCTAGGAATCATGGGATGAGATAGATGGTAAAGCCTAAATGTGAATACCTGGATTGAGCCTAGGAATCCCTTAACTAGTGAATGGATGGATACCAGGTAAAGCTTAGTGGTAAGTACCCTTGATTAGGCCTAGGAATCACAAGATGGGATAAATAGTAAAGCCTAGAGGGTACATGCCTTGTAGACCTTAGGAATCCCTTAATCGGTAATGGCAGGATACATGGTAAAGTTGAGATGTTTGGATGGACAATTCCATCATGTTGTAGGTGTAGAGATCCATTGGCATCCATTTTTATTTCTGGCCTAGTGATCTGGTGAGGATTGTGATAAAGCCTGGTATTGTATATTTATTTTTTATGGCCTAGTGATTCAGTGGGGATTACGATAAATCATGGTTATATTGTTTAGGGTGGCGTAGTGTATCCTTGGGAATTCCTCGTTGAATTTGGTTATAATTCCCACTTTCATGTTTGGAACATGGCATAGGGGTGATTGGCTGAAAGAAAGATTTGGTTTGACCAATCTATGGTCAGGTGGTACATGGAAGTCCTGAACCTAGTTGGTATAATCATTCATTAATGAGAACTATTTCTCCTTGGTATTTTATGACAAAAAATACTGGTTCATATGAGGCATTTATGTCTTATGAATCGTTGTTATTTTTGCTGGTTATATATTGGTTATGAGCATGTCTTATGGTAACGATAATGTATGTCTCTCATCAGGTTTTTTTTTTAAATGAATTTATAATGAATATATGACCTAGTAGATGATAGAGTAGCTAATGTGATAAGATATCATTTCTTCTTAGAAATTCTCAGATAAGTATGAGATTCCTATGCTCAGATCTTCTGTTATGGCCTGTACAATGCATATTTGTGACAAGTTTGATGAAATGTTTCTCATGGCTAGTAATGGTCTAGTCAAGTCTTTGCTCAAGTATTTGCATTTTTATCATTGTTTTGATGTTACTTTTCATTCCTTAAAGTTTCATGGAATTCTGGGTAGTGGTTTGAGTCCTGGCCCTGAAAAAGTGGCACAAAATCCGAGTTCGCAGGCATAGAACTAGTTGGAAAAGACCCTAGTTTCTTGCATGCCCATGTTGTGAGAGTGACTAGAGGGCCCCATTCCCTTGCATGTCTATTTCATGGGAGCAACTAAGGCTCTAGGGAAGTAAAGTGTTAGGTTGTCATAGTGGTTGATCAACTGGAAGGGTTGGTTTTCTCCTGTAGGTTTTGCGGTACGTGCAAATGGTCAGATTGGTTGTGTGTTGTTAGTTTCACTTCCTTAACATTACATGGGGAGGTGAATTAGATTGTAGTAGCCTCTCATCACATGTTTTCCCAAGAAAACTTATTAACATGGGTAAATGTGGGAGGAGGGTGTTACAAAGTGGTATCAAAGCATGGTTCACCCATTGGACTAGATGGGCAGTGTGCATTGGTCATGCATTCATGTCGGTTGCATATGTGTTCCTTATAGTTGTGGTCTATGTGCGTGTTGCATATGCATGATGTTTGTCATGGTTGTAGTGATGTCACCATGTGAAAGTGGATAGTTTGTTGTTGGATCTATTTATCATGAGTATAGGTTGGTTACACACTTCTTATGCATGTCAATGTTTGTAGGTACCATGTATGCATGCATGTCATCAATATGTTTATTATTCATACATTGATATGGGTGTAGTTATCAAGCATGAGGTCATGATGTGTGGTTGATATGGTCATGCATTTACGACTGGACAATGGTTAGGATGATATATATATATATGTTCTTATGATTATCTTTATAGATGTATTTTTCCAATCTGGTTGGTCTTGCACATGAGATATCATCCCTGAACTATACAACGGTATGTTGATTATGTTTATATTCTAGTTTAGTTGACATGGTATGATTTGCAGGAATAAAACAACAAAGATGACTAGAAATATGGTCAACCACAATTGCTAAGACTCTCCCTATGTATTAGATGAGTAATGTGTTGTTGAGAATTCTTATGAATTAGCAGACACATTAAGAATGTTGAAGGAAGAATTAAGTAGATGCAAGGCAGATAATGAAAGAAGCATGAAAGCACATGAGAAACATTAAGAATTCAATGCAGTAATCCTTCATAGTTTGTCAGACTTGCAGAGACATGGACTACTTCAGATCAACCATGGACAGGAGAATAAGACTAACGGGTCATATGGAAATATATCTCATGGTGGGCACAAGTAAGATAGGGATGTCATGGTCAAATATGTTAGGTTCTTGGATACTCCAGATTAGAGAGGTCATGGACACATGTAGTATTCTAGTTCTCATTCTGATAGGCACTATGATCATCACCATTATCATCCTTACAGGAGGAGTGATGAGGAATATTTTCTAGACAAGTTTAAGAAAGCTAATCCACCTACAGTTTATGGATATTTTAAGAAGCCGAAGGATATAGATTCTTGGTTACTTGGGATGAAGAAGTTCTTTGAGTTTCATAATTACATAGAAAATATGAAGGCCTAAATAGTTATCTTCAACCTCAAAGGGAAAGCATATATCTCATGGGAAGATGTGAAGAGGGTCAGAGACATCAGGACAAAAGACTTGAGTTGGCATGAATTCAAGGGACTCTTTAGAAAGAAGTATTTGTTAGAAAGGTATTATGACAGCAAAACTAAGGAATTCTATGAGGTAAAAATAGAATTGATTATAGATGAGGAGTATACGACTAAGTTCCTAAAGCTATTGATATATGTACCATATCTTAAATATAAAAACACTAAAGTTCATAGACTTGTAAGTGGATTTCCATTAACATTCAAGGATTGGATTGAGTATGATGAACCTCTGTCATTGGAGGAAGTTATTGGGAAATTGAAGCACTCTTATGAGCATTCAAAATGTAAGACAAAATCCTAGCAAGGTTGGAAAGAAAGACAAAGGTAATGGTAAATGAAATCCAAAAAGAACAAGGCCTCAGAATGTAGAAGAGAAAGAGATACAAGAAGTTCAATGTAGCTAGGCAGGGACATGGGTCACAATAGGATAATAGAGGTGATGGTACCAGATGGTTGGAGTGTTGGATATGTGGCAAAGAGTCTCCAAGAGAGATTGTCTGCAGTATCAGGATGGTAGGCCACATATTTATAGTGTACAAGAGGCACAAACTATTGGGTATGTTGAGTAGAGCATTCCTTGTATCTATGGAGCGTTGGATAATATGCAGAAAAATCACCAAACATATATCATTGAGATGGATAGTAAGCTTTATGATCAATTTGTTTCTATTTTGGTTTCCCCTGGATCTAATTATACTTATATTAGTCCTGAATTTTTGGATAAGTGTGGTTTGAATAAAGAACTGCATGCATATTCTTGGTTAGTATAGTTGGCTATAGGTACAAAGAAGAGAGTTCATCATTAAGTAAAAGCTTATGCATTTCAACTGAATGATATGCCTACATTAACACATTTGAATGTATTTTCGTTGGGATCATATAATATTTTTTTGGGTATGAACTGGTTGTATCGGCATATGACCAAGGGGGATTGTTATGGAAAATCCATTAAGTGCTTGGATGACAATGGGGATCAAAGAATCTTATACAGTAAGAAGAAGGAAACCTTAGTTAGGATGGTGACATTTATGAAGGAAAAGCGGAGTCACAGAAAATGGTGTGTATTGTTTGCAGTACATATCTCTATTGACAAAGGTAAGGAGGCTGAGGATGTAGAGCTATTGAGGAGGTACCTAGTTTTATAATAATTTCAGGCATAGAAAATTTTACGGGCTAATATTCGCATGTGGGCTAATTTTCCATGGCTTTTCCAAAAAACAATTTGCCAATTTCCCATTTTTTCTAAAAATGATTCACCCATTTTTTACAATATAAAATTATTTTAACTTAAAAATTTCCAAAATTACATAGAGACTATATATAAAATCATTAGAAATTTGAATATTTTTACAAATGTATCAAGAAACATTTTATAGTTTTCATACTATAGACTAGTGAAATTCGCCAAGACTTACAAACTTTAAGATAAATTTCCATCCTTAAAATTTTCCCCGGTTTGAAGATGTGTTTCCAATAAAAATTTCACAGTTTCCAACTCAGAGAGACGTGGAATTTTCTATTGAGTTCGTACCATGGATAGCACTATCATAAAAGGCACCTTACATGATGAGTTATCCATAGTTAGTAGAGTTGTAGTTGGAGTTGAAGGAAATGCTTGACAAGGGATACATTAGACCAAGTGTATCACATTGTGGTGCACCAATACTGTTTGGGGAGAAGAAGGATGGTACTCTCAGGCTAAGAATTTATTACATATAGTTGAATAATGTTACCATCAAGAACAAGTATCAATTTCTGAGGTTTGATGACTTAATCGATTAGCTGAAGGGAGCAGCAGTATTCTCAAAGATTGATCTGAGATCCGGATATCATCAGGTACACATTAAAGGAGAGGCCATCTACAAGTCAACTTTCTACACTAGGTAGGAGCATCATGAGTTTTTTTTAGTTCCATTTGGTTTGACTAATTATCCATCTCCCTTTATGTGCTTGATGAATAGTGTGTTATGTCCTTATTTGGACAAGTTTTTTATTGTATTCATTGATGACATCTTGAAATATTCTAAGAATGAGGAAGAGAATGCCTAACATGTAGCGGTAGTATTGAGATTACTGTGAGGGAATTAGTTGTATGCTAAGATCAGTAATTGAAGTTTCTTTTAGATAGAGATGCATTACTTGGGACATTTTGTTTCCAAGGAAGGCATAACAGTGGATCTAGAGAAGAAAAGGGCTATCATGGAGTGGGAAAATCATAGAAATGCGGAAGAGCTAAGAAAATTTATGGGGTTTGAAAACTATTATAGGAGGTTCATCAGGAACTTCTCCCAGATTGCATATCCTATTACGTCATCGCAGAGGAAAGGTCAGAAATTTGAATGGACAGAGGAATGTGCAACAAGCTTTGAGTAGTTAAAAAGATGATTGATAAATGATTTAGTATTAAAGATTGTAGATCTAGAAAAAAAAAAAATTTGATATGTATAAATGATTGCAAAAGAGAACTTGGCGGAGTTCTTATATAGGAGGGATAGATAGTATTCTATGAATCACAAAAACTAAATGAGCACAAGCAGAATTATTTGACACATGTTCTTGAGCTAGAAGTGATCATCCATGCATTAAAGATGTGGAAGTAGTACCTTCTTGGAAGGAGGTTTGTACTAATGAGTGATCATAGTGGATTGAGGTATTTATTTGACCAACCGAATCTAAATGTAAGGAAAGCTATATGCTTAGCAGTGAGTGTGACTTCCATATCAGGTACATCAAGGGTAAAGAGAACAGGTTGTAGATGCTCTTAACAGGTGGGTACATGTAAATCAAATTATAGCTATGAGCTCTTATGGGATATATCTACATGATCTGATCATATGGGAAGGTCATTAGGATAATAGGTACACGGAGCTTAGGTATAGGTTACAGCAGAGTATAGGTATAGGTACATGTAGTGGTACAAGTGCACAAGATGTGAACTATCATCTCTAAACATATGGCTTGATCAAATTTACAGACAGGATATATGTGCTAGACAATAGTGAGCTCAATAAGATTATCTTGAGGGAATTTCATTGGAAACCATATTTAGGACTCCCAAGATATCAAAAGACATTGAACATAGTGAGGAAGTTCTATTATTGTCCAAATATAAAGAAGGATGTGGTAGTGTTTGTGGATACGTGCTTGGATTGTGATGAGGTAAAGGCAGAGTGTATGCACCCAGGTGGATTACCACTAGTGATTATGATTCCAAATTGAAATGGGAGGTCATTTACATGGATTTTATTACAGGTTTGTCGAGGACATATAGAAAACATGATTCCATCATGGTTGTTGTGGGCAGGTTAAAAAAGGTAGCGCACTTCATTCCAATGAAATCCCCTTATTTATTCAATGATGTAGCATAGGTCTTCATCAAAGATGTGGTCAGATTGCATGGTGTTTCGAAGAATATTTTATCAAAAATGGATGCTAAGTTCACTTCTAGATTGTGGAAATATTTGTTTGTAGGTTTGCATACAGAGTGGGCCTTCAACAGAGCTTATCATCTGCAGACAAATGGACAGACAAAGAGGCCCAACCAGATATTGGAGGACATGTTGAGGATGCATGTGATTCACCAACAGAGGATATGGGAGGAGTATATTACATTGGTCAAGTTCACTTATAATATTGGTTACCAGGATTCTTTGAGGATGAGTTTATTTGAGGAACTCCATGGGTGGAGTTGCAGTATTCCCATATGTTGGAGTGATCTAGTGAATAGGGTGTTGATTGGATTGCATATGTTGGCAGAGATGGAACAAGAAATATAGGTAATCAAGAAGAATGTGAAGATAACATAGGAAATAAGGAAAATTTATCCAGATCAGAATAGGATGTTTAAGGAGTTTCAGGTTGGGGTATAGGTGTACTTGCGCATCAAGACCAAGAAGAGTTCCTTGGGGATTGGATCCTGTTCCAAGATGGCAACTCGATTTTGTGGGCCTTTCAAGATACTTGGAAGGATTAGACTAGTAGCCTATCGAATTGCACTCCCTCTTCAAGTAAAATTCCATGATTTTTTCCATGTGTCATTGCTTAAGAAGAATGTTAAATATGTTGATCATGTGATTGACTGACATGTATTATAGGTGGAGCGAGAATGAGAATTCTAGATAGAACTGTAGTTTATATTTCATAAAAATATTCTCATGCTTTGGAATCGAGCAATCGAGCAAGATATAGTATAGTGGAAGCACTTTGGGCCTGATGAAGCTACATGGGAGATGGATGATCGGATGTAGGCTATGCATCCTTCCTTATTCACTGGTTGAGCAAATGTTTTTGGTATATGTTTTGTATGAGGTTTTTGGTATGTGTGTGTATATGTATATGGATGTAAATACCACCATGAGATGTTTTATAAAGCTCACATAAGCAGTATGAGTGTCATGTCATTATTGTTATCATGTAGTTGTGTTGTCATGTTAGTTTTCTTCTCAGCAATTTGATCATTGTCAATATTGCATCAATCTAAGTTATAAAGCTACATAGGTAGTATTATTTTATTTCAGTAGTCTTGTTGGTTGTAGGTGTCATTGAACACTGAGGATGGTATTCCCCTACAGGGTGAGGGTTCTATAAAAACCCTAATGAAAATTCCATGTAATAGAAGTTAATAAAGAAAAAATAATAACCACAGTTATGGGACACTTATTCCAAGTTGAATGTTGGCAAACACATCCTAGTGTGGTTTCTCATTTGATTTATGATGGCTATGGAGATTAACAAAGGCAATGGTAATGGATTTGGAAAGGTAAAATGCAAATAATTATAATTTTATTTATGAAAATAAAGGAAATTAGAAGAAAGGGCAGGTGAACGGTCATAGGTTTCATGTGAGGAGGAAAATGAAGGAAAATAATTGAAAATGAAGAAATTAGAGGCCTAATTAATAAAAGGGTCTCTAAGGATCAATTAGTACCTTTTGTCAGTTCAATTTTGAAGATCTCTATTTATTCTTTCTCTCTCACGCTCTTGGATAGTTAGATTAGAGTTTTCCTAGAGCACTTCATCATTGGATCAAGAAAAGAAAATAAGGAAAGAGAAGGCAAAGATCAAGTAAGGAAGAGCAAGATCTAGCAACTAAAATAGGACTATTTGCAGGTATCAATTTGTATGATTGATTCCTTACTACATTTAACATGCATCATTATGCATGTCTGTTCTTAGTTCTCTTGTTTTCACGGACATGGGTTTTTCCAGGCATGACAATTTTTTTCAACCTAGAATTTCCATTTCCGAATAGCCATGGTGTGGCAGGTTCCTTTGTATGTGGTTGAGCTCAATTATCGAATGGACTCAAAGTTGAGTGGGGTGGTCCCAGGATTATTCATTGGGCATATGAATCCTGGGATGGGATACATGGTAAGGCATGAATTTGAATACCTCGATTGAGCCTAGGCATCCCTTGACTGGTGAATGGCGGGATACACGGTAAAGCTGAGTGGTAAGTACCCTTTATTGGGTCTAGGAATCCCAGAATGGGATACACGGTGAAGCCCAAAGGGTAGAGACCTCATAAGCCTAAGAATCCCTTGACTGATAATGGCAGGATACACAGTAATGTTAAGAGGTTAGGATGTACAAATACCTCATGTTGTAGGTGCGGAGGTTCGGTGGCATCCATGATTATTTTTGTCCTAGTGATCCTGTGAGGATTGTTGTAAGGCCTGTTACTATATGTTTATTGTTTATGTGTTAGTGATCTAGTAGGTATTATGGTAAATCTTGGTTCCATTGTTGACAGTGAGGTGGTGTAGCCTTGGGAAGCCCTGGTTTATTTTGGTTATAGTTTCGACATTCATGCTTGGAATATGGAAAGTGGGTGATTGGTTGAAAAAAATATTTAGCTTAGCCAATCTATGGTTGAGTGGTATGTGGAAGTCCCAAACTTGGTTGGCCTAAACATTCATTAATAAAAACTATTTCTCCATGGTAATTTATGAGAAAATGTGTTGGTTCATATGAGGCATTTATGGCTGAAGTATCCTTGTTATTTCTTTTGTTTATATGTTGATTATGATCATGTTTTGTGCCAGTGATAATGTATGGATCTCATCATCGTTTGATTTGTAAATGGATATACAATGAATATATGGCATAATAGATTATAATGAAACTAATGTGACAAATCATCAATGCTTCTTAGCGATTATCATACAAGTATGAGCCATATGCTCAGATCTATTGTTATGAGTTGTAGAATGCACACTTGTGACATGTTTGATGAAATGCCTGTCATGGCTAGTAGGGATCTAGCCAAGTATTTGTTCAAGTATTTGCATTTGTATCATTTCTTTTATGTTACTGTTCATTCCTGGAAGTTTCATGGAGTTCTGGGTAGTGGCCTAGAATTTGGGGTCGCAAGCTTAGAACTAGTTGAAAAAGGCTCCAGTCACTTGCATGCCCATACTGTGAGAGAAACTGGAGGACCCCAGTCACATGCATGCCGATGTGGTGAGAGTGACTATGACTCTAGGGTAGTGAAGTGTCAAGTTGTCACAAGGGTTGATCACCTGGAACAATTCGTTGGCTCTTGTAGCTTCTGTGGTATGTGCACAAGGTCATATTGGCTATGTTGTGTTAGTTCCACTTCCTTAATTATACATGGGGATTTGAATAAGATTGTAGTAGACTCTCATCACATGCTTACGCTAACAGACCAGTTAACTTGGGTAAATTTTGGAGGAGGACGTTACACAGATTCCCAGTGATTGGGAATTTGTTCAGTTTGAGAGCTCAAGTTCAAGACTTCATGCTTGAGACTACGCAATGTGAAAATAAGTCTAGCTGGAGGCAAGGACTATGCAGTTCTAGAGCTTAAGGGTTGGGAATGAGCATTGGGATTACGCAGTGCACAGTGATGGAAGACATAAATTGTGCATTGCATAATGTTAATATACAAGGAAGCTGCTTGATGGCTGAGACTATGTAATGTGAATTTTAGGTTCGCTAAAGGAGGCTGAGTGGTCTAGTCGGAGAGTTTTCCCAATTTGACTATGTTTTGGATCAGTGAAAGAAGGATAAGAAAAATCATAACACTTAACATGACCACACACTTAGATCACTTTATGACACAAAATTGAACACTAATAACATGTGAACAACATCCTTTCCTCAATGTAACAACTTTGCTATGACCTACAACAAGTCTGACACCAAAGATACACTTTACAACTGCCATGATGACACTTGTGCGAAAATTCTTGAAACTTTTGAAATGAGCATGATACATGTTTAGATGGAAATACCCACTAATTTACACAAATCTCACCCCTTGAAACCACTAAATCTAGCTTTTGTGCATAATGTGACACTCTACATTCTAAGTGACAACATTTACTATATGAAGAGAAAAGTGTGAACATCACTTGCGATACATGAATGGCAGTGAAATAAAAACATGTCAAAGTGAATATAACATGAAAATGAAACTAAGTAAAGTGAAATAAAGTGAAAGTGATAGTCGAAATCATGGAAGCGATACTCGCGAAAGCGAAGGTGCAAAAAAGTGACAACTTCAAAAGCTCACCAAATAGAAGTACAAATGCAGTGAAAAGTGGAAGATTGTTAATGAAAGTGTGCAATGAATGTCAACATTAGTTGATTATTGCACAAGAATTTTCTTGATGGACAATGCTATGCTTGCTCAATATTGCATAAAATAATGTGCTCATTAACTTGTTGCAGATTGAGTATGTGTGAGAAGGTGACTTCCACATTTACAATTCAAAAGAGACATCAAGAACTTAACAAAACATCAAGCCACCAAGTGTAAGAAAAATTTTGGAGGGTGTCTTTGATAATGACAACACTTGGTGACACATGCGTAGAACTCCAGCTTCTATACCTTGGTCAATTCTTTCATGAAGCATCTAGTTCTTCAAGGAGTATTGATTCATCATTTAGAATACCATGGCTTCACCACTTACCCCATGTAGAAACATATTACCCTTCATTCCTTTACTTGATAAACAAAAACATAATGTCAGTGATCACACAATGTTTCGAATTAGGAAACTGTAATGAAGTTCATGAGATTTAGTATTTTAGAGTGTATTTTTTCATCTCTGATGTTTCTCCACTGCTAGTAGGCTTGGATAGTACCTCGACATAGTCACTTAAGAGATATAGACATTGATCCACTACCATAAACCCTGGACAGTACCCTGATAGAGTTTGTTTCTTCACCTCTCCGTGCAAGAATCCTTTTTCTTATTTCACCTTTATTTATTTGTTCTATACAAGACTATGCATCGACACTTATTTATTTCATGGGAGGAAGAGGAATCGTGAATTATTAAGAGTTGAAGGAGTTGTGCCTTTAGAGAAGCATATATAAGACCTCTGATATTGTTTTACTCATTTAGATTTTCCCCTTATATTTCTCTACTTGATTAGGTTAGCCTAAAAACACTGAAACATAAACACCCAAGTGTAGGCATGAGGTTTCCCGAATAGACATGGAGATCATGGTTCAACACAAAGCTTTTCTTATGTAAGGATCATATTTTTCATCGAAACATCATCAACCAAAATTTGTAACCAAGACAATGAAGGAGGACAAAGAGTTAGCCAAATGTTGCAGTGTGACAATGTCCTTTTCTATTTTTCCACACTATCTTTTAAGCCCAAATAGGAAACCCTTCATCCAAACTCTCATTAAACAAAACACAAAAGACAAAACACAACAAGGAATCAATACTAGGAGGAAAAAAAAAGGGAGGCTAACGGAAAAGATGATGTGAAACCAAAATTAGAAAAGACAATAAAGGCTACAAAATATGAAGGTAGAATGAATGTGCAGGTAAACTAATATGCAACTAGAGCTAATCGTAACCTAACCAGATAGAAGGTTGGGATCATAAATAATGAAATTTCGAATGTAGCCATTGTAGTTGTTCTCGACCTCCAATAAAAAATATATAATCGATTAAAAGTGAGAAAAAAAAGTGCAACAGAAAATATAAGAGCTTGAATATTCTACACAGTAAATTGAAGGTCTTTCCTGTTAATAGAAATATATGTCATACCCACTAATTCTAACCATTTTTCACTCTTACCTTTTTCTAAAAACCGTAAGAAGAAATACCTAGGGGGCTTATTGTAAATGTTTCTTCATCTACATTGTACTCATTAGCAAGCATGAGAAAAGACCAAAACCTATTCTTTATGATGGATCTTGCTAAGAAATATTGATCCAACCATTCATCTATTGGATTGTGAAACTCAAAATATTCCTCTTGAGAATCTTGAAATCTTTGAAAATATGAACTTTCAATTAAAAGCATGGAATTATGATGAGAATATTATAATGGAGAATTAATCTAATCATATTTAGAAGGCTTGTCAATATATTGAGGGCTTGACATAACCATCAGTGAAGACTGAAGCTCTTCAGCTTCTTAACAAGTATCTGAATGGTGAGATAAACCATAAATATTAATTGATGTGAAACAACTATCATCAAATATTGTGGTGGTAAAATGATAAGAAAAATGACAATTGATATTATGATGAGATGGACCATTTGTGTAACATATTCTTCATTATAAGATAACAAATATAGATCAGTTCGAACATCTTTAATAATGTCGTGAACAGATGAATCGTCTTCTCCACCTGATAAATGTAACAAACAATTTCCTTGTGACAAGTCACATTTTGTACCAACATGATAATCATCGAATGAAGTGAGAATGAATGATAGTACAATAGACACATGATACCGCTCAAGATATAGTGAATGAAGAAGATTTTGATTCACAAAATAGATCATGCATTCATTAACACTTGGGAGAATTTTAGGTGTGGTGAAGAATAGTATTTGTGATATAACATTCACAATAAAAAGCAGGAACTCACTATTATGAAATGAATCTGGTAACCATGACTTCTTCAGCCAAAAATGATTTTCAAAATGATTAATTTCACAGTTCCATGATTCTATGAGAGATACACATTCCAAACCTGAGTTTAGACTACATCCGAAATACCAAACATCTTTCAAGAAGGAATTGACATCGAATAAAACCATGTAAGGAAAAGGATTCTGTGGGAGAAATCATATATGATTTAGTTTAGGGACATCATAAAAGACGCAAGAACTTGACATCACCATCAATGGAAGTTGAAGTGCCTCGACTTCATGGAAAGTACCAGAATTCTCAAGGATTGTAAAATAGCATTTTGAAGAATGAACCAGGTCATGCATGGTGTAAGGATAACTACTAGCACTGATTTCAATAAGACCACTACTGATCAGATGACATCCATCTCTGTCACTGATTTGATCATTTTTCATAACTTCAACAACTAGATTACTTGAGTTGAAATATTCTTCCAATCAAAAATCCAAAGACGTATAAATCAGGGAAATTTCATGAGAAATATGACTTGAAGAGTTTCTTTCTTTCAAAGAAATAGATGATAAGGGATGGAAGAATAATAAATTCATTGATTGTTTTCATTTTCATCATGGATAATATCACCACCTTGTTTCAATTAAAAAGTTAACTCTTCAGATGAAAAACTTAAAGAGCATGGAGTATATTCATCGCAAGTTGATGCATTACAAACAATAAAGCATAGGGGATAATGAGATGAAGAGGATGGTTTGATAAGAATGTCTTATTTGACCAACTTAGGTTGTGGATGAGACACAGAAAGATCAACTAGTACACTGATTCGGATTTAAACAGGAACGCAACAAATTACAGAGATAACCATATACACAAAGATGCAGTGGAAATAATACTTCATTTCATTAATGGAAAATACTGAAATATGCTTACAACCAGAAATGGAAATAAACCAGCTAGGACGATGGTAGCTTATCTCTGAGAAGAGATGTGATGGCTACATGCCTCTGAACTGTGTTACAATGAGGCTCGAAGGCCTATTTATTGTTGAGAAACAATGGAAAACCCTTAACATTCCAAAACCTAACCCTAGGAGATGAAACGCCAAACTGTGGGCCCCGTTTGGGGTAAATTGGTACATCAACTTCTCGGGGTCGTAACTTCGGCATATGATCTCCGTTTGACGCGTACAATAGCTCATTAGAAAGATCTATCCGAGCACTATCATTGTTGGAACAGGCAACATGGTCCATTCCATGGACCCATGTTGCCCTCAGATTCCCCAAAAAACGTCGTTTAGGGCCTCAAAACGGCTCCGGAAGTTCAGGACCCGAAAAACTGCTAAAAATAGTAAGTTGTGCTACAATTAAGGAAACTGAAAATGCTGAGAAAGATAATGGTGGGGGTCCAGGTGGACTTGGCAGGTGGCCACCAATATCCACCTGGATCATTCCTCCCCCCTTAGGAAGCAATGGTCCCCATTGCGTTGAGCTCCTCCATGAGATGAGGAAACTTCTGCTGAACTTGTTCCCTGGTGAGCCACTTACCCTGCTGAAGGAGTTGGCCTGCTTTGACAACTCGATACAGTTGGATATTCTGTTGGCGAGTGTTCTTGATCTATGTGTCCATGATCCGATCAGTTGCAGCTTGTTCCATGCAATCTGGATTTAATTCTGTGGGTTTGAGCTGTTCTGCAATGTAGGATGTGTCTAGCAATGGTGGAAAGTATGGCCGAAGGCGGTCCACATTGAACACTGGGTGCAGGCCAAGGAATGGGGGAATGCTGAGCTCAAATGCATTGTCTCCCATAGCCTTAGTAATGGTGTAAGGACCATATCGGAGTGGTCTCAATTTCTGATAGGCTCCAGTAAGGCATTCCTTCTGCAAATGCAACCAGACTTTGTCGCCCACCTGAAACTTGTGTGGCACCCGATGTTGATCATGTCGCTGCTTGTACTTGGCATTTGATTTCTCAAGAATGTCATGGACCTGCTGGCGAATATGTTGGATGCGCTCAATGAAGCTGGTGGCCTTATCTGTTTCGGACTGGACATGAGCTGAATTCATGTGAGTAGCTGCAAGTGGCATGGCCACATCAATGGGGCATAGTGGTTGGAATCCCAAGCCCACCTAAAAAGGGCTATGGCCAGTGGAGCTGTGAAGAGCTCGGTTGTAGCTGTGCTGAACATAGGGGAGGCTCTCGTCCCATGTGCGTGGATGCTTTGAGTTATACATGCGCAGAATGTGCACAATCATCCTATTGACAACCTCTGTCTGGCCATCAGTTTGAGGATGGAAGGCTATGGACTTCGTGAGTTTGGTGTCCAGCATTGACCAGAGACTGGACCAAAATGTGCTGAGAAACTGACTGTCCCAATCTGAGATGATAGATTGTGGGATCCCAAAGTGCACCCACACTCGTTCAAAGAAGAGTTTAGCAGTGGCTTTTGCTGTGATATTCTTCTTGCAGGTCATCATAATGGCCATCTTCGAGAACCTGTCGACGACCACAAAAACACAGTCATTTCCATGCTTAGTGGAAGGAAGGCCTGACATGTAATCCATGGAGATGGATTCCCAAGGTCGACTAGGGGTAGGCAACGGGGTATAGAGGCCGTGCTTCTTAATGGTCGGTTTGGCAATGGCACAGGCAGTACATGATCGGATGTACTTCCCAACATCCTGTCGAAGATTCGGCCAATAGAAATAATTTTGCAGTACTACCACTGTTTTCTCGACCCCGAAATGCCCAGCAGCCCGACTGTAGTGTGCTTCCCAAATCATCTTGGCACGCTCGCTTGAAGGAACACAAAGGTGACCGAGGTGGCATAATAGGGCATCCTGGAGGTGAAAATCTGCAACATGCCGACCCTCCAAGAGTGTCTGGTATGTGTGGCCGAATTCTGGGTCGCTTTTGTAGAGAAGTGTCCAATCAGAAGTCTCGTGCCCACAAGAGTTGAGCACGGTGGTTAGTGCCATGATCGGTGGTCAACTGAGGCAATCTGCAACATTATTGGTGCTACCCTTTTTATACTTGATATTTAAGTGAAACTGTTGCAGGTATGTAGACCACTTCTGATGGCGATCATTCTGCAATTTCCCTTGGGTCTGTATGAACTGCAGAGGTCGGTGGTCTGTGTGGATGACCGTTTCCTTCCCCAAAATGTAATGCTTCCATTGTCGGCAGGCCTGTACAATGGAATACATCTCTTTATCATAAGTGGGGTACTTCCGGACTGTGTTTGAAAGTGTTTCACTTTGATATGCCACTGGATGTCCATGTTGAGTAAGGACTGCCCCAATAGCATAGTCAGAGGCATCTGTCTCGACCTCAAATGGTTGTTGTAAATCTGGTAACGCGTGCACTGGTGCCGTGCAGAGGTGATCCTTCAACTCCCTGAATGCCTTCTGTTGAGATTCAGACCAAAAGAATTTTGCTTTCGCCCCGCCCTTGGTGACTTGACTCAAGGGCCAAGAAATATGAGAAAACCCCAACACAAACCTGCGGTAGAAGTTGGCAAGACCTAGAAAGCTGCGGAGCTCTGTTAGAGTGGTTGGAGAGGGCCAATCCCGAATGACTTGGATCTTGGCTGGATCGACATGCACCCCCTGTTCATCAATGATGTATCCCAGATACTGAACCTGGGTCATGCCAAAAGTGCATTTCTCCAAATTGGCACATAGCTTGTGTTGCCGCAGTGTTTGGAGAACCTGTCGGATGTGGTGGAGGTGCTCTTCCCAACTCTGGCTGAAGATCAGAATGTCATCCAAGTATACTACTACAAAGGAGTTGGTGAATGGCCGCAAGATGTCATCCATTAGCCTCATAAAGGTTGCGGGAGCATTCGTCAATCTGAAATGCATGACCAACCATTCGAAGAGGCCCTCCTTGGATTTGAAGGCAGTCTTCCACACATCGGAGGGTTCGATTGGTACCTGGTGATATCCTGACTTTAGATAGATCTTGCTGAAATATTTCGCCCCCTTTAGTTGGTCTAGGAGGTCATCAATCCGCGGGATCGGGTACCTATTACGGACAGTGATCTTGTTCAGTGCCCGATAGTCAATACAGAGTCTCCACGTCCCATCCTTCTTCTGTACCAACACGATCGGACTCCCACAGGGCGATGAACTCGGACGGATGTGACCTTTCTGCAGGAGCTCCTGAATCTGCCTCTTGATTTCATTGTTCTCCAGAACGGAGCGCCGATAAATTGGTCCATTGGGTAGCGGCGCACCTGGGGTCAGATCGATGGAGTGCTTGACTTGACAGTGCAGAGGAACCCCTGCCGGGGAGGTGAAGATGTCCTCGTACTCCTCCACAATCTTGTCCATCTGTAGTTGTCGTGCAGAGGGACCCCGTTTGGAGGCCGCGGCCACTGTCTTCTTCTTTCCTTAAGGGCGTATCATCAGGAAAACAAATTTCCTGGTTTTGGAAATGATCTTACTGCATTTTTCTGCGGTAGTCAAAGAGATGGCGGCAGGTGGTGCTACCTCTGGTATCCTGAACAACTTATTTCCCAATGTAATAATAACAGCACGGGGCCTTGATTCATACACAGCATGTCGTTTCCACAAGAATGGTTGTCCTAGTAATACATCACAAACTTCAAGGGGAGCAATGTCACACAATACCTCATCCGTGAAGGGCTTGATGTTGTATGGAAGCTGACACTGCTGGCTCACGCGAAGATCTCTTCCTTGGTGAAGCCACCCAATGGTGTATGGTTGTGGATGTGCTGTGGTCAGTAAGCCCAACCGCTTCACGACCTCTGCCGAAATGAGGTTCTTTTAACTCCCGCTATCAACAATGAACTGTATCGAGGAGCCCTTTACCCACATCTAGGAGTGGAAGAGACGCTCCTCCTCCTCTGGATCTTTGGGTTCATTTTTCTAGATCTTTGCGGTAGCAACAGTGGCGCTGGGATCCGCATCAATGATCTGCTTCCCTTTTTCATACCCCTTATCGGGTTCTGACTCAAAGTCGGAACATGCATATGATTCTGAAACCTTTAGCTCAGCCACTAGTGACTGCTTGGCCCGACACTCACTTTTGTTGTGAGTGGAGCTCTTATGGAACTCGCACCATTTTCCAGTGTCCTTTCTTGGCTTCGCGGCGCTGTTCTTTGCTTGTAGCTTCGACTGGTTTTCTTGGGCTGTCCCGCCTTGGCTTTGTCCTTTGTTCTGTGGTTTAGGGGCACCTTTCTCCTGCTTTGGATTCGCAGATCCAAAGTCTCGCTTCTTTTGTTTAAACTTCTGCTCGACCTTGACGGCATATCAGTATGCTGCGCCGAGCGAGGGGATGTTTAGGAATTGTATTTCTTCCTGGATGTACTTGTGCAGGCAGCCACGGTATTTGAGTATCAAATGTTGCTCTGAATCCTTGATACCCAACTTTGTGCGAAGGGTATGGAAAAGATTGGTGAACTCCGGCATGTCTTGGTCCCTTCCCTGCCGCAACGTGGTCCACTCTATGTATTCATCCTCATAGCTTCCAACAGGGTAGTACTGCTCCTTGATGGCATCCCAGAACGAATCCTAGGTGGGTGCAGCAGAAAATAGTGAGCTAGTACTTTCATCCTTCTGCTCGTAGTAGGTTTCCCACCAGTCCTTGACGTGGGGGGCTGCTTTGAGAAGAGCAAAAACAATCTTTTCCCGACTCGAAAATTCATGAACAGAAAAATAACCCTCTAGCAGATTTAACCATTTATCTACGGCATCTGCATCTATCTGACCCTCGAATATGGGGATTTCAAAATTAACTTGTACCTTAAAGGGTGTGGCGTTTCCAGAGTAGCTGCTGGAAGCCGATGCGTCGCTTCTGGGTAGCCGCTAAAGGATCTGGGCAAAGTTGTCCATCATCGCGTTCCGTTGTCACTCCAGGGCTTCTTCAAGCAAGATTTTGATGGGATCTCCTGCCCCCTCGTCTTTCTTCTCGTCCGCCATGGGAGGCTGTCGGGATTTGTGAGGCTGGTCTTGCAAAGGTTCAACCAGTTCAAGCCCTAACTCCTTATATCCCGACCTTGTTGGGGACATGCAAAGAAAAACAGAGAAAAAGCAGACTGCTCTGATACCACTGATCCGGATTTAAACAGGAACGCAACAAATTATAGAGATAACCATATACACAAAGATGCAACGGAAATAATACTTCATTTCATTAATGGAAAATACTGAAATATGCTTACAACCAGAAATGGAAATAAACCAGCTAGGGCGATGGTAGCTTATCTCTGAGAAGAGATGTGATGGCTACATGCCTCTGAACTATGTTACAATGAGGCTCGAAGGCCTATTTATTGTTGAGAAACAATGGAAAACCCTTAACATTCCAAAACCTAACCCTAGGAGATGAAACGCCAAACTGTGGGCCCCGTTTGGGGTAAATTGGTACATCAACTTCCCGGGGTCGTAACTTTGGCATATGATCTCCGTTTGACGCGTACAATAGCTCATTAGAAAGATCTATCCGAGCACTATCATTGTTGGAACGGGAAACATGGTCCATTCCATTGACCCATGTTGCCCCCGGATTCCCCAAAAAACGTCGTTTAGGGCCTCAAAACGGCTCCGGAAGTTCAGGACCCGAAAAACTGCTAAAAATAGTAAGTTGTGCTACAATTAAGGAAACTGAAAATGCTGAGAAAGACAATGGTGGGGGTCCAGGTGGACTTGGCAGGTGGCCACCAATATCCACCTGGATCATACACTCAGGCATTCATCATTGCATATATCAATAGATTCATCATCATTAATATTATTGTTTTTCAATATTTGAGATTCATTAAGAAAATATATTTCATTTGATTCACTATTGAGATTAGTGGATTTAAATTAAACTAATAATGGGGAAGTATCATATTTTCATGGAGTATTTTTCAAAAGAGAAGAAACATAGAAAGAATATTTATCGTCTTGCTCCTCTACCTGTAAAATGTGACTACCTTTCATCTATTCACTACTTGGATTTCGAATAAGTTGATCTAGAAAATCATGGGGAAAGGGATCATGAGAAAGAGATGATAGAGGAGGACAAGAATCCAAATCAGATTCAAAATTAGTCTTCACCATAAGCTTCATGGGTCATTCCAGTATTTCTTACATTAGATATGAATCACAAAAATCAAAAGGGGAATGAGAAGATGGATTAGGAATTTGATGTGCATATTTCCCATCTTCATTATCATTGTGAGGAGCAACCCTCATAAAAAGTTGAAAAGGAGGATGACAAGGAACAAAAGGAGTAGTGGTTTACTCTTCTAAAATTTTGAGATGTCTCATGATTTACAAGAGTTGCGGAAGTAAGAACTTCAAGGGGTTCAAATTCATCATGCAAGGAGACATGAAGCAAACACTTAAACTTTTTTTTAAAGAAATCTAGATCCGTGTCTTCCCCAAAAGTTCATAACAAATGTGAAGGAATCAATTAAAAAATTATCCATTGATTAATTATGCTTCATTATTAGTTGATTGATTCTTTTAAGAACATCTCAGTAATCATACATATTAAATGTTTTATGAAGCTTGTTCACAACATAATCGAATGAATGGATAGAAGTAGTGGGTACTGTATGATATCATCTCTTAACATAACCTTCAAATGTGAGGGCGAGAAATATAGCAATGACATACTTACAATGTATTCCATTAAAAAGGAAAAAATGGACAACTTGAAACAGATGTTCACAAAGAGTTAATTCACCCTCGCCATCAAACTTAAATTGGGATAGGTTATGGAAAGCTTTCGCAGGGATGGTAATATTAATATATTTATAAAATCATCCCATGATTATGATTTGCGGAAGAGCCATTTTGGATAGGAGATTCAAAGTAGACTCAATGGGAATAACCTGTCATATTGCCCTCCTTCTAGTGCCATTTTTTTGAAGGTGTTGGAAATCCGTCAACCAAGGGGGTCTCCCCATTGTGAAGTCAAAATTATACCTCACACTGTTTGGAATAGGAGCCCCATCTAGAGTATCCACCTAGTCTCCATATATTCTTATAGGTTTTCCTTGGCTTTATATGTCAGTAAGACAGAGAAGCATGTATGTGTCTTTGAAAAAATCAAGTAAGTGTGCCTAGTGAATTTGTTGGTTTGAGGTGTATCAAGGTTCTTCTACTCTAGAGGGAGGAAAAGTGAGCCTCTAAGAGAGAGGTAATAGTACCACCCTAGTAGAGGTGCAAACAGGAGAAAATAAAATATCCTAACCTCAAGCAGAATAGTCAACATAGATGCAATGATTGTTACAACCATTACAACACATTTTTAATTAGATAAGAACTAAAATAACCGAAATAGTTAAACTACTTTAGTCCAGGTGAAATCAAACATGAATCATAAACAATCACATAATGGTATCGCAAATATTCATAATCAATGCATGAAAACATATTGGCCATTAGGTTTCAATTATTACGTAGAGGTCCCAAGATACATGAATATAATGAGCATCACTAGCTCAAATAGTGGAGCCTTGGAGCCACGACTTTCTCCCCAAAAGTACTCTCCATCTCTCTGACGCCTTATGGGAGAAGCCAAGATGAAAAGTGATTACCTTGTACATGAGGGTGTATATATAACAAGTAGAGTAATCCTTTAGCTCCCTTATGAATCCTAGAATACCCTCATGACTGTTCAACTTCTCTATGATCTTTTTACTTCCTACATGACTTTTCACATTACATGAATGACTCTTGTACTTACACTTTATGTTATATTTCTCCATTATAAAATTTCCATAATCCACTAAATTATGTGGCACATGATTTATCATGACACAACATGACATGGCACTGATGAAATGGACTACAAGATGATGTGTCAGTGTCAATTCACTCTTTTCTAGTAGTTTCTTTGTATCTTCTCGATAAATAGAAAATGATATTTTGTGTCTCTTCCTCATGAATTGAACATAAGCAGTATTAAATTTGGTCTTAATATTATGTCTTCTATTCTATTCTTGTGTTCCTTCATCTTCTCTCCTAATATCTTGTGAATTCTTTCATTAAGCTCTCTTGTCACCCGATCAAATTTTTTCACATAACTCTTGATCCATCCATGAAGTGTGAGTCTTCTGACCTCAGCTGAGTAGATCTCCACATAAAATTCTCCCATCCACCTCATGTAAGCCACGAGCCAAGGTAGTCTGAGGCACCACGTATCCCTTACCACTGGCTGGGTATGCCATATTATGATCATGGTGATCTCATCATAACATCTGTATATTTTGTACTACAGGACGCTCCACCCCACCTTGATCTGCAAGCTCTAGTTGATACCTACAGACATAAGCAACTTGATTTTTTTCTTACACAACTAAAACCATCATTTTGCTAACCATATTTGTTGATAGTAGATCTAACTAGCTCTTTGTTGTTCTAACATTTTAACACGCATATCTAAATAGATCAATGGTGATCCAATATCTTCATACATAGATCCATCCTTCTTTTATGTAGATCTTTCCACCACTAAATTGCACATCGGAGATCTAGCCAATAAAAATTTACGTAGTAGTAGAAAAACCATAGACACAACAAGAATCATTTCGTTCTAGATCCAGATCCAATGCATCCGTACAAAAAATCATATCCCCTTCATTTTCTAGGCCAATACAAAGCCTCGGCAACAAAAGTCATCTTTCTGAAGCCAAGATGTAGCCTTTGGCTCTGATAGTAATTCTTAGAATTTACTGGAGAAAGATAAATTATTACGTAGATTTAACAATATTTACAATAACAAGCAACAAACTTAAACACATAAACACAAACGTTTATCCAGGAAAACCCAAAATTTGGGGAAAGGCCCGACCCAATGAAATCTCATTATCCCTTGCAAAAATCCTAGCTAGGATGACCAAGTGAGTCTTCACTACTCACCTCCAGGCCTCTATTATAATGAACTATTCCTAACCTTTTATAGGCTCTATTTGGTCTAAAATGCTATGCAAATTAGAGTTTCATTTACTATCAATCTAGGTAAGTAAACTTTTAGGATCATCCAATATATATGGACTTAGAGACAAACTATACTAAGCTAGGTGAAGAAATGCCAAAGATCCCTTACAGGAGGTTATTCATTGCAGCCTCCAACATCTATTTAATCATTTAACAAAATGAAATCTAAAAATTAAAAGACATTGTGATAAGTGTAAGAAATATTAAAGCTCCCTTACAGGAGACTGCTCATTAATATTTCTAATCATCTTAATCAACAAAACATAATTTTGATTGATTGCATGAGATATTAAAGCTCTCTTACAAGAGACTATTCATTTATATCTCAAGCATATAAATTAGAAACTTAAAAAAATGAAATCAAAAATTAAATAACAAATCAGATTCATTGAAGGAAACATTAATACTTTCTTAGGAAAGGTCATTCATTAATATTTCAAACATATGAGCCTAGTAATTTAATCTAATGAAATTCACAAACATACATGAAATAAAATCCTACCAAAATAATGGTGTACTTGCTAGGCAATGGGGATCCTTCCAAGAATGCACAAGCACACCAAAAGAGAAGTCAAATTTAGAGGATCAAAGAAGCTCTGTTTTATTCATCATCAATTGCAAATTGCAATTACAACCATTACAATGATTCTCCAAATCTAACTTGTCATTACCAACCTATAAGATACTAAGATTACAAATGAAGTACTAGGTTCTAAAATTCTAAAAATTAATATTACAAATGAAGGAGATAACACTCCTATTTATACAACAAGATGAGATAACAAACTCATAATGATGATCCACTATTCCCTCTTCAAATACACATATCTCTCAACCAATGGTACACATAACCTTATCCTTCATGATCTCCTCCATGAGGTCCATGATCTCTTCAAATTCGAATTTGAAGATAGAGTGCCACATAAGGATGCCTTGGAAGCTTCCTTTGTACCTAAAATTGTCAAATTTCTCATTCCAATTGTTAGGTATAAGTGTATGGATATTATTTTTCTAAAGTTTAACCACAAATTCTCTTAAAAATACTCAGAATTAATAATGTTTTGGAAAACACAATGGTAACCCATATAATTATTAAAGTGAAGCTAATGTGATGACATGGTGGTGGAATAGAGGTGAGAAAATGCATGAATGGAGAGAAAGTGGATGTTGAATGGAGTGAAAGTGGATGTAGTTTAAGGATAATTCTTAGGCCCAACATACCCCCAAACTGAAGGTATTGAATGTCCTCATGCAATCTATTACATTACTTTTGATACTTGAGCTTTGGCTTAAGCTTTGCATGATATTATTTACTTAACTTTTGCAAAGTTTGTTTGTTGAATTACAACTTGGTTGGTTCTTGTGTTTGAACCATATTTTGTTGGTTGCATTCAAATTCAATGTATGATATTTTCATAATGATAATGTGATTTTTATTGCGAAGTATTTTTGTTGGAATGCATCATGGTTGGTTCTTGTGTAACAACCATCATTGTGTTGCATCCAATTAGCTTTTAAGTACCTTTTTACAAAGGCATTTATATGATGATGTAATAGTGAATAGATTTTGAAGGTATGTGGGTTTTAGAATGTGATATACGAATATGGAAAATATGAATGTGACAAAGTATGAATGTAAATGTATCCCCCCCCCCAAACTGATGGTTTTGGCAATTTTATAAAATGAGGAAATGAATCTTTTTTCCAAAAATTGTCTTTCTAGCTTTCAAGGAATTAAATGGTTAAAAGTTAGAAAATATCATACCTCAACTTACCCTTTCAAAAATGGATGAGAGTTGTGCATGTGTGGCCGAAAAATTCTAATCATAGTCTCCTTTACTTGGCTATGAAAATGGTGGATGAAGTCGAAAAAGTGAATCTTTTATTGATGTTGCATCTGTTGCTAAATCTGTTGCTGGATCTTCTGTTGAATGTTCGAAATCTATTGCTGAATGCAGCTGAAAATGTATAAGGCTTGGAAGGTATGAAAAATTTAGAATTTACACTCCCCCCCCAACCTTATTTATTGACTTTTCCTCAAGTCATTTACATCAAAAAACTAAAAAGTAATGAATGTAATTATTCTTCGTTTGCTACCAAATGATTTTTCTTCAAGTCTTCAATGGAACCAACTCATTGGCACATTTCTTGTCATGTGAATAAATGTTTTGGTGTTGAGCATAACAAGAAATTGTGAACTTAGTGGCCATCGATGGATGCCACTAGTGAACACGAGAGCTCCCATCTTTGATGTGGATGAGAGTCAAGATGCCCTGAACACATCTTTCTATGTATGAATGAATTTTTTGTTGTCGAATACTTAGAAGATCCAATGAACAAGGGACATTGATGTATTCCCTCTGTTTATCAGCATGATAGCTTTCCCTTAAGGCATGCAAGCTTCAAGGTGTTTTTAGAAAAATATTTAGACTCAAGGACTATGGACTCAATCATGTATGGAAGCAAGGTTTTATTTGCAAGTGTAGGAAAAATGAAACCGACAATGAATATGTAAAGTGGAACAAACAACTTGTATGTGAGCTTCGTTGGTTTTATCAGTGGGTTAGGATTGATGAGAATGTAATGAAGTGTATGTGGATTGTGAAGAATGGATAATGAATCTTGCTGGGAAAAAGTGAATTATTGCATGCAAAATCTCTAAAATAGCAAATCTGCTCATTAATTCTGGACTTTCTGCTAAAATAGCTGAGTTTGACCAGTGTTGATCATCCACCTGTAGACGTTGAATTTATGTTTGGATTGGTATTTCACCATCCTTGTACATTTAGGAACAAACCCTAGCTCTTTGAATTTGCTAATCTATCATACAACATGTCAAACCATTAAGCTATTATAGGATGTTGCAAGAACTTGTAATTTTCTGGAAATTTTGTTATATGATCACGGACTTGTTTTTTAGCATTTCTCATGAAATTAGTCTTTTGAAGACCAATCGCTGGCATAATTTAGTCTCCTTAATGATCAGTTGATCACCCAAAACCTGCAAAAAAACATGGCATAAAGAACATAAGTGTGTTCAAGAAGAAATGGCCAATTCCTTGATGATTCTTACGCAAAAATTAATGCCAACTAAAATAGATTAAGGAGAATCAAAAGCATAATATTCATTCTAAGTCATAATATTGATAACAATCATCATCTCCTTGTTTGCGTCAGATGTCTCATGGATTGTGCATGACAAAGAGCTTGTCATTATAGATTTGTTATTTCCTGCAGCTTAGTACGTCAGATAAAGACATACAACAAGAATACAAGCATAGACTTTAATGAATTTTTTTTGATGTATTAAGTGTTCAGCTTCGCCTGCTCTTTGTAATTGCATATTTCGATTAAATTGTTTATTTTTTTTAATTTTAATTTTTTCAATTTCAATTTTTTGATTTATTTATTTTTAATTGTTTTGATTTTTTATTTTATTTTTTAGTTGTTTGGATCTTATTTATTTATTTTTAGTTAATTTTTTTTAATATTAAAGCCACCTTTATTTAATGCTTATGACAAAAACATATGAACAAACATTTTATATAATTAAACGTATGAACAAACGTTTTTTTATTATATAATTATACATATGAACAAACATTTTTTTATAATAATTCAACGCTTGGAATTGCTTGTAGTTTGGTTGAGGCCGATGTTGCTTTGGAAGGTTATGTGCTTAGGGGGCAACAACAGGCAATTTGCTTGGAAATTCATATCTCTATTATTCTCAATCTGCATGCAATCATCAAATCATAAAATCCCTCAAATCGTGCCCCAAAATCTGCATGCTAAAATCACTCAAAACACTCAAAGTGTTGCTCAAATTCGTGCCAGAAATGTTGAAGAGAACCACGAGTTGCTGGAAAAAGGTCAAAAATCATCATTAAGAGGAGGTTGAACTGCGCCAAAGTGGCCTATTTTTCCAGAGCCACGGTGAGCCACAACTTCTCATTCTCTATCTGCAAAAATTGACTAGAAAGTGAAATATATTTCTACTTGAGAAGAGCATAGTTCTATTCTGCGGTAATGGTGGTAGAAACACCCTAAGCCTTTGATGTCTCCAGCTATTCTTATAACTTGCGGATGTACGCTTCCGCTTTTTGACTAATAATAGTGATATTGCAACTATTGGCCGCCCCTTGCAGTTCCACGTCTGAGATGAAGAGCGACATTTTGAACCAACCTGCTTTTCTCAAATCTCACAGAGAAACCCTTATTTAGTTATTTGGTTTCTTCCAACCCTAGGCAATTGGTTCCACCTGCCTCATCAACACTGCCATGGACAGAAGAGAAACATATATAATAAAGGTTCAAGGAGTGATGAATCGAACCTTCGACTTCCTGCCTATAAATGAACAAATGATGAAGCGGAAAGAGGTTGCACGGATCTTCATTTCGAATTCCTTGGCCAAGTTTAATAGCCTCTAACTTCCTTAAAGACTGAAATTGAATTTGGCTTATTGCATATTTATATACAGATTTTTCTTATTTGAAAGATGTTTTCAGTCTTAAAAAAAAAACAAATTTTTCTTCACGCAGTCACCAAAAAAATCGTCTTGAAGAACCATGATTTCCTCTCAAACCAGTAGGAATCCAAGAAAATGATTTCTAGTTCATGTAATTCATTTCGATGTAGATAAAAAAACATGTCTTCATTTTTCTAGATTTGTTATTGTTTGATCACAGAACATGTTTCAAAATGACATGTCAAAACTACTGCGTCTTCTAGCAATGCTATAACAAAATCAAATTTGAGATTGTCATCATGAGATTGACATCATGAGTAGAGTGGTTCGAGTTCAGATGTTGAGTTATTTCATGAATTCATGTTTTACAATCGAGTGTAGAGTGTGTTGTTATGTTGTAGGTTTCGGCTTAAGATGTACACCATTAAATGCATTGAATTGCAAATATTTCTCCTGTACACCATTAACTATATTGAATTGTAGTATACTGGTGAGTATCCCTGCCTGTCACGTGGGTGACTCGGGTTCAATCCACGGCAACGTTGCCATAATGTTTTTCTAAAATTCGATGCAAATTAGAGTTTCATTTCCTATCAATCCGGGTAAGTAAACTTCGAGAATCATCTAATATATATGGACTTAGATACAAACTAGACTAAGGTAGGTGAAGAAATGCCAAAGCTCCCTTACCGAAGGTTTTTCATTGGGATACCCAACATCTAGTTAGTCATTTAAGAAAATCAAATCTAAAAATTAAAAGACATTGTCATAAGTGTAAGAAATATTAAAGCTCCCTTACATGAGACTGCTCATTAATATTTCTAATCATCTTAATAAACAAAACCTAATTCTGATTGATTGCATGAAATATTAAAGCTCTCTTACAAGATACTATTCATATATATATCAAGCATATAAATCAGAAACTTAAACTAATTAAATTAAACATTAAATAACAAATCGAATTCATTGAAGGAAACATTAATACTTTCTTACGAAGGGTCATTCATTAATATTTCAAACATATGAACCTAATAATTTAATCCAATGAAATTCACAAACAAACATAAAATAAAAGCCTACCAAAATAAAAGTGTACTTGTTAGGAAATGGGGATCCTTCCAAGGATTCACAAGCACACGAAAAGAGAAGTCAAATGTAGAGGATCAAAGAACTCTGTTTTATTCATCATCAATTGCAAATTGCAATTAAAACTATTGCAATGATTCTCCAAATCTAACTTCTCATTACCAACCTATAAGATACTAAGATTACAAATGAAGGACTAGGTTCTAAAATTCTAAAAATTAAGATTACAAATGAAGGAGATAACACTCCTATTTATACAACAAGATGAGATTACAAACTCATAATGATGATGCACTATTCCCTCTTCAAATCCACATATCTCTCAACCAATGGTGACACATAACCTTATCCTTCATGATCTCCTCCATGAGGTCCATGATCTCCTCAAATTCGAATTTGAAGATAGAGTGCCACATAAGGATGCCTTGGAAGCTTCCTTTGTACCTACACATGTCAAATTTCTCATTCCAATTGTTAGGCATAAGTATATGAATATTACTTTCTAAAGTTTAACCACAAATTCTCTTAAAAATACTAAGAATTAATAATGTTTTGGAAAAGACAATGGTAACCCATATAATGATGAAAGTGAAGTTAATGTGATGACAAGGTGGTGGAATAGAGGTGAGAAAATGTATGAATGGAGAGAAAGTGGATGTTGAATGGAGTCAAAGTGGATGTTGAATGGAGTGAAAGTGGATGTAGTTTAAGGATAATTCTTAGGCCCAATAGGCTCCATTACATGCAATACCATAGGAAGAAAACCATGGGTGCACAGTACCATGTGCCCCAAAAACTTCACTCTTTAACATGGTCAACTTTACCTATCCCCAGTCAAGTTTACCTAACAAATCATCTAGTTTCTTTACCTCCATAGGTCTCTCTTACCATGCGATCCTTTCCCATCTCATTCATTGTCATCTTGTCATAGCATGAAAGAATACCTATGACTGCAATCCACTCATAACAAGACGACATCAGTCTCATAAAACCCTAATCTAACATGCTTCATGAAATAACTTGTTGGAGATAAAACTGGTGATTGGTCGAGTTATTGATTCAGGGATTGTACAATTCCAAAGGTCCAGGTTCAGAGATTAGGCTTGACACTATCCAATGCACAGTTCTAGATGCTTTGGTAGAGGGGTTGCACAATTTAGGGACTCAAGGGCTCAAGTTGGAGGCTTGAGGCTTGAGAGTGTGCAGTGCATAGATCTGAACAACTAGGATTAGTGACTGCGCAGTTGAGGGACTCAGGAGGTCAAACTTGACGCTTAAAGGTACCCAATGAGTAGCTTAAATAGGAGAATAGGCTAGGATATGTTTGGAATAATACTGGGGGGGGGGTGAATTAGTATTTACAAATCTATAACTTTTTCATTTCCATAATAAGATTTATATACACTATTTCAGTGAATGGAACTCTCATGTGCACGCAAATGTTCTAAAGGACACCAGCGTATATCCATAGAACTTATGATTGAGTTAATTCATCATATGTTGATCTTTAATTAGTGCGTCAGTACTTTATTAATCATTTTACGGTAACCATGAGTAGTGATAATAGAATAAACCATCACACATATGAAACACACATGAACACCAAGATTTAAGGTGGAAACCCAATGCAGGAGAAAAACCACCCACTTCTGTTGTCTTTGTCTTATTTTTAATATAAATAATAATCTATTTACAATATTGTAATGGTGAAAACTCATACCAGTACACAGGCACCCATCTACAGAAGGCTACAACATTTTCTCGTTCTCTAGCTTCTACTGGAAGGGAGCTACAACCCCCTAGCTCTTGTACTAGTTGATATGTTTACTAGTAGGTAGACAACAACCTATAGAAGGCTACAACCTTCACTTGCTCTCTAGTTGCTACTAGAAGGGAGATCCAATCCCCTCATCAAATCACCAGCCACTACTAGTAGGAAGCTTCGACTTCCTTACTGAATGCTCCAACCTTCAGTGTCCTCGATGGACCACATTTCATGAATTTCCAGACTAGATACACCTGATACATAACAACACTATATGTAGGCCACATTACATCAAATTTTCACACTAGACCCATTAGTAACATTGAAGCTCAAAGTCAATCACCACTGCAATACATCCATTAAATACATCTGCATCAACCAATCACTGAAACTCAATCATCAATCTCTGATATAACTGAAACCCAATCATCAATCTCTAGAATCAACCATAACTAAATAAATCAATCATTGAAACCTATGACATAAAGCAATCAGTGAACAACCAAATCAAACAATCACTGAACTTCTGACACAACTAAATCAACCATTCATTCAAACTTAATCAAATTAAACCAATCAACTCGAACAGATAGATCATTGTAACCAGTGCATAGATTTGAACCCATAAGACTGCATCAACTACTAGAACCAACTATAACCTCAAAAGTCATGTGTCAGAATGTATACAATCCCTCAATGAAGCCAACCTGCATATATACGCTACTTCCTTTAGCCCAACCTGTGTATCCCTCTAAAGATACTGAATCATAAAACCTCTTCATCAAAGCGAACCAACATATAGATCTGGAAATACTTACTTATAACTTCGCTCCAATTCCCGACTTCAGACATACCCAGATCATCACATATAAAGGATAAAATTTGTGTTACCAATCAGATCTAGCCTATCCATTATCAGATCACATATTGATAAGTCATTATGATTATGATCCATCATTAAACACTCAGGTGCATACTTAGTCTAGATCAAGTAAAGCATCAGAAACCCATAACATGCATATTTTATTTTGATCTAACACTTCATCAGATATTCATTTCTTGCACTCTTAGCCCTTTGATATTCTCCCCTTATATACTTAGATCCTTTGTGAATACCTCAGACCAATACCTCAGACCAAAAACCTCAGACCAATACCTCAGACCAAAAACCTCGAACCAATACCTCAGACCAAAACCTCAAACTAATACTTTAGATCAAAATCCTTAGACCAGTACCTCTAACAAAAACCACACTTAGGATCTATGGTATTCTTGGACTGGATCAAATAGTCTTTTATCTGCTCAATATTGTGGGCTAATACCATGGTATTGACCCCTGGTATTCTCTACTCTTGAAATTGCTTGATTTTCCAACCTATACGTGATTTTCCTCTTGTGAAAGTGTGTGCATACGTATACGCTCTTTCTGTTTTGTGAACCTCTGTGTATATGTTGTTTTGACTACGCGGACCTGCGTATATATCTTAAACTAATTTACACCATTGTTTTCTTTCAACTTCTTTATTCTAATCAGTAGACCTTAGTTCCATCTTCTTGTTCTTCTTGACGAATGCTCTATTGCCTCTTAATAGACTTGTTACACTGTGATTTTCCATATTACTTCTGAAATGATTCCTTTGAACTACCCTATATTTTTTCACATCTATAAACACAACTGTCATGCATTCTGTCACATCTGATAGCTGTCCTATAGATTCATCTAGTTACGTAGATTCATCTAGTTACCATATACAAGTGAGTTGTTCTCCTACAAGTGAGTTTCCATCAAGTATAACACATGCATAATAATGCCAACAGTATCCCCCTTTGGACTTGATGGAAGTTATGATGGGTGTTCATTTCTCCAAGTTGTTAAACCTATTAGAGATATCAAGAAACACCAAAATACTTTCCCCCTTTGACATCAAGGGAAAAGGGTGGACCATGATATTCTCCCCCTTTGAGACCAAGGGAAAAGGTCAAACCAAAATGATGACTTCCATATCTAAATAACTGAATATGAACATTGATCATGCTCACCCTAGGCACATGCTAAATTATCTGGTTAACTTCCCCCTTTGTACATGCTGAGATGCACTAAACCATCCATGCTCCCCCTGAGCACTTGCAGAGTCTGAAAAAATCATTTCCAAAAGAATAACATCACTCTATAACTCAACTATGTGAGTATGACCTTCCTATCACCAATGAATCGTACATACATCAATCTCCCAACCAAGTGGGGATATACCAAATTTGACTCATCTAACCAACCAAGTGGCAATATACCAAATGTTTATACATGACTGAAATATAGAAATTATTACATCATCCTTCCCATGCATAGTGGGGGTACAAATTACATCATATGACTAGAAAAGACTCATTAAAATACTACGATAAAAAGAGACATATTATTACATCATGGAACTTTTATGACCTTTACATCAAATGATATACATGAAATTTATAACAAAGACTAAAGATCTAAATAGGACCATGATAGTCATCAGCAAGTAGCATACACCATATATCATCTGCACCATAAGCATATATCAGAAACATCTAGACCAACAACTTGTATATGTCTATCATCAGTTCCCAAGATATGACAATCTAAATATCATCAACCTGTGACAAAGTATGCCACATATAGATATCAACTCATCCTCTTGATCTCATCAATATCAACTTGCTTCATTTCCTTAGTAGAGAGAGCCTTATCATAACCTTCCATGAATCAATTAAGCATATGTCATATCTCCAAGAAGTAACACGAAATCATTCATATCATGTCATATGTATGTGAAAACACCATAGTCATCATCTATGATCATAACATCATTATCAAGAATTGCATGATTTTTCCACAAGAACCCTCAATATATAAACCATGTATCATCACTAGGAAACATCCCATATATGATAAGCATCAACCATGATAATCAACATATGTGAGTATCAAACCTATCATCATAAAGTAATAAGTCATCATCATTATGTGACTATGTAAGCCATGTCTCCAAATAGATATGTCTTCATGGAACCTGTAACAACACCATTCTCTTGGACAACCAACAATATTTATCAATATGCAACCTAAGTAATCATCCATGTATCTAGCATAATGTGTATCCATCAAACAGATAGCAATATGTATCTAGAAAACCATGAGGTCATAGTGATTTGTCAAGCATTCTTGATACCATCAATAGCAGCAATCCTCAACCATGTGAGAGCCAAGGACTATAGGAATCCTCATCCATAACTGCACCATATGAAGTTTATGCATCTTTGAAGGCATGTTGACAACAACATAAAATAAATAACACTTATCCAATCATGAAGTTATGTACTCAAGCTTTGTTTTTCTCCTTGTCCTTATGAATATCATTATGTAAGAAACATACCGTATATGCATAATCAAAAAGAGTCATGCACAATCATCCATAAATCTGCTCTGAATAATAACTATGTGGCTCAAGAAATCTAAGTATCATCTCAGATTTCATCATAGGCAACTTATGACTGCAGCATAGCATGATGTATCATTTAAAAACTTCAACAACATGCGCATCCTCACCGTTGACAAGAATCATTATGTACTAAAGACTTCTAAACATAATGCCAACAATTCATTATTAGAAGCATAGCATATTCTCCCCATGAACCTATGCCACCTGTTCACTGTTAGATCTGATCATTGCATATATCAGTAAGGGTCATCAAGGCATCATCATCAACTAGTTATACATCAAGTCATCAATAAATTATGAGGGTCAAAAGCACTTCTAAATAACATCCATAGACTGTTTTCATCAATCATAAAGAAAAAAAATATAATTGATAATTGAACCATATCAGATCATTCTTCTGAGTCTGTCCAACTGCTTCTTCATCAAACCAACATATATGAGATTGTGCAGCATCGAACTTGCGTATATAAGTAACTTGTCTTCATGATGATTGTGTATGAGAATTATAACACTGAAATTTCATACTTTCAGATCGTCCTAAGTCCGTTCTATCTGTATACTGAGCTATGCACATATTTCTGGTTGTACTTCCTTCTTCTACCATATCTTGGAGTGTGATGATATTTGCTCCTTTTGGTATGTTGGCCGAAATTTGCTGCTGCATTCTTTTGCTATATGCCCAAACCTGTTACAAGCATAGCATCTTATATGTTTCATATTCCCTCTATAGAATTTAATGTATTTGTGACCAAACATATCGTAATAAAAGCAATATCCCTTAAAGTACCTGGAAGTTGATGATCTTTCTATGTGACGTTTATTAGCTTGAGCCATTCTACTTTTGTATCTAGCTGCAACATGTCCAAAATTATGACATATAAAACATTCAACATTACTCATCATAGGAAATAATCGATTAGTACTTCCATAGTTAGGAGTAAATTATTTCCTTTGAAGTCTTTCTTTCCTTGGTTGTTGATGGGGTTGACCTCTTATCTCCTTGTTGAGCATTTCAGATTTTGCATTAGAGTTCCTTGCTTTAGTTTGTGACCTAGATTCACCTTTAATAGTTTCAAAAAAAACCAAGACTAGATTTGATGGCATGAGACTTTTGACTACTAAGAATATCATCCAAAATCCTAGTACTATCTTGAAATCGTAAAAGTCTATCCTCTTCTAATTTACCTTTTAGGATTTTTACCTCAACTTGATATTTCTCTTCCTTTTCAAGATACTACTTCTTCATGATTTCTTCAACTTTTCTTCCTCCTTGCACTTGTTTCTTTAATTCGAGAACTTCATTTTCTTGTTATTCAAATGCTTGGAGTAGTTTTTCATTCTGCTTATTTGAATTTTCGAGATCTTCTTTTATAGAAGCGATTACAGCTTCAAGAGCTTCACAGTAGCTGGTTCTTTCAATAAGTTCCTTGGTTGTTGTTGCCTTTTCATTTACTTCATTTATCAATGATGTCACTTCATCCTGTAACCTTTGACATTGATCCTTGGATTGCTTCCTTACTTTGTTTCCTTCCTCCAACTGGGCTTTTAATCTGGTAACTTCTTCTTTGTAGGCACATACCCTTTTATCAATTAGGTCCTTTTGATCTCTAATTGTGTCTATGAGCTTTTTAAATTCTGCCTCTATTTGATTTCTTTCTCTTTCACCCATAAGAGAAAATTCAGTTGTTTCCCTGTCACATTCATTATCTTCAAATGAATAGAGAAATTTATCATCAGAGGACAATAAATTTGTACCTGATAATTATTTTGCTTGTTCATCTTCATTCTGAGGTGATTCTGAATCTAAGGAGTTGCTTCCACATAAGGGCCAATCGTCTCTCCCACTGTCACAGTTCCCTTGAGATGTCTTCTTCGTTTGAGGTTCTTTCTTCTTTAGCTTCTTTCCCATTGTTTCTATTGATCTCCTTCAAGCGATTAAGCTTTTATCAAAGGACCCACTTAGATACCAATTGTTGAAAGCAACACTGAGAGGGGGGCTGAATCAGTATTTACAGATCTATAAATTTTTCATTTCCATAATCATATTTATATACGCTACTTCAGTGAAGGGAACTCATGTGTGCATGCAACTGTTCTCAAGGAAACTAGTGTATATCCAGAGAACTTATGATTTAGTTAATTCATCATATGTTGATATTTAATCAGTGCATCAATACTTTATTAAACATTATACAGTAACCATGAGCAGTAATAATAGAATAAACCATCACACATAAGAAACACACTTGAACACTAAGATTTAAGGTGGAAACCCAATGCGGGAGAAAAACCACCTGCCACTGTTGTCTCTGTCTTCATTTCAATATAAAGAATAATTTGTTTACAATCTTGTAATGGTGTAGACTCATACCTGTACGTAGGCACCCACCTGTAGAAGGCTACAACCTTCTCTCATTCTCTAGCTTCTACTGGAAGGGAGCTACAACCCCCTAGCTCTTGTACTAGCTGATATGTTTACTAGTACATAGGAAGCAACCTACAGAAGGCTACAACCTTCACTCATTCTCTAGCTGCTACTGGAAGGGAGATCCAACCCCCGATCAAATCACCAGCCACTACTGGTAGGAAGCTTTGACTTCCTTACTGAAGGCTCCCACCCTTAGTTCCAACTTCCTATTCTTTTGGACCAATGCCCTATTACCTTTGAATAGACCTGCTACATTGTGATTTGCCATATTACTTGTTCAATCAATTTAGTGTCCTAAATTGCTACATAAATTATCAATCTGGGTATTGTAAATTGATGAAGTGTAGTGCACTATATGTGCTAGATGACCCTTTCTTACCTCACTATTTTTGAGTTTATGTTTTTTTTGGGGTTTTGTTCTTTTCATTCCTAATGTTTTGCAATTTAAACAAAATCTTAATCTACTGCTGCTAAGAACCTAGAGAAATGAAATGAAAGTTAAAAGTGATTTTAGGCCAATTTTTGAAGTAAAGTTTTTTTTAAACAAGAAGGTGAACAATAGAGCTTCTCTTCTTGCTTTTATAATTTTTTTCCAAAACATGAACTGAAAGGACTTTAAAACTACTATCTACTTAATTACAAAACTACAGTTTTCAATGAGAAAATAAAATAGCAGCTATCTATGATAAATCAAAAAAATGAAATGAGATTGCAACTATCTATGATAAACCAAAAATGGAATATTGGAAATAAGATTACTTCTACTATCGAATCTATTTGCAGAATTAAAGCTTAATAAACAACTAAAGATGGAACTGCAGCTAAACTAAGTGAAGAACTAAAAATGAAATTGCAATTGTTCTATTATGAAAGCAAGGCTAAATGAAGTATTGTTGTCACTCTGCTACATAACTTAGGGAGAACTACCTCCTTATGATAGCAATATTGAGAGATTTCATTCTTCATCATTCTAAGAAAAGTAAACATGAAAATGCAAAGAAAGTCTCATTCATAAATAAAACATTTCACCACTTAGTTTTAGGATTAACCTTCAACTGAAAGGGTTCTTGGAAATATCCATTTATATCATGAGTTACTAAACTGATAAGAAAATGACATTGAACTACTTAACTCAAAAACTAATGAACAAAAAATGTAATGAAAGACTCATTCATAAATACAACAATTCACCATTTAGTTTGAGGATTAACCATCAATGAAATGCTTTTGGAAAAATTCATTTATATCATGAGTGACTACACTAATAAGAAAAATGCATTGAACAACTTAATTTAAAATCTAGAAACTAAGGAACAACAGATGAAATAAGTTGAATTATGCTACTGACATCAATTTCAAAACTACAGTTAAGAGACTAGAAAGCAACGAAAACTTAAAGGACTATTCTACGTTGGAATGCAACTACTCTGAGTTAGTGAAAAAAAATGACACAAGCTGCAATATACACAATGTTAGAAAATGATTATGAACATGATGAAAAACACAGTAAATGTACAATTAAACTACGAAAGAAAAACCGAAATAAAATTTACAGAAATACAATGTACCCTTGACCACGCAGGGGCCCTCTGCAAGGTCTCGGATTATCAACTCAGAATCAACAATTCACACACTTCAGGTATCCATTGAAAATAGAGTTGTTATATTAAAATAGAGCACTGAGTTTCTCACACTACAAAGCGGAAATATGCACTATTACATAAGCAAAAACTTGAACTTCTTCTGCATTCTAAACGCTGGTATTTATAGGAAAAATATACAATTGTTTGAAGAGAGAAGTCATCTACAACAAAACACGTAGACAGGTAATGTATCTGGAATTCTTGTCTTCAGTTGCCTTGAAACATAAATATTCTAATAGTGGCTATTGGATTCTATTTATGCAGGTGGCAGATGAGGTCCTTAGCTTCAGGAGACTACCTCAGATCCAACACTGAGAATCGTGCAAAAATAGAGTTCTACTAGCCATAGGATTCTTCCATTAACTTCCCTTTGACTAGGGTCCTTCTCATTGATCTTGGCCAAATGGATAGGATACCATCCATGTTCTGACGTTTTCCAAGGTACCCATGTGGTTTGTTTCCTCTCTTGACACCTGTAACCTACAAAAGCATGGAGATGGCTGCAGAACAACCGGTTTGCTGTGGAATGTGGTTGCATTCCGTAGCTAAAAGATAAAAACCTATTCAAATAAAAAACATAACAATATAACTTAGAAACCACTGAAATATACTCCTTGAGGCAATGTGTAATGGCTTATGATGATTAAGGATGCATTTTTCATGGAAAAGAAAAGGAAGAAGGATGAGAAGGTTGCTTAAGAAAGAGGCAGTTTTGGAACTCAACATACCCCCACTGTGAGACTATTGCATGTCCCCATGCAATGAATATTGTAAACACCCTCCTTTTATTGCATCTGCTCTAAGACTTCAGCCAAAAAATCCAAACTTTTCTTACTTCTCTCTGCTACAACTGCCATCCTATGCTTCCTCATGAGGAATCTATATTTGAGGTTAATGAGAGCATGGTTTAGCTTCCTGTTTTTCCTCTTTAATTTGTTGTTCTTCTTATGCCAAAAACCTAAATGAAGCATGGTGTTATCATGAATGATCTTATCTAGCTTGTTTTGTTCGTTTAAAGCTTCATTTTCCTCCTGAATATGCCTATTTAAGACCTCTAGCTCATAGATTTCCTGCTTAAGTGAGCTAGTCAAAGCCTCTTATGGTGTAGCTAGCTACTCAGGGTTGGATGAAGTACCTTGATCTACTGATGTATTCTTTTGCTCCAGTGACTCAATATAATCATAAATCTGCTGTTGGATTGGGTCAATCCTTGGAGAGACTCTCTTTGGTCTGCTTTCAAAGTCTTGTTGAGGAGAGTGTTGCGGGCTTTGCTCAAATGAGATGTTATATTGGGACTGAGTTGGAGTTTCTTCTCCCAAGTCTATGAACTGAGCCTCTCTTGGTTTTTCTTTCTTCATTCTGCCCTTAAGTCAGGAACTTCTCCTCAAAATTTGTGAGCCTATGTTTTCTTCCTCTATAACCTGTCTTATTTTCCCCTTCTCCTTCTCTTTCTTGGACTGTTCCTTGATGTTGACTAATTTCTCAGAAAGTAATTGCTCATCCTCTGATGAAGGTTCAGGAGTGTTTTTATGGATTTACTCAACTTTTCCTTTCATCTTTCTCCTCCGTTTTGTCTCTTTTATGATCTCTGTTAAAGTTTTAGAGAAAGGCTCTTCTACAATGTTTTCTTTCACTGAAATTGTAGGAGTGTTTTGAATTTTAAGACTAGTTTCCTTCTCCTACTCTTTTTCACTGAGCTTCCTTTAGGTAATTCTGGTGGATCTTGGAAAAAGCTTCTGATCAGAAAGTTCTCCCATGTATCTCCTACACTCTTTAAGTGATATTCAACTATAATTTTTATGAGACCATGGTGATAAAGATGAGGTTCTATGTCTTCTATTTTCTTTTGAACAGTACTGGACATTCCCCTTTAGCTATTCAACAGAAAGAATGGGAGATTGATGGTTCCGTTTCCAAGGAAATTCATCAACAATCTTATGTGATATACATACATGGAACCAAATCTACCCTCACATGTGATAAATTTTTGCAAAATCAATAGCATGCTACCCCATTTAACCTTTAGTGCAGAGATGGGAATTCCTCTCTTAAAAATTGAAGTGTCCATACCTATGTTTTGGAGAATGACTTTCCAAGTTTCATCATGGAATTTTTAATTCTTGAACCACCTCTTCCCAACTTTTGGTGGCTCAATTGCTGCTACAATGAAAGACTCGGTCACCGTAAACTTTATGTCACCAATCTCCACATCCATCCCATCAAGCGATCTAGCAAATGACTTGGTGATTTTTTTATGATGTCCGTCGAATTTTTCAATGAAGCTCAGCCAACCAAATTTCTTCAACATCCCTTTCAACTAAGGATATCCTTCCATATATTTTACTCCTATAGGTTCTGTTCTTACGATGGGACCCATCACTCTTATTCTCTACTTTTCTTCACATTTCCTTCATTTTTTGCATGTAGAAGAATGTGTATATGACAGTGGTATATGGAAGCAAAAAGAGTTATAGAAATGGGGATGAAATAATAAAGTATGTGGAAGGAAAACGATAGATGTGGGGATGAAACATATAGGGTATATGAAACAGAGAAATTACATGTGGGAAATAGTGCAAAAACTATATGGAATGGAGTGGCTGCACACGTATACTATGTGGAAAACAGAGTTCTGTTATACATAGAGAGAGAATTGAAAACAGAACCAATGATTGTGTGCTCACTGTATCCGAGTGCTTATATACATAAGAAGGTTGCGGAAGTAAAATTGAGGAACTCAGTGTAATAAGGGAACAATAGGGTTGTGAAGAGCCGTATCCAACTAGGTTAAGTCAATTAATTAGTCGTTAAATAGGTGTAATGGAGAAGTTCAGTGAAGTACAAGTTAAAATCAGAGATCAAATCATGAGACCGTTAGGCATTAAAGTCGGAAGGCATGGTGGAATAATAACAGCAATTAAATCGCATGATGACAAATCAAGGAGTAGTGTGATTATACAAATTATACAAATTATGTTTTATATTTCTATTTGAAATAGGTTTTTATTCTCACCTCTAGAACCATACCTTTCCACTTTCTAACCTTTTGTTCTTTTCTTTTTCAGGTGCTTAGATATTGATGCCTCTTCAAAAGTTGTTTTCTCCTCCTCCAATACCTGCATATGGAATTTATTATGAACTGGCCTTTTATTTTTTTGAGCTAATGATCAAACTATTACTGCAGAGTTAGATTTGCTACAAAATAGGATTAGCTACGGAATTGGAATAGCTGTGGAACATGAGAACAACTGCGGAATGTAAAAAAGAGAATAAAATGTGACTTTATGAATGTATGAAATGGATATGACTATGTAGATGAAAATACGATAGCATGAAAATGAGAAATGGATATGGAAGAAATGTTGAAGAAGATAATTTATTGGTGGAATGTGGTGGTGGAGTGGAGTGAAATTTGTAGAAATGAACAGAATGAAAATGAAGTAAAACAATGAATTTTCAGAATACACAATGAGTCACCATTTTTTTGGAAAATATAGGGTGTCAGAATCTTCTGATTTTCACCCTGTATCTTCTGTATAAGCATGCCAATCAGTGATTGGTTTTCAACCTTATACAGATATTATTATTATTATTATTATTATTTATCCAATGATGAAAAGAACAAAGACTAAGTTGGTGGAGAAGAAGGATTCTTCTTCACCAACTTCATTTCAAATTATTTTGAAAGATCTTGGTGAACTCCTCCTTTGAGATTGGCTTTTGATAAAATTTCAACCTATGACCATTCACAAGAAGAGGAGTTTGATGCTCTTCTATTGTTTTGATTCTTACTGCTCCATTACTAAAAAAAAATTCAATCTCATATGGCCCAAGCCAATGGGTTTGAAACTTTCCTTGAAAATCATTAAACTTTGAATCAAATAATAGTGCCCAATCTCCCTCTTGAAACCTTTTGTCCTTGATGTACTTGTCATGCCACTTAGCCCTCTTTGACCAACTTCTTGTCCGATTTCATCAGGTTCATTTAACTGCTCCAGTCTATGCTTTTGAGCTTCTGATAAATCCATCCCCAACTTGACTGCCATCTTGAAAGTTTTAACTTGGAACTCTATGGCGAATAGGACTTGCTTTCAATAAACAAGTTCATAAGGTGTATGTCCTGTTGTGTTCCTCCATGTAGTTCTAGAGGCCCACAAGGCTTCAAGAAGCCTATCTGCCCAATCTCTTCTGTGTAGATGCATAGTCTTGGTGAGGATTCCTTCAATCACTTTATTTGTAGACTCCACTTGACCATTTTCTTGTGGATGATAGGGAGTGGATTTCCTATGCTTGATCTTGTACTCTTCCATCAACCTCTCCATCATTTTGGATTTGAATTGAGTTCCCTGATCTGTCATAATTTCTCTTGGAACACCAAAGTGAGTAAAAATATCCTCAAAAAGAAAACTAACTACAAATTTTTTGTTAGTAAAAAGTAATTCTTTGGCTTCTACCCATTTGGTGACATGATCAGTGCATACCAATATATACTTTTTCTACTTAGATGGAGGATTAATAGGTCCAATAAAGTCTAAAGCCCATTTTTCAAAGGGTTCAATAACTACCTGAGGTTGTAATGGCATTTCATTTGAGGGGGCAAGTTTCCCTACCCTTTGATAGTTGTCGCACCTTCTGACATATTCTTTAGCATCTCTAAAGATGGATGGCTAATAATATCCTAAAGAAAGGATTTTATAGGTTGTCCTCTTGTCAGTAAAGTGTCCACCACACGACTCGTCATGACATTCTTTAAGAATATCAGGCATTTCATCTTCCCTGACAAACCTTCTGATCATAAGATCTGGCCCTGTTTTATACAATTTGTTAGTGGTCCATGAATATCTTGCACTATTTTTAATAATCTTTATTTTCTCTCTAGGAAATAAATGTGAAGGAAACTTCCCTATAACCATGTATTTAGCAACATCTACAAACCAATGAGTTTGAGTAGTTACTGCAAATAGATATTCATCAGGAAACTTATCCTCAACTGGAGAGTCTTCTTTGATATTCTGAATCCTGGACAAGAAATCAGCAACTGTGTTTCGTTTTCCAGGTCTGTCTAGCACAGTAATGTTGAATTCTTGAAAAAGTAGAATCCATCTTGTAACCCTGCCATTAGTAATAGGTTTATTCATCAAATATCTAATTGCAGAGCGATTTGTATGAAAAAAAGTTTCATAGCCTGTTATACAGTGTCTAAACTTGTTAGTTGCATGAGCAACAGCTAAGAACTCTTTGTCAGTCACAGTATACTTCAACTCAGTGGGAGGAAAATTTTTACTTGTGTAGTAAATGGCATAAGGAATCAAATCTTTTGGTCCCAATATAGGCCCTAGAGTTGTAGCTAAAGCATCTGTAGAAATATGGAAAGGAAGTTTCCAATTTGGTCCTCTTAAGATAGGTGCTTTAGATATTTTTTCTTTCAAGGTTTCAAATGATAGTTGGCAATCACGATTCCACTTGAATTCCAAAATTTTGTAAGCAATTTGAAGAGTGGAGATGCTACTTTGGTAAAGTTTTCTATAAACCTTCTATAATATCCTGTAAATCCTAGAAAACTTCTAACATCTTTTTGGCAATTTGGAATTGGCAAGTTAGAGATGACTTCAACTTTTGATTTATCTACTTTAATCCCATCTCTTGAAATGTGATGTCCTAAAACAATATCTTCTGCAAATATCATAAAGCATTTTTCATGGCTTAGTGAAAGGTTTGTTTCTTTACATATTTTAAGGACTTTTTCCAAATTTTCCAAGGCTTGTTCAAATGTCTTACCATAGACTGTAAAATCATCCATATATACCTCTACACAATCATGTATTAGATCAGAAAAGATTCCTAGTACTGCTCTTTGGAATGTTTCTAGTGCATTACATAACCCAAAAGGAAGCACTTGGTAGGCAGAATTTCCCCATGGACAAGTAAATGTGGTTTTATCTTGATCTTTAGGTGCTACCTAAATTTGATTAAAACAACTAAAACCATCCAAAAATGAGAAAAACTTTTTACCTGCTAGTGTATCTAATACTTGATCTATAAAGGGCAAAGGAAAGTGATCTTTCAAGGTTGCTTTATTCAATTCTCTACAATCAATGCACACCCTCCATTTACCATTCTTCTTAGGCACAATGACCAAAGGCGAAACCCATTGTCTATCTAATATCGGGTAAATGAAGTTTACATTGAGTAGTTTTTGGAGTTATTCTTTCAAAATCTCCATAAGATTTGGATTCATTCTTCTTTGAGGTTGTCTGATTGGTCTACTGTTTTCCTCAATATAGATATGATGGATACAAATCTTAGGATCAATACCTTTCATATCAGTATAATCTCATGCAAATGCAGCATAATGTTTTTGTAATATCTTGGTTAGCTCTTCTTGTTGTAGTTTCTCCAAGTTTTTGTTTATGTTCAATGTTCTACCTAGAAAAATTTCAATTGTAGAGCTACCAAACTCTTCCATAGAATAGAGAGACATATACCTAGATGACAAGTATTCAAAATTAGATTTTTCCTGGAATTGTGCATGATCATGTTCTGAAGATGTTTCAAAATTTGACTATCTGCACTAATTTCTGATGTATAGTAAAGACAGGCTAAATAACATCTTCATCATTGATCCACTCCTTGTCATCTATTTCTGTGATTTCTTTTGCTAGAGGATACAAAGTAATTTTATTTGTTGAATTACCATCAGAAATATACATGTCACCAAATATACAACTAATAAAAGCATCAGTTGTGGCCAGCCAAGGTCTTCCTAAGACAATTGGGTGTCCTCCTAAATTATTCTTGGGAGTTAAAATCTTGAAATCAACAAGATATTCCCAAGAATCTAAGGAGACTAAAATGTCTTCTAGCACACCATCTAGTTTGATTACTGATCTATTTGCAAGTTGCAGTGAGGTAGGTGTGCAAAGAAGGTTAGGAAGTTTAAGTTGCTCCATAGTTTGTCTACTTATAATGTTTATTGTTGCCCCTAAGTCAATTAATGTGTTTGGAATTTCAATCCCATTTATGTGTGTCTTGACAATTGGACTTCCTGGATCTACGTATTTCTACATGGAAATCTTTCCCATCATGATATCTGCTATTTTTCCTACTAGGTGAATTCTTTTTGTTTCTCTTGGTTTTCTTCCTGGTCTTTTGATGCTCAACTCCTTTATTGTCTTAGCTAGAATAGGATTTTCTCTAATGGCTTGTAACAAAGGAATATTGATACAAACATTCTTTAATTAATCTAGGAAGTCATAATTGGGCAACAAGATCTATTTTTCTACTCCTCTATCAATTTGTAATCTCTCAGTAAAAGGAGGTGTAGAAGTAGATGATGGTTGCTAAATTATAGGAGTTTTGTTTATTGACTCTTTTTGTTTTTCTTTTTCAATGTTTTGGTTTTGTAGGGATGTTCCCTCAAAAATATTTATTTAGTTTCAGAGAATCCTCCTCAAAAGCATCTTGTTCTTGAATATCTATAGAAATTTTTTTCCTTTTCTAATATCCTACCTTATCTAAGTTGAATATCATTAAGATCTAGAGGAGCAATCATGTAAGTAGGAAATTGTTGTCCTTCTACCATATAACCATTATGAGGGTTTTTATTATTGGGGTTTGGAAATGGTTGGGCTGGTAGTTGATTTGGTTTTTTTTGAAATGGAAGTAAGAGTTTAGGATTTTGACTTTGTTGTGGAGGTTGTTGTGGAAATGGCAATGAAAGGTGAGGGCTTTGATTTGGAAGTTGTTGTTACTGATTTTGCTGCTGATTTTGTGGGGGAGGATAGCTCTGATAAGATGGAGGATATTGATTATATTGAGCAAATCTCCCATAAGTATTTTGTACTCTTGTACCCATGGCTGATATTGATACTAATTTTGAGGTTGAGGCTAAGGTCATTGCCAAGAATTCCAGTTTGGTGGGGGTTGAAAATACATTGGATTGTTAAATCCTTGATTTTGTTGCCCCTGCTAAGGTCTTCGTGCAACAAAACAAAGAGGCTCTATAGAATTTGGGACCGTTTCTTCTTGAAAGACAACCTTAAGACCTAGGATTGAAGGAAAATCCTTGGTCTCAATGACTTTCTAAGCAAATCATACAAGTTTCTACAACTTTTGCATCTAAAGGGCATTCCCTTAAAGGATGTTTCTTTATGCATTTTGGAGAAAAGATGGCTATGGTATCAGCCTCTGTTTTCTTCTTGTTTTGGATTTTGAGGGTGTCTAGCTATTCACTAAGGCTCTCTAAAATGTCAGTTTTAAACTCATCAAGCATATTGCCATTTTCTGCCCTACTTACAAATTTGGTTGCAGATTTGTTCGCTCTAACAAGTGAATGATCTCTTGGTCCTTTCCTAGTTTTAGATTTCCCTCTAGAGAGATGAACACATAGTTCGGCTATGTCACTTAATGGAAGTTGAGAGATGTCTCCCTTTCCCATCATGTTAAGGATATCTATCCATTCATCTCTAATGGCCTTTAACAAAAGAGCTTTCAAAGTTTCTTCATCTAAATTGTTCATTTTTGCTCTTTTCAAATTGTAGTTGAATCTCTAAAGAAAATCCTCTAAGTTTTCATCTTCTTTTTGCATCATTTTGAATACCTCATCCTTATGACTAGTAGGCACACAATAATCCAAATATCTATCTAAAAATGTCTGTTTCATGTCATTCCAAGTTCTAATTGATTGAGTGACTAACCCCATAAGCCATTTCAAATCAGCCCCTTTTAGTGTTGAAGGGAACACTTTGAGTTTTTTAGAGTTTTCTAGATAGTCATAGGTTCTACACAAGACTTCAAACTCAAACAAAAAAGTTTCAAGGTCCTCACTTCTCAACCCATAAAAGTTTGGGAGGACAGATGGTGAGATGTTTTTCATTGTGGTATGTGTTTCCCCATCTATTATATGGAATCCAAATGAGTTATCTATTTCCCTATTTCCTCTGCCTCCTCCATTGTTACCTCTACCTCCTCCATTGTTTCCTCTACCTCTTCCTCTACCCCCTCCTCGAAACAGTGAGAATTCTCCATCTTGTTCTTCTTCTGCCATTATAGTTTCTTCAGTGTCCTCTGGTTCTTCTATTAATGGATTATGGGACAGAGTTTCTACTTCTTCCTCTTCACTAGGTATTCCTACTTCCTCAACTATAATAAGCTCCCCTGTAGAAGTGAAAATGGTCTTCTCTTTTAGGTTTATTTTAGTAGATGAAGTGGGAGAATCTTCTAACTAAGTTTCTGCCCCTTGAATTCCAGGAATTCTAAGGCTGGGAGTATGAGTCTAGGATGGAGGTGTATCTTTCCTAACTCTTGGTGGAGTAGGTGGAGTTGTGAAAATGGAACTTCTACCCCTAGCTATAAATCTACCCCTAGAATCTCTTTCTCTATGCATGTCATTGTTTTGCTTTGTTGCTTTTGATTTTTTCTTTTTTTATGAATGTAAGAGATAAGGCTACCTAGTTACACTTCTCCAGCGATGGTGCCAAAATGTCTAGTGAATTTAGTGTCCTAAATTTCTACATAAATTATCAATCCGGGTATTGTGAACTGATGAAGTGTAGTGCACTATATGTGCTAGATGACCCTTTCTTACCTCACTATTTTTGAATTTATGTTTGTTTTTGGGTTTTGTTCTTTTATTTCCTAATGTTTTTCAATGTAAACAAAATCTTAATCTACTACTGCTAAGAACCTAGAGAAATGAAATGAAAGTTAAAAGTGCTTTTAGGCCAATTTTGGAAGTAAAGTTTTTTTAAACAAGAAGGTGAAAAATAGAGCTTCTCTTCTTGCTTTTATAATTGTTTCCAAAACATGAACTGAAAGGACTTTAAAACTACTATCTACTTAATTACAAAACTACAATTTTAAATGAGAAAATAAAATGGAAGCTATCTATGACAAATCGAAAAAATGAAATGAGATTGCAGCTATCTATGATAAACCAAAAATGGAATACTAGAAATAATATTAGTTCTACTGTCGAATCTATTTGCAGAATTAAAGCTTAATAAACAACTAAAGATGGAATTGTAACTAAACTAAGTGAAGAACTAAAAATGAAATTGCAATTATTCTATTATGAAAGCAAGGCTAAATGAAGTATTGTTGTCACTCTGCTACATAACTTAGGGAGAACTACCTCCTTATGATAGCAATCTTGAGAGATTTCATTCTTCATCATTCTAAGAAAAGTAAACATGAAAATGCAAAGAAAGTCTCACTCATAAATAAAACATTTCACCACTTAGTTTTAGGATTAACCTTCAACTGAAAGGGTTCTTGGAAATATCCATTTATATCATGAGTTACTAAACTGATAAGAAAATGACATTGAACTACTTAACTCAAAAACTAATGAACAACAATTGTAATGAAAGACTCATTCATAAATACAACATTTCACCATTTAGTTTGAGGATTAACCATCAATGAAAGGCTTTTGGAAACATTCATTTATATCATGAGTGACTACACTAATAAGAAAAAGGCATTGAACAACTTAATTTAAAATCTAGAAACTAGGAACAGAAGATGAAATAAATCGAATTATGCTATTGACATCAATTTCAAAACTACAGTTAAGAGACTAGAAAGCAATAAGAACTTAAAGGACCATTCTATGTTGGAATGAAACTACTTTGAGTTAGGGAAAACAAATGAGACAAGTTGCAATATACACAGTGTTAGAAAATGATTATGAACGTGATGAAGAACACAGTAAATGTACAATTAAACTAAGAAAGACAAACATAAATAAAATGTATAGAAATACAATGTACCCTTGACCACGCAGGGGCCCTTTGTAATGTCTCGGATTATCAACATGGAATCAACACTTCACACGCTTCAAGTATCCATTGAAAATAGAGTTGTTATATTAAAATAGAGCACTGAGTTTCTCACACTACAAAGAGGAAATATACACTATTACATAAGAAAAAACTTGAACTTCTTCCGCATTCTAAATGCTGGTATTTATAGGAAAAATATACAATTGTTTGAAGAGAGAAGTCATCTACAGCAAAACACGTAAACAGGTAATATATCCAGAGCTCTTGAAATCTTGTCTTTAGTGGCCTTGAAACATAAACATTCTAATAGTGGATGTTGGATTCTATTTATGCAGGTGGCGGATGAGGTCCTTGGCATCAATAGACTGCCTCAGATCCAACACTGAGAATCGTGCAAAAGAAAAGTTCTACTAGCCATAGGTTTCTTCCATTGACTTCCATTTGACCAAGGTCCTTCTCATTTATCTTGGCCAAATGGATAGGATACCATCCATGTTCTAACATTTTCCAAGGTACACATGTGGTTCGTTTCCTCTCTTGACATCCGTAACCTACAAAAGCGTGGATATGGTTGTGGAACAGCCACTTAGCTGCGAAATGTGGTTGTGTTCCATAGTTGAAAAGTAAAAACCTATTCCAATAACAAACATAACAATATAACTTATAAATCACTGAAATATACTCCTTGAGGCAATGTGTAATGGCTTATGATGTTTAAGGATGCATTTTTCATGGAAAAGAAAAGGAAGAAGGATGAGAAAGTTGCATAAGGAAGAGGCAGTTTTGGAACTCAAAATTACTTTTGAAATGATTCCTTTCAACTACCATGTATTTTGTCACATCTATAAACAGAATTGTCATGCATTTTGTCATATTTGATATCTCTCCTGTAAATTCATCTAGTTACCATAAACAAGTGAGTTGTTCTGCTACAAGTGGGTTTCCATCAAGTACAGTACATGCATCATAATGCCAACAAGATATTTCATATTTGATGGGTTCAAGGGATGAAGTTTGAGGCTTGAGGCTTAAAGGTGTCCAATCCTAGCTTCAGGAGTGACAAAGGACAAGTGATTACAATGTTATGAAATTCAACAGCTCAAGGCCAAGGCTTGATGTTTGAGACTGCATAATGCACAAACAAGACTGGTTGGAGGCAAGTACTACATAGTTCTAGAGCTCAAGGGTTGGGAATAAGCATCAATGTCATGTACTGCAGACTTCTAGAAGCTTGAAACTACACATTTCACGATGCAAAGAGACAACGATGCTACTTGAGGGCTAAGACTACACAATGCACAGTTCAGGCTGGCTAAAGGAGGTTGAGTGGTTCAGTCAAAGAGTTTTCCCAATTTGGCTAAGTGTTAGATTAGTGAGAGGAATATGACAAAAATCATGACTCTAAACATGACTACACACTTAGATCACTTGACGACACAACATGGAACAATCATAACGCATGAACACCATAATTTCCTTAATGCAAGATCTTTGCAATGACCTACACCAAGCGTGACACCAAATATACAATTTATGACGAATGTGATGACACTTGTGCGATAGTGCTTAAAAATTTGGAAATGAGTGTGATACAAGTTTTCATGGTAAGACTAACTCATTTACACAAATGTTACCCCTTGAAACCACCAAAACTAGCTTTCGTGCATTGTGTGACACTCCACATGCTAAATATGACATTTACTATATGAGGAGAAAAGTGTGAACGACGCTTGCAATATGCTAACAAGAGTGAAAGAAACACATGCCAAAGTGAAGATATCATGAAAATGACACCAATTAATGTGAAAAAAAGTGAAGGAGACAATCGAAAGCATGAAAATGATACTCACGAAAGTGAAGGTGTACAAAAGTGACAGTTTGAAAAACTCACCAAAATAGAAGTACAAATGCAACTAAAAGTGGAAGGTTGTAAAATGTACAATGACTGTTGACATATGTTTATTATTGCATAGGAACTGTCTTGATGGAATGTACTATTCATGTTCAATCTTGCATAAAATAATGTGCTCATGAACTTGTTGATGACTAAGCATGTGTGAGCAGGTGACTTCGACACTTACAATTCAAAATGGAGTTCAAGAACTTAACAAAACATCAATTGACCAAGAAGTGACTATTGAATGACCTTGAGATCAGCACTAGGATCCAAAATTTGTGTAAGAAAAATTTTGAAGGGTGTTTTTTTCCGCGACAACATAGCTATTAGACATAAGGTCGATGAGAATGAGCTTGTGAGAACATCCATGAATGGGTTTCTGAAGCAGTCGGATGCTTTCATGTGAGTGGTTAGTAGAAGGCCTTATTTTCTTACTTGGGAATGCTTGTAGAGAAATTTTGCATAGGAGGAGGTTTGATTGATCTTTGTGAAAGGAAACAATGGTACTGTCAGTAGTTTTTAAGTAGAAGTGAGATGACAATCAGAATATTTCTCTTGCGAGTAAGGGAAAAGTGAGGAAGGCATCTAGTAAAGGGTCCAACTTTAAGGAATAAAAGGGGAAGGACATGTCAAATATCAAGTGCTATGGATGTCACACATTTGGTCGTTAGCACATCAACTTCCCACACAAGAAGAAAGGTGACAGGTAAGTCAAGAAGCAGATTATAGGAGCCACAAATTAGAATTCTAGTCGACTATATGATGAGTTTAAAATCATTGCTTATAGAAGTGGTCTAGGAGAGTTATGGCATATAGTGAAATGAGCCATGGGGTACTTAAGGTAAAAAATGTTCGAGTTATGAGCATGGAGTATGATGGTGTACAACATAGAACACCTTCCTTGCTAAGAGGTGTGTTCGTTAATGTTGCTCAGATAGGTGTTTTAGCCTTAGGTGGTGTTAACGAGGCTAGGAACACAAGAGCATAGAATATGTCCAAGCCCAAGTTATTATTTTAAATATAAATGTCTCAATTAAACTAATTAATCAGTTTTTAACTATTTTTCTAAGTTTTAACTTCGGGAAATAGATTAATTAATTAGTAATAATTTACACGTGGTCAATTTTCCTCTAGAGACTTCTAGTAAAGATTCTAGGTGATCTTATTCATCGATTAGATCATTCCATATCTATATATTGGCCAATAATTTCACAACGAGACAGTATAAAGCAAATCAATTGGTAGTGTTCGATATCATTCATTATAATTAAAAGGGTGCAGTGATAGGGTGGGGTTTGATAGTAGTGAGGGTTTTAGTGGCACTTTGTTAGGCCCCTCTACTACTAGTGTAACCCCTTATTGTTATTAGTACAACCCACTTATTATATTGATGTACCCATGTAGTTTCCATATTGTTACTATTGTGCCACATAGAAGCCCACTATTGTTATTATTTTTCCATTACATTATTATTGTTATGTCGGCTCTAATTATGTTATGACCCCTTTGACTCCTATATATAGAAAGGAGGTCTTTTCATTTTTATCATCCAAGAATTTCTCATTTATGTAATTTAAAGGAGGTTTCCCCCTCGAAGAGGCTGGATTCTAAGGCGTTGATCTATCTTTTCAATCTTTTTCTTGAGCTGGTTTCATAACATTTGGTATCAGAGCTTTCGATTCTAGGGTTTCGCTGCTCCAAACAAGTCATCGTGGCATTTTCACTATAACTTTTTTTTCTGCGATGTTTCAAAAGCTAAAAAAATAACACATTTGAGAATAAATCATGTTGAATCTTGGGTCCGAATTTCATATCTTTTCGCGCTATATTTGCAGACATATGATCTGAGGAAGTTAGTCTTTTTGCAGACTCCTGAATTACATTTCAAACAGGTGACCTGGGGAAAATCGTCATAACTTTCTCTCCGAGAATCGGATTGAAATTTCATAAGAAGTTATAGAAAGAGGACGGACTGCAGTTTCATGTATATCGTTTTCAGATCCTAAGGTCGAAACAGTGACTCGTGGCACGTTGTACAAGTTCACTCTACTAAACTAGTCTATAATCAAGTCATCTTGGGAGATTGTGCATAACTCTTCCTTGGAGAATCCAATTTGGATCAGACTGGTGGCATTGGAAAGAGGACACAGAGAGCTACTATAGGTCAAAATTTTAGAACTTAAAGATCCAAAAGTACATAGTTATAGTGGTTTCAATATTGAGCTCCTAAAATCAAGAAAAAGCAAGATGAGGAAGTTTGATGGCAAGGACTCGGTAAATTGGATACTTCAGATGGAGAAATATTTTGATCTACATGGGGTACGACTGTTACAAAAGGTATGTATTGCATCTTCATATTTAGAACTGGATCAATTTTTATGGTATGAAGGGCTTTTTTCTCTTAAACAACTTGTTACGTGGTCAATTTTCATGGAGGAAATTATAGCACGTTATGAGGATACAAAGAGCAACACCTTCTTTAGAGCAACACCACAACAATTCGAAAGAGTAAAAGGTCTTTGTGACATAGTGGAAAGAAAAATTATGGAAACCAGGAAGCATACCCCTCACAACTATAAATATGGAAGTGTTGTTTCTCCCAGCCTTCCACAACCTACAAGGGTTACACCACAACAATTGAAAGAAAAAAGAGAAAAAGGGCTTTGTTACGATTGTGATAGCAAATGCACTAAAGGTCATAAGTGTGCTGAGAAGAAATTATTTTACATAGAATATGAAGAGGAAGAAAAGGATCAAGAAACATCAAAAGAAGAGGATATATGCCAAGACCCCACCCCATAGAAAGAAGAAACGAATCAGACCATATCTTGTAAAGCATTGACAAGAATTACCACTCCTCAAACTCTCGAGATAGAAGTACATATCAAGAAGAAAAAGGTGCAATAATTGAAAGATCACATCGAGAAATAAGAAATGAATCCAACCATATCTTGTAATTCATTGGTCGAAATTACCACTCCTCAAACTATCAAGATAGAAGGAGATATCAAGAAGAAAAATGTTCAAGAAGTGAAAGATCACATCGAGCATCGAGAAATGAATCTGACCATATCTTGTAAAGGATTGGAAGAAATTACCACTCCTCAAACTCTAGAGATAGAAGGACATATCAAGAAGAAAAAGGTTCAAGTAGAGAAAGATCACATCGAGCATCAACAACAAGTTCTCCAGATTTTAAAGGATAACACCACTTTGGTGAAAAATCAAATGAAACAACAGGTAGATCAACATCGTAGTGAAAAATGTTTTGATGTAGGTGATTGCGTATTTTTACTGCTAGATCTCAAGCAAGCTATTTATGAGAAGGAAATGTTGGCAATACTACATGCACTTAAAAAATGGCGACCTTACTGAATGGCAAGACTCTTCAAGGATGAGGATGTGGAAGCATTGTTTTGTGCTATTTATATTATCCAACCAGATTTGATAAACGAAGCAAGGGATGAATGGAAGAGGGACGAAGAAGTATGGCCACTTATTCAAAAGTTGCAAAAGATCCCAATTCAAACAATATTGCAAGAAATTGAAGAGGAAGGAAAAATCATATTGGAACCTGGAGCAGTCACAGAAACAAGAACCCTACAGCTACGAAATCGTTCAATTTCAGAGTATCTCATCAAGTGGAAGAACTTACCCGCTGAAGATTCCACTTGGGAGGACAAGAATTTTATACAGAAGCATCAAGAACTACTCAAGCGTTGAGGACAATGCTTTTTGAAGGAGAGGGGCATGTTAGGCCCCTATACTACTAGTGTAACCCCTTATTGTTATTAGTACAACCCACTTATTATATTGATGTACCCATGTAGTGCCCATATTGTTAATATTATGCCACATAGAAGCCCACTATTGTTATTATTGTGCCCTTACATTATTATTGTTATGTCAGCTCTGATTATGTTATGACCCCTTGGACTCCTTTATATAGAAAGGAGGTATTTTCATTTCTATCATCCAAGAATTCCTCATTTATGTAATGTAAAGGAGGTTGCCCCCTCGAAGAGGCTGAATTCTAAGGCGCTGATCTATCTTTTCTATCTTTTTCTTGAGCTGGTTTCAAACACACTTGGAGTAGTGAATATATCTAGAGTTTTCTTCCATCAATATTCTTCTAGTTTATGAGATATAGAGGAGGAATTCTCCCAACGTTTTTTTGTACATAGGGGGTCAAGTTATTGAGGTCGTGAGGGTTCGAGGAGAGGTTGATTTTTCTTTGAGAGAGGCTGATATTCCTTATGGGGGATGACATTTCTAGGAAGAGGTCATAAAAGTTGCCAAGAGAGTCGTACGAGTTGCAATTATTGCTTAAAGGATAATTCTATCAAAGGTATGAACATTAGAGAGCCAGAGGAGTTGCACGTGCGAGGTAGTATAGGCTTATTTTTCAGGAAAGGCTATGAGGATGCAGAGGAAAGTCATGAGCCTTCCAATGGTTAGATTAAACTATGGAGGTGAATAAATATTTTCTTGGAGCTTTTACATGAAATGGAAAGGAGTATTGTAATATTCATCAATTGTAGAATTTGTTGAAGATTAATAAAACTCTGAAATCTAAATAACTAGTGTTCCATTAGGGATTTTTTAGTGACATTTTTGTCTAAAAATATTCTGCCCATTTTGTGATTAATTTTCTATCAAAGTTCATACAATTTATTTTTGCGACTATTTCAATTGTGTTCTTATTCAATATTTGTAGTAAAATAATTTTTCTCATAATTAAATACATTGGATAATTAATAGTCGATTGTAAGAAGTTGTATTTTTATCAATTTTTTACATGGTATCAGAGCATATGTGAAGCGAATAGGTTTACCAGAGTAGAATAATGTAGGGGTTTGGAAGATAATTCTAAGGGTTTAATACCCATATTGATATCTATAGTTTATTCCAGATTTACTTGGAGTAATTTTACTAGTTTTATTTCCTACAAGAATGATGTTGAATGAACCATCACGAATTACTAGTTTACCATTGTGTGTTGTTGGGGACACAATTTCATTTTTTAGTTGCTAGATTGATTTTTTGGAGGTGGTGTGAGTGGAATTCTCTATTTTCTAGAGCCATATAAATTTGTCAAAGTGATTTCTCAAAATAAATTCGAGTTTCTAGGAGGGTCAGTGTGCAATTCCACTAGGTAGTGTAAGCTCATAGAGGAAGCGTGAGTTTCCTAGTAGTAGCTGAGATCACTCACAGAGGAAGATCATGAGGTTTTCCAGATACTTTTGTTCGTTGGTAGAAGAGATAATTATTTTTTATTTTCTCTCGAGGGATTCAATAATGGCTTCAACAGGATTAAGGGATCAAGATAGGTTGGATGGTGTATTGAATATTGGTATGTGGAGAATCTAGTGCCTTCTTATTTTAGAAGAGCATGGGCTAAAGGAGGTTTCTACGAAACATATTGTTGTACAAAAAAATTCAATCATGTTACATGAATACCATAAAGTTGATGCCAACTCCAGGCATATTATTTTAGATGGGATCAAAGACCACATAGTTCAACTTTTCTTATTCTGTAGTATGGTAGTAATGGAAGCCTTTTGAAAATTTTATGGGAAAAGCATAGAATTTACACACATTATGAATGTGAATATGTGTCGGAAAGTGACATAAGTGTATCCCACATATATGGAAATAGTATCTCATATATAGCAATGGGAAAGGTGAAGCATATAACTAATGTTAATGTGTATCACTTTTTCCCTTTTTGTGGCAAAGAAGTTTTATAAAAATAAATGGAGTTTTACTCTTAAATTTACAAAATCATCAAAAACTAGGTGGTGGTAAAAGAAGACAAAACATGTCAATTTAAATTCAATTTCATGTCATATTTTTTCTAAAATTTAATATAATTTTTATCTAATTTATTCATTTTCTTTAAAAGGTATCATTAATATTTTACATAAATTTTTAAGTAGTGACAAAACCGCGACCCCCCATTTCTCTATTGATTTATGTTTTTTAATTCCAATTTCTTTAAGAGATGTGTTGTAAACATTCTAAAGATTGCTAAACAAATTTAAAAATAAAAAGTAAGCATATTTTTTAATTATTATTAAAATGCTAGTAAAAATGATCATATTTTCGTATATATAAAACCGCGACCCAAGAAACTACCCTTTCAAGTTTATAAAATCAAATTTTTTTAATAGAAATTTGAAAATAACATATAACACAATGTTAAAATTAATTTTTGAAAAATTTTAAAATATATTTTATATTTTTTATAATAAAAGTTTTAATTATGATTATAATAATGTATTTTATATTATTCAAAATATAATATATAAAATTATTTGTTTAGAAATTCTACTTCTATTTTTATATATATTTTTAACGATTTTTAGCATTTCGTTTAACTTTACATAAAGTTATTTATATTTTGTGAGTGATTAACCATAGTTTTTACCAATATTTACTATCAGTTGACTTATTTGCAAATTTAGTATTTACTTTTTATAACATTATTTATATTTTCTAAACCCATTAAATAGGTTCACTATAGCTTTACCAAAATTTATTGTGAGTTAGCTTTGTTACAAATTTAGCATTTATTTTTATAATTAACAAGTATGAAACTCAACTCATTTAATTGATATTTTTATATTATTATTTTTTTTTATCTTTTTTCATTTGAGTACTTTTTTGCTTTTGCCATATAATGAGACACATTAACATGCTTTTATTGTATTACAATTTCGAGAATAGAAATGTTAATGTGAATTTATATGTCACATTAAACATCTACCATGGAAAAGAATGCAAATTAATTATTATAATTAGGGGCTAAAAATGTTTGTGAATTTACAAGTTATATTAGCTACCTATATTGGAAAAGAGGGTAATGATTAGCTCTTTGGAAAGAAATATGCATTGAAAATAATAATGTATTGAAATGCTAACATTTGTCTCTCATTAATTCTATCAAATCGCTTTAATAGAGAGATGAATTCTTTACAACACCTAACTATCTCTATATATTTAAAATTTAGTCTTTCCCATAGCCTTAGTAAATATGTATGCCACATTATCATTTTTAGTACAATATATCAAGTCAATTTCTTTTGTATGTACTATTTTTATGATGGCCTTCGATATGCTTTTTCCTACCATAATAAACCAAGTTGTTTTTCAATTTGATTGAGCTTTAGATATCACCTTTGATAGTTCTCATTCTTTTTTCCTTTCTCCCAAATCATAAAATAATGCACCTTATTCAAATTGTCTCACAGGTGACAGTACATAATGATCCTTAAGCTACTTCTTACTACAACACGCAATTCAAAATCCTATATTAAATTCATATTCAGTAGTGGACTTTCTATCATCTGGATTTTCAATTCATTAGTATATTCAATACCAAAATCTATAGTCCCTTCAAATATCTAAGGAGGCTCTTGCATGCCTACAATTATTTTCATGTCATTTAGCTATAAATTGGCTAAGTATATTGATTGTAGTTAAATAATTTAAACTTTTCATCAATAGTCTAACATTCACTTAATTTTCATATACTAAGCTCAACATTCCCTTCTAGTGGATTAGACATAGGTTTACATTCACTCATACTGGTCATTCATATCACATTCCTATGGCATATATGTTTTGATTTTTTCAGTCAATTTAGTAGCACTCTCTATTACGATTAGACCGTAAACATGTAATCAAATGAAAGAAATATTCTCATTTCTATCCCTCTTGATATATAGATTTGGATCTGTAACAACCCTAGTGAAAATTCCATGTAATAAAAGTTAATAAAGGCAAAAATAAGACCACGGGGAAGGGACATGTATTCGAAGTCGAATGTTTGGAAAATATTTCCTAGTGGGCATTACTCGATTCGTTTATGGCTAGAGGAAATTGGCAACGTTAAAGGCATAAAAAGGCAAAGAGGATTTTTTGGAACATTTGTTTATGAAAATAAAGTAAATTAGGAGAAAAGTGAGGAGAAAGGTCACAAGTTGCATGTGAGGAGGAAAATGTAGGAAAATAAAGAGAATAGAGGCCTCATTAATAAAAAGGCTTCTAAGGATCATTTGGTAAATTTTTCCACTTTAGTTTTGGATATCTCTCATTAGTCTCTCTCTCCCACTCTTGGACACTTAGAGTTTTCTTGGAGCACTCTAGGTTTGGAGAAAGGAAGGAAAAGAAAGAAAAGGGGAAGGAAAGAAAGAATCAAGGAAGGAAGAGCAGGATGAAGAATATTTAGCAAGAATACTTGCAGGTAACATATTGCATGTGTGATTTCGTATCTAGTTTTGGCATGCATGGCTTTGCATGTTGATGTATGGTTCTCTTGCTATCAGTGGCATGGTTTTGTTGGGTTATGAAAGTGTTTTTCATCCTAGCCTTGCTTTTCCTGGATCCCATGTTGTGTTAGTATTTTTATCTCATTTTTTAGCCTTGGAATTGTCGGGCGGATTTCATAATTTGGGGCAGAGTTGGTCTTAATGTTCATTCCCAAAGGCCTAGGAATACCTTAACCAGTTTTGGTAGGATACATGGAAAAGATTAAGGGAGAAGTATCAGTTTAGGTCCTTGTGATCCACTATGGATTGCAGTAAATCCTAAGAGGTTGGTGTCTCAGTTTAAGGCCTAGTGTTCCGTAATTGAATTTTTCGGTATATCTTGAGAGATAAGGAGACAAAAAATTCCTCAAGGATAGTGATGGATTCTAGATCACATTCCAAGCTAGGTTCAGTTTTGTGATCAGAGCACTGGTTTTGGTTTTATGACATTTTGGTGAGGGTAGAGGTCGTTTAACCTCTATATTCCCTTGGATTTTTTTGGATTGGTTTATCCATGAGATACCACATTTGTGCATAGAATATTGCACAAGGGGCGACTGACTAAAAGAAATATTTGGTTCAACCATGTCTATAGTTGGGTGGTACGTGGACGTCCTGAACCTGGTTGGAATTTCCTATGGTTAATGAAAGTTAAGTTCTCTTACTTTTGTACTTGTTTATATGTGGATTATTGGTTGTTATGTCACTGTTATTTCATTGTTTTATAATGGTTATAAGCATGGTTAATTGACTCTTTCATCTCATGGTTACTTCATGTACTTACCTATAATGGTTAAAATTATGGATGCAAGACCTAATTTATTTCATAACACTTTAAGGGAGAAGGTGGTTATCCTTCTTATCATGTTTCATGAGAGTGTTTAGTCATTCAGGTTTTGTCTTGAATCCTAGACCTATAGGTTGCATTAATTTTAATTGTTTGATAGAATGTAAGTCTCAGTTGGGTATGTTCAGGCCTACTCCCAAAGTTTATCTTTGGTTTATTAGTCTTTTCATCATGTGTTTAATGGATTATGGAAGTTACAACAAGTTATGGGTAATGGCTGAAATTCTAGGCTAGAAAAGTGACTTAAATTCCGCGGATGCTAGCACAAGTCTTCTTGTAGAAGTCTATGGATGCAGGCATCCAAGATTTTGGGAGTGTGCATAGGTCCTTAGACATTTGCATGCCCATAGAATGAGAGCGTGCAAAGGTCAAGAGGTCTAAAAACTTATTGGGACCCAGGGGTAGGATGCCTAAGTGGTTGGGTTCCACCCTGGGAGTGTTGTTGCTGATATAGAAGGTATGGTTGATGTGTTTCCATCGATTCCATTTCCTTAAGGTTCACCAAAGAGGTTGAATCCTTTCATAGTAACCTCTAGTCACATGCTTACCCCGGTTGACTGATTACTTGGGTAGATGTGGGAGGAGGATTGTTACAGATCGGTATCAGAGCATGGCTCACTCCTTAGACTAGATGGGCTATGTGTTGGTCATGCATTCATGTCGGTTGCATGTGTGTCAATCATCCTTGAATGCTTGTTGCATATGCATCATGTTGGTCATGTTCATAGCAATGTTGTCATAGGAATAAGGATGTCATAGTGTGAAGTATGTTGCGAGGGGTGTATGATTGGGTACGTATTTTTTATGTTTGTGTATAATCAATATAAAATTATATGGTTGTTGTTGTCATGCGTGAGGTCATGGCATGTGTAGTTGATATGGTCATGCATTAATGACTAAACTCTATCTAGAATAATGGACATATGGTTACATGCCTATGTGTTATCTTTTATATGTTGTCATGATTATATCGTACATGTATCAAATTGATTTTTTGATCTTAGAGAAAGGGTATCCTCCCCAAAGTATAATAATGTAAGTTGAATTATTGTGATTTGGTTTAGCTGACATATTATTCCTTGCAGGAAAGAGATCAAAATGGCTAGCAAGATGGTAGACTATAAGATTGCTAGCAAGATGAGCAACATGGTGTTGGTAACTCCTCTAATTTGGCAGATACATTGAGAAGCTTGAAGGAAGAAATAAGGAGTTGTAAGATGGACAATGAAAAAATCATGCAGGCACAAGAGAAACAAATACTGGTTAATGGATTACTACTTTAGAGTTTGTTAGAATTGTAGCGACAAGGACAACTTTGGATCAACCATGAGCAAGAAGAAAGACTTGATGGGCCATATGGCAATAGGTATTATGGTGGTCACAAGTCAGACAGAGACAACATGATTAGAGATGGCAGGTTGTTGGACACTCTCGATAGGGTAGGTGATGGACACAGGTACTATTCTACTTCTGGTTCAGACAATCATCATGATCGTCATCGGTATCATCCTTACAGGTAGAGTGATAGGGGATACTTTCCATATGAGTTTAAGAAATCAAAGCCATCTACCTTTGATGGAGATATGAAGAAATTAGAGGATGCAAAGGCATGGTTACTTGGTATGAGGATGTTTCTTATATTGCATGAGTATTCATAAAACAAGAAAGAAAAGGTAGCCACTTTCAGAGTCAAAGGTAAAGAAAATATTTTGTGGGAAGATGTAAATAATGTTAAAGTTATATGTGAAGATTATTTGACATTCCATGAGTTTGAGAAGCTCTTGAATAAGAAGTATTTGTGAGAGAGATACTTTGATGAGAGAGATGAGGAGTTTTATCAGTTATGGATGGGTTCCATGATAAATGATGAGTATACTAGTAGGTTCTTGGAGTTGTTGAGATATGTGCCTCACCTCAAGGAGGAGAAGGCTAAGGTTCAAAGCTTTCATAAATGGACTGCCAATAGCATACAAAGACTAGATTGAGCTTAATGAGCCTAGATAATTTGAGGAGGCCATCCAAAAGTTGAAACATTGTTATGATCAGTCGAAGTGCATAGTTCATCCTAAGTGTGACTTGAAAGGAAATGAGAAAGCTAAAGGAAAATGGCCACCAAAGTGAGGAATACCTCAAGATTCAAGTGAGAAAGAAAATGTAGTCTGTTATAAGAAGTTAAATACAACTAATAAGGGATATGGAGAGAAGCAAGTTAGAGGTGGTGGTAGAGAACCATTGCAGTTCTAGATATGTGGAAATGATCATCGTAAGAGGGATTGTCCCCAATATCAGGGTGGTAGACCCCCGACTTATAGTGCTCAGAAGGCGCAAATAGTTGGTAATGTTGGTCGGAGCATTCCTTGAATCTATGTAGTTGTGGACAACAGGTAGGAAGATCATCAAGCATCTATCATTGAGATGGATGATAAGCTTTGTGTTCAAGTTGTTTCTATTTTGATTGATCCCAGATATAACTATAGTTATATTAATTCTGACTTGGTGGGTAAGTGTGTTTTGAGAAAATAAGTGCATGCATAATCTTGGTTGGTACAGCTGGATACAGGTTCAAATAAGAGAGTTCACTTTTGCGTAAGATATTGTGCATTTGAGTTAAATGGTATGCCTATAACAACACATTTGAATGTACTACAATTGGGATCATATAGTACGCTTTTGGGTATGGATTGGTTGTACCTTCACAGGACCAAACTGGATTGCTTTGAAAAGGCCATTAAGTGTGTGGATGATAGTGGTGGAAATAGAACTTGGCAAGGGAAGAGGAAGCCTACATCAGTGAGGATGGTTACCACTATGCACGTTAATCATAGTTACAGAAAAGGTTATGTGATGTTTGCAGTACATATATCTAGTGATAAGGGCAAAGATATTGATGATGTAGAAATGTTCAAGAGATACCCTATATTGTAGCAGTATCGGGATGAGTTTCTAGTAGAGATTACAGAGCTACCTCCTCACAGGGTGGTGGATTTCTCTATTGAGTTGGTACTAGGGGAAACACTAGCATCGAACGCACCTTATAGGATGAGAACTCTAGAGCTAGTAGAGTTGAAATTTCGGTTAAAGGAGATGCTTGAAAAGGGATACATTAGGCAAAGTGTATCGTCTTGGGGTGAAAAAATGTTGTTTGTAAAGAAGAAAGACATTAATATTAGATTGAGCATTGATTATAGGTAGTTGAACAAGGTAGCGATCAAGAATAAGTACCTATTTTCGAGGATTGACGATTTGTTTAATTAGTTGAAGGGAGAAGCAATGTTCTCTAAGATTGATTTGATATTAGGATACCATTAGGTATGCATCAAGGAAGAGGACTTCTTCAGGACTATGTTCAAGAATAGGTATGGGAATTATGAGTTTACTGTAGTTCCATTTGGTTTGAGTGATTTTCTAGCTTCATTTATGTGTTTGATGAATAGTGAGTTGCATCCTTATCTCGACAAGTTTGTTATTGTATTCATTGATGACATATTGGTATATTCTAAAAATGAGGAAGAACATGTCGAGAATTTAGCAACATTGCTGATATTTCTAAGGGAGCATTAGCTTTATGCTAATATTAGCAGGTTTGGCTTCTTTTAGACATAGGTGAATTACTTGGGACATGTTGCTTTGATGTAAGGCATATCATTATATCCAGAAAAGATGATGGCCATCATGGAGTTGGCAGCTCCTAAGAATGCAGATGAGGTGAGATCATTCATGGTATTGGTAGGTTACTATAGGAGTTTCATCAGGAAATTATCACACATCACATATCCTATCACATCATTGCAGAGGAATGGTAAGAAGTTTGAATGGATGGAAGAATATGTAGATAGCTTTGAGTAGTTCAAGAAGTTGTTGACACATGCACTAGTACTAAAGATTGTCGATCCTAACACGAAGTTTGTAGTTTGTACATATGCTTGCAGGAGAGGAATTGGTGGAGTTCTGATGTAAGAAGGATAAGTAGTGTTCTATGATTCACGAAAACTTAATGAGCATGAGTAGAACTATTTGATGCATTATCTTGAGCTAGTAGCGATCATATATGCATTGAAGATGTGGACGCACTATCTTCTTGGAAGGAGGTTTGTATTGATGAGTGATCACAGTTGGTTGGCCAGCCTTAGTGAGTTTGACTTCGAGATCAAATACATCGAAGGAAAGGAGAACGAGGTTGTGGATGTTCTTAGCAGCAAGGTACAGGTAGATGATATAGCAACTGTGAGCTATGATGGGATAGAGTTACATGATACGATCTTGAAGGTAAGATAGCGGGATGACAAGTACATGGATATCATGCACAGTTTACAATAGAGTACAAGTACATGAATAGGTATGGGTATAGGTGTAGGTACAGGAACATGTGTAGGTATAGGTGTAGGTACAACATAGTTATAGGTGATCAGGATGCAGACTATTGTCTCATGGAGGATGCTTTGGTGTGATTTAGGGAAGGGATCTATGTGCCGAATTGTAGTGAGCTAAAGAATCTTATTTTGAGGGAGCTTCATGTGAAGCCACACTCGGGTAACCTAGGATATTAGAAGATTTTGATGTCGATGAAGAAGTTCCACTATTGGCTGAAGCTGAAGAATGAAGTGGGAGAGTTCGTGGCTAGATGTTTAGACTTTCAGCAGGTAAAGGTAGAATGTAAGAATCTAATTGATCTACTACAACCTATTATGATTCTGGAATGGAAATGGAAGGTCATTTCAATGGATTTCATTATAGGTATTCCAAGGACAACGAGACAACATGATTCTATTATGGTTGTGGTCAATAGGTTAAGCAAGGTAGCTCACTTCATTCGAGTGAAGACTACATATTCATCCAATGAGGTGGCACAGATTTCATGAGAGAGATAATGATATCAGATGGTGTTCCAAAGAAGAAATTCTTATATAGGGATGCAAAGTTCACTTCCAATTTCTCGAAGGAGATATTTGAAGGTTTGGGTACAGAGTTGACCTTCACTAAAACTTATTATCCGCAGACAGATGGACAAATAGAGAGGGTCAACAACATCTTCGAGGATATGTTGAGGATGTACGTGATGCACCAACAAAGGAAATGAGAGGAGTATCTTCCATTGGTTGAGTTTGCATACAACAATGGTTATAAGGAGCCATTGAGGATGAGTCCTTTCGAGGCACTATATGTACATAGTTGCAATACTCCCATTAGATGGAGTGGTCCAGTGAATAGGGTACTTATTGGACTGGATATGCTGGAAAACATGGAATAGGAAATGTAGGTTATAAAGAAGAATCTAAGGGAAACACAAGATAGACAGAATAGTTATGCAGACCAGCACATGGTATTCAAGGAGTTTCAGGTTGAGGAGCATGTGTACTTGCACATCAAGCCCAAGAAGATCTCTTTAAGTATTGGATCATGTGCCAAGTTGGCACCACGTTATTGAGAGCCTTTTGAGATCCTTGAGAGGAATGGACTACTAGCCTATCGACTTGCACTTCCTCCAATAGTAAAATCCCATGATGTTTTCCATGTTTCATTTCTTAAGAGGTATATAAAGGATGTTGATCATGTTATTGATTGGTCTGTATTGCAGGTGGAACAAGAAGGAGAGTTCCAGCCAGAGCCTTAGTACATATTGCAGCAGAAGCATCTCATGCTTAGGAACAAAGCCATAGAGAAATTTAAAGTGAAATGGAAGCACTTTGGGCCCAAAGAAGCTACATGGGGGATGGCAGATCAAATGTGGATCATGTATCATTTATTATTTGTCAATTGAGGTAAAGCAGTTTTAGTTCGATGTTTGGTATATGTTTGGCATATGTTTTCCTGATGTTTCGTATATGTATATATATGGATGTAAATACTGCCATGAGCTAAGTTATAAAGCTCCAATAAGCAGTATGGTTGTTATCTTATCATTTTGTCATGATGTTTCTCTTTTGAGCAAGTCTTTCATTTTAAATAATGCAACGAGCTAAGTTATAAAGATCCATCAGCAATATGTTTGATTTTCAGTACTTTTGCTGAGGTCTTCATGTGGTTTAACACCGAGGACGGTGTTCCCCAAGGGGCAGGGTTCTCTAATATCCCTGGTGAAAATTACATGTAATAAAAGTTAATAAAGGAAAAAATAAAACCACAGGTAAGGGACACGTCTTCAAAGCTAAATGGTGGACAAATATATCCTAGTGGGCATCTCTAGATGTGTTTATGGCTAAAAGAAATTGGAAAAGGTAAAGGAAAAAAAAGAAGAAGGCATTTTTGGCATATTCATTTATGTAAATAAAGGAAATTATGAGAAAATTAAGTTGAAAGGTCATAAGTTGCATGTGAGGAGGAAAATGAAGGAAAATAATAGAAAAAGAATAAAATATAAGCCTCATTAATAAAAAGGCTTCCAAGGATTAGTTGGTAACTTTTATTAATTAAATTTTGGAGCTCTCTCCTTATTCTCTCTCTCTCTCAATCTTGGACACAAAGTTTTCTTGGATCACTCTAGCTTTGGAGCAAGGAACGAAAATAAGGATCAAGGAAGGAAGAGCAAGATAAAGCAACTTCAACAGGAATTCTTGTAGGTAACATATTGCATGTGTGATTTCCTAGCTAGTTTTAACATGCACAGCTTTGAATGTTGGTGCATGGTTCTCTTACTGTCGGTGGCATGGTTTTGCTGTGTTATGATAGTGGTTTTCTGCGTAGACTTGCATTTTCTAGATGCTATGGTGTGTTAGGATGTTTATCTTAGTTTTGAGCTTTGGAATTGCCCGATGGATTTCAGAATGAGGTGGTCTCAAGGTTCATTCCCAAAGGCCTAGGAATCCCTTGACCGGTTTTGGTGGGATACACAATAAAACCTGAGGGAGAATTCTCGGTTTAGAGACTAATGATCCGGTGTGGATTGTGGTAAATCCCAGGAGGATGGTGTGTCAGTTTAGGGCCCAATGATCTAGGATTTTATTGCAGTAAACCTTGAGAGACGAGGAGATAGAAATTTCCTCAAGGATAGTGATGGATTATAAATGGCATTCCATGTTTGGTTCAGTTTTGTGATTAGATAACTGATTTTAGTGTGATCATGGCTTGGTGAGGGTGAGGTGGTTTAACCTCTTAATTCCCTTGGTTGTTTTTGGATTGGTTTATCCATGAGATCCCACATTCATGCTTGGAATAAGGCATAAGGGTGACTGGATGAAAGAAATATTTGGTTCATCCATGTCTATGATCGGGTGGTACATCAAAGTCCCAAACATGGTTAGATTTTCCTATGGTTCACTAAAGTTAAGTTATCGTTATTTTGTACTTATTTATATGTGGATTAATGGATGTTATGTCACTATTATTTCTATGGTTTTATGCTGGTTATAAGCATGGTTAATTGACTGGTTCATGTCATGGTTACTTCATGTATTTACTTGTAATGGCTAAAATGATGGACGCAAGACCTAATTGATGGCATAACCGTTCAAGGGAGATGGTGGTGATCCTTATTTTCATGTTTCATGAGAGTTTGGTCGTTCATGTTTTGTCTTGTATCCTAGACCTATAGATTGCATTGATGCCAAATGATTGACAGAATGTAAGTCTCAGTTAGGGATGGCCAATCCTAGTCCTAAAGTCTTTTTTTTGTTTATTAGTCTTATCTTCATGTGGTTAATGGATTCTGGAAGTTACAACAAGTCCTGGGCAGTGGCCAGAATTCTAGGGTAGAAAAGTTCCTTAAATTTCGCGGACGTTGGAACATGTTTTCTGGGAAACGTCCCTATATGCAAGCATGCAGGCTTGTGGGAGCATCCAAATGTCACTGGATGTTGCCATGCCCATATCATTAGAGCATCCAGAGGTCAAGAGGTCTAAAAATGCAGTGGAACCCAGGGGAGGATGCCTCAATGGATGGGTTGCCTCCTAGGAGTGTTGATGCTGATGTGGAAGGTATGGCTGAAGTGTTTCCATTGATTCCATTTCCTTAAGGTCACCAATGAGGTTGAATCCTATCATAGTATCATCTCATCACATGTTTACCCTAGTTGGCTAGTTACTTGGGTAGATGTGGGAGGAGGGTGTTTACAGGATCAAATTTATTTTCATGGAACCTTGTTTAAAGAAGAAAGTATCAAATTTCACGTACCAAGACTACGGTGTTTACTTGAGTACATAAATTATTTTTCTAACCTACAAACTAGGTGTTCTTGACCCTACTTTAGAAATACCTCTAGTTGAACAAGATAAACTTTTTCTTTTTATTTTCCATTCAAAAATATTGATTTAACTTCTAACTAATGTAGCTTACTATTGCAAATAGTAGGAAAACAAGAATTAATGTCATGGTATTTATTTTAGTCATAGGTCCAAAAGTTTCTTTAGAGTTGACTCCTTTAGTGAATAGTCCTTTGACACCAATATAGATTTATACTTCTCTAATCTATCATCACCACCAAATCGAAACTTGAAAATTCATTTCTACTTTACTCTCATGCATTTTTGTTAGTTTCCATGTTCCCATTTTCATTATAGAGTCATATTCATGTTGGAAAACTTCAAAATGATGCCTACATACCTCCTCAAATATATATATCCTATTATTTTTAGTGATTATACAAATGGATTTAGATATTAAGTAAATTCAAAATTATCCTGTAACAAAGATACATAACTTCCCAATTGATTAGAACTATAAAAAATAGATATTATATATAAAACATGGTTAAAAAAACATCATTTAATCACCATGATAAACCAAAAAAATCTAAAGAGAAGCACAAATTTTAAAAGTCCCAATAATCTTGATTTTATCTACTCAAATTCATTATCCTCACAATCCAATTAATTTGATCCCATCTACAACTGAAGACCTTGTTTTTGCAAAAAATCGACATCTCCATTTAGTTCTGTGTAAATATATTGAGCTTCAAAATGGAAAAAACACTAGAGAGTAACTTGAATTTGACGTACAGCAAGAGAGAAAAACATTTGGAAACATGAGTCAAGTCCTACTTGAAAGGTATAAATAGAGAAGAATCCCCAAATATATTGAAAGAGTTGAATTCCTTTAACTGAACCCATTTGATAAGATAAAATAATTCCATAACCTCACATATGTTGTTGGATCCTTCTCCTACATTAGCTTTGAAGGAAAAGTAGAAATTGTCTTAAATATATAAAATAAATCTAATGCCACATTTCCTAAAATTTTCCTAGATTGGCCCATCAAAGAATGACTACCTCTCATCTTTGTTGAAGGCTAAGGATGTCACCAATGTAGGAATCTTTGAGGTTAAATCTGATTTAAATTCATGTAACGTTTCTTCAAACAAAATGATAACTAAAACATGAATATATTTTCCTTTGAATAGGTTGTAACCCCTAGCCATCTATATCCAAAATGTTTCTCCATATTTGTTTATGTTATTAATGCATAAAATTTATATGTGATAATTGTTTAGACTTGTCTTGTTGATCTTCATATTGTCTCACTACTTTGTGGAGTTTCTTCACTCATTATTGTTGTCACACCACTCTTTCTTAGTGTGACCTTGATGCTTGTAGCTTCAATCAGACATTGATTTCAAGCATCAACATGCTAATCTTCAACCTCAGATGCTTTTATTTTCCTAGGAAATTTCCATACATCATTCTCTCCCTCCTTATGAGACTCTTGTGAATATTCATGAAATATAACATCTCTAATTCCAAAGAATTTATGAGAAATGAGATCATATATTTTATAGGCTTCATGATCTATAAAATAACAGATAGTGATGCATTTGGTTGCCTCAACATAAAGCTTTGTTTTATCTTCTTTTGGGATATGTGAAAATTCCTTTCTCCCAAAAATTATCAAGTGATTAAATATTGGTCTATATCCATAAGTATTGCTTCAACCCAAAAACCATTAGAAATATTCTTACGTTTGAGAACATTGAACAAAAAGTTATATTTCTCCTCTAAATCATTTATTGTGTTGACGAGTATGTGGTAATGTATATTTTTGCTGAATTCAATATTTTGCAATATTTGATGAATGTACTTGATGTGTATTCTCTTGTTCATCCAACCTAAATATCTTACTGTAAATTCTATCTATGTTTCATTCATGTTATTAAATTATTTAAAATATCCAAATAATTTATATTTCCTTTTGATAAAATAAACCCGTGCCAATATGGTTCTATAATCACTTAAAATAAATAATTAAGTATCTATAGCAAGTGAGTTGGTTTGCACTAAATCAAAAATATCAATATGCACTAGCTCAATAAATTATCTTTTCCTGTATACTTGTAGGAAAACTCTTCCCATGTTGTTTTCTTAATGCACATCCTTCACATGTGTAATGTTCAATCTTGAAATTTGGAAGAGCCTCCACTATTTATTTCTTTTGATGTAAAATAAGATTGTTATCATCTATATGACCATAGTTTTGGTGCTATGATTCTTTTTTTTCACATAGTTGTTGATGCCAATGATTGATGATCCTTCCTTGTAACACAAAGCTTTTATAGTCCTCCCATTCTTCTCCTCTTTATATGACTTTTTAGTGAAGATGTTTGTCCTTTATTTCACATAGTTATTTAACAAATTCAACTTTTAAATCTTGATCTATAATGGTTGAAACTAAGATAAAATAATTTTGTGTTCATACGAGGTACATTTTGGTTCGTAAGATCACTTGGGAACGTCACACTTACATATCCATAACCTTTCATTTCATCTGATATATCATCTTCTAGATAGATATTGTTAGCTACCTATACCAATAGGTTTCATATTTCATGATTGGCAAAGAAAGTTCCAAATATGCTCTGCTTTGGTGATGCAAAGATCCCATATTTCCAAGAGAAGACAATGTGTGTATATAGCTTGATGTTGACTCAAATTTTGATGGGTGATCCAACAGCCTAATCTGGATCATGCCATGTTTCAATTTTTGTCGTAGAATAGAGAAAGAAGTCTGTCCAAACTGTTTAATCTTGGCAGACCAGTAGCTAGGTAGAGAAGTAAGGTTCCCAACTGTTTAATCTGGGACCTTGGAAGCAATAATGGTAGCCCTAGATAGAAAATCAGAAGAAAAAGCCAAAAGAAAAGAAAAGGCACATAAGGGTCTGCAAGTCTAAGTGCACCCTCCATGAAGAAACAAAAAATGCTAGGCAAGTAGATGGGTAGGCAGTTGGGGTTGCAGAAATGTTATTACTTTCAAATGAGTTTTTGCTGGTCTAACTCACAGGAAATATCAGGGGATTGAGAAGGCCCTCTTCTCCACCATGTTGCAGCAAAGCAAAGGAGCATGTCTAACTTCCTATTTTCCCCTTTCACACTCATTACTAACATCCCTTCATCAGTTGAGATTCATGAAAGAATTAAAGGTATTATGTTGGTTCTTGTTCCTTTAAAAGCCACATTTCTTGTCTAAAATTCTTTTCATTTTGATCTACTCCCTCAGCTAAGTTGTTTTCATATAAACTTAGTGATATCACTCCTCATTCACTTCTTCCATTCATATTAACCCCTAACTTCTTATTATCTAAATCCCCTATGTTCCCCCTTTTCCTACTATTATAAACACTACGGTGTATAAACCCCAAGCATTCTATAAATATCCCTTCCCCTTGGCATTATAGCCATATGTTCACTGCCAGGGATTAAATTGACATCTGGTCAGTTTAAGAACCCTAAGCCTCACCCCATTTTCCCCTTCAGAAGTCACTTAAACCATTTAACCCCTCATTTGCTAAACAAAACCTTGTAAAAAACCCCATTTTCACCCCTAACCCGCTTCATTTGCAAAATACACATGAAAACCCACTTTTTCCGATTTATCCAAAGTCTTGGCGCTATGCGCGATTTTATAAAAAACATTGAAAAAACCATGCAAATGCGCCAAAGTTCTAAGGTCCCCGCCAGGCGCATTTACCAAAGAAAATATTATTTTAATCCCTGCCCGTACCCGTATCCACCTAGCAGCTCAACGATCTGTCGACCGTCGGATCGGGCCCTTTTGATCCGACGGCCCTCGTGCATTTCGGACCGGCCCCGACGTCCGTGAATTACCTGCCGAAATTTGTCAGAGGGTGACGTCAGGCCTCTGCCACGCGTCACCCCCAGATCGTATCGGAGCCCCCTCTGACATTTCCGCTTCCGTATGGAAGGCGGTGCGATATTAAACCACTAACCATTTCCGGTTTCGGTGAACCCGCCTTGCCAACGTCACTGCCAGCATTACTGCTATGTCATCACTGCGTCAGTGCCCCCGTCCGCCATTGCTCCACCTGTCCGCCACCTCACCATCCCCGTGGACCACTCTTAAGCCGCCACGTCTCCTGATGATGTCATGCTGGCGTCATCCGACCTTGACCCCACTCGATGACGTCATGCTGACGTCATCCAAAAAAAGCGCCAATGTTCCAAAAAATCCATATTTTGGCCAAAAATTCGCATTTTTTGCACTTTTTGCATAAACGACTGTTTTTTATTCTGCATGCATTTTACGTCCAAGCTCACGCCAACCTGCTGAATTCGACCTGGAGACCGTTGGCGCGCCAAACCCACCTGCATTTGTGACCAGTGCTGACAGTGTACCAGGTATTTATCCCTGTAAATCCCTCCTGCACCTGGTTTTGTCTGTGAATCACCTAAAATAGCTTAAAACACTGAAAAAACACATAATTCAACGGCAAATCCTCTGTGCCTAGTCTCCATTGGCAACTGTAAGGTCGAAATTTACTTGCTAAGCCTTGTTTACCCGAGTTTTCACAAAACCTGCATTCTGTTTGCGCAATCGTGAACGGGGAACCCAAACTGCATCAATTTGCTGTGAAAAAAGAGTTTTTTAGTCCAAGCATTGCCCTTTCAGTGCTTTGTGCAGTATTTCAATTGCTGCCTTTGCCATTTTATCCTCTGTTCCTCAGTAAAATCACCTCTCTTTTCAAAAAATACTCTTTTCTCTTGCTCTGCACAGTAACACCAGTTTATATACAAACAGAGTTTTAAAGGTAACCATGGTTGCACCAGTAGCACCTGTAGCCTTGAATGTTGCCCCTTTAAATACCCCTCAGAGACAATTGGAATGGCAACCATTAGTAGACGTGGATTATCAGATATCACAAGAAATGCTAATGCACAGCAAGTACCACATCCACTTCTTAAATGAATTGAAGATTAAACATGAATGTGGAACAGATGTATTGGGTATTTGGGATTCTTTCCTCCCTATCTTCAAGCTCCCTCAGGTCAACCAGTTTCCTGAGCTAATCCACCTATGTGCTGACTGTTATGATGCCACTCAGAGGGCTGTGATTGACCCTTCAGGCTCAGTTGTTTTCTTCGTCACCCCTGAGGCCATCCAGGAGATGCTGCAATTCAAAACTGAGAAGAAATTAGTTCCTTTATCACAGATTGATCTGATAAGGCAAGGAGCTAAATTAACAGATGCTCAGGTCACCAAGCTAAATCAATTATATATTGACTCTGACACTGTGATATACCCTGCCATTTCTCATGTATACCTCAACCAATTGGGCAGGGACCTTGTAGATATGATCAGTCCCATTTTGGGCTATAATTCAATTGAGTATGTTGATGAAACTGTGCTGGTGATGATGCTCATGTTTTTCCCTGGCAAATCTCCAATCTGTTATGACTATGCCACCTACATTTCTGATAAAATACATGAGCAACTGATGAATTTGGCAAGAGAAAGGGTGTTCAGATACACCTCCTACATCTACCACTTAATTTTGTATTATCAACATGAGAAATTTCATTTTGCTATGAAAAGAGTGGATGCACAAGGCAATCCAAGGTCAGTGGTTTATTGGTCTTCTGCTTTCCACTACCTATCTAATTCTCCATACACTTATTGTGAGTTCATAGACCTCTTCTTCCACCCAGCCATGTCTATGCTTATGAGCTCTCCTCCTCCAAGACTAACGGATGACATGCAGAGAATTCTTTAGTTATCTAAAGCATACAGCATTGGGGATTGGTACTATTACCAAAACCACACAGTCATCAGGATATATGGGTGTGAGTTGCCCCCCTACAGATTACCCAAATATGTGCCCATGAGATTGTTTGCCCTTGAATACTTCAGGCAATGTGGCAATGCTGATGTGCTACATTTTCCAGGCAAATGTAAGAAAGCACAACTCAAGGTCAGGAACCAATTAGGCCACTTAATTTATAACAAAAGGGAGGAAGGTTGGCAAGAAGCAGACAGAATGCTTGAATCCCTTGGCCTTCAGACCAGTTTTCTTTGGAAACCATACGACACCAATCATTTCATAAGCCAAAGAAGGGTCAAATATAGGCTGTCCAGCTATGACCATGTAAGGTTGCCTCACATAGAAAAATATGCAAATCAAATAACGTGGAGGAGAGGAACCTTAGAGGAGGCAATCACACAAGAAGAATTAAATCAAAGAGCAGTAAGAAATCTGAGAAAGATGGCTGACCTAGAGCTTTGTTCACAGGTGTTTGCTCTTCCAAGCACTCAAGTGGGAGCAGTTGCCTCTTCCTCTACAGCAAATCAGCAAGCAACCAAAGCCACTAGTCAAACCTATAGCAAAGGCAAAGAAAAGGAGATGGAACCAGAACAGCCACCTCATGAAGAGGTACAACAGCAGGAAGTGCAGCAACAATAACAGGTACAACAGCAGCAAGAGGGGCAGCAAGAGAAAGAGCAGCAGGTACAGCAAGAAAAGGCAGCTGAGGCCCCAATTTTCACTAAACAACAGCCACCACAAATTGTGCCTCCAAGGCAAGAAACAACAGTTGAAGCCTCAGTCCTTCAAACCCCACAAAAGGAAGACATAAGTAGAAAGAGGGACAGAGAGACTCCCCTCACCACATCTATAAGTCATGGGGAGAAAAGGCATAGAATCAATCCCCTCTCTGAAGAAGAAATGCCTATTGGGAAATCTTTGGGCATGGGCCCACCAAGCATGGAAGCATCCGCAAGCTCCTTCCAGCAGGAACAAGAGAGGACAATCGGAGGAGAAGTCAGCTCCTCGGGCCAGCAGAGAGAGGGTGAACTGGGCATCAAACAGCAGTTCATTGACATAAAGAAGAGGAATGAGCCCATAAAAATACAGTTATATAATCATTTGTTGAAAATGGCTCCCACTAACCAGCAAAGACTAATGTCTGCATATGATGTCCAGGAGGGCAAAATGATCATGAGCCACTTCATGCCAATTGCGTTGCAACCACAGTCCCCTGCAGACTATTTAAGGACCAATCTTGAGGTCCTTGCCAAGGAGATCCACCCAATGGATCAAATTGAATTACATAAGCAAACAAGTGAGATGGTATATGCCTCCTTGGCAGATAAGACATTGGTAAACTATAGGCTGGAAAATAGCCTAAATAATACAACTGCCCAGCTTGAGTTGGAAAGAGCATCCTCTCAAGCAAAAGATAACAGAATCAAGGCCCTAGAGGAGATAATCATAGAACTTGGGCATGATCCCAAGGACACCAAAGCCATCCAAGCACTGTTGAAATTAAGGGATGCAGACATGGCAGCATTAAGGAAAATGGTAAAGGTCCCAGCCACCATTCACCCACAAACTAAAGAAGTTGCCCAGCTGAGACATGACCAAGATGCAGCAGCCATGCTGGTCTCATTATACAAACAGCTGATCCTGACACAGGAGAAATTGGGAGAATCTGAGGCTGCACTGCAGGCAGCATTACAGCAAAAAGAAGGAGGACAAACATCTCAGCCTCCTCCAGAAATAATCAATTTGGAGGAACCTCCTCAAACTACTGCTCCTCCCCCTGAAAAGACTGAACAGGCAGCACCATCTACATCAGCACCAGCGCCAACAACAGAGCAGGCTCCAAGCCTGGATATGCAGAAGCTAAGGAGTGAAATCCAAGCCCTGGAAGCCCAAATGACAGAACTAAATGAGGCCAGGGAGAATTTAGCCAAGTTGAATGAAAAATATGATAAATCCAAGCAGACTGTAGCTGAGAAAGGAAGAGAAATAAAGGCTCTCAAAGAGAGGATAAAGGAGCTGGAGAAGGAGCTCACACTTGACAAAGTGACAGCTGAGCTCAAGACAGTCCTATGGGCCAACATTGGCCAATCCATAACTGATCAGTGGCAATACATTGAGACCATTCATGAGCAGATTGAGCTCATAGGGAAAGCACATAGGGAAATCCAAAGAGCAAGGGCATCTCTAGGCAATATGCGTGAGGTTGCCAACAGAATGATTAATGTGCTTAATAACAGAACAAGTGCTCAGCTGGAAACAATGGGAATCTCCAACAGGACTGAGACCATTTTTCTAATAAAAAGAGTCCTAACACTAAGAAGCCTGGTACAAACACTAGAAAGAAGAACCCAGGATATGCAGACAGAGGTTAATAAGTTCATGGAAAAATTTGTGGCATTACAAAACAGAGGTCTTCCTGGCTTACTGAACAGCGCAGGGAAACTACTCTCACATGAGCATTATGCCAAGAGGGTCAATACATTTGCCACAAATCAGATCACAGAAAAGGCCAGTACCTCAGAAGAAACAGGGCCAGCAACAGGACAAAGTCTCTACAACAGGGTAGAGAACTTATTTTTTATTATGGATGAGATCAAGCATCTGTTTGAAGTGCCTCCAAATTTCTATAAATACACAGAGGCAGATGAGACTCTAGAGGCAATTCTAAGACATCAATTGCCCACACAGGAAGTCTGGACTAAATTGATACAATTAATATTGTAAAACCAGAGCATGTTATCAAGTTTTTCATGAAAAAATATAAGTTATCGTGCACAGGAAAATTATGATAAAATCAGCATGCACGGAAAGGAGAAGGCTGAGCCAACTCAGCAAATCTACTCGGCCAACAAAGCAGCACTGACAGTCACAAGTGACAGGGCCGAAAAGCTACAGCAAGACAGCCATAAAGACACATCATCCAGTATTAAAGAAGAACGTTCAAACCGACTCAGTGACCTCCAAAGGTCAAATATCTTCTGACAGATATAAAGAGCACTTATTTTGTATTCAATGATGTAATAACTTTCTTATCTACTGTTTTGAAAAGTTGGTGAACGTATTCATTTCTCAGATGACTCAACGTTCCAGATATTTTGTATGACCAATTGTATATATTCCCCCCTCGCATAAGCTTGCAGGGGTTGTTGTTGGTTTCTCTTCTAGATTTCTTATGCTGTAAGTTTTCAGAGAATTAATACAAAGCTGATGGAATTTCCAAAGCTCTGTGTTACCTGAGGCATTGTAGTGTTTTGCTGAATGTTACAGGATTCCTGCGTATTTCATGGTTCAATAAGTTTTTCTTAAACCTCTTCGCTATGTGTTTTTGTCATCTTTTCATAGCTCATTCATGTTCTGTGTTTCACAGTTAATGGCAAGGAAAAAGAATAGTTCTAGGATTTAATCACAGATTACCCTGAACTCAATCTATGCTATTATAAATGTTTTTTCTTCAGTTATAGTAATAAAGGTGTAATTCTTAATTGCTGCACCTCCACACTATATCTTTCACAGTGATTATTGTTTCAGGAATTAAAGTTTGCTCCTATGCAATATATCTCTCTCTCACACCCCAGCTTAGTGGAAAATCCTTAATTGCTTTTCACTGGTTAAACACACTTCACCATCACAATTTCAAGTTTGTTTCATGAAGTATTTAAAAGGCCCTGTAGTTTCAGCAACTCAACTCAATATTTCAAACAACCTGTAGCCACAGACTCCATAGCCCAATGGATTAGAACTATCTGAAGATTTCCACCTTAGGTACAGAAAGATATCCCTCAACCAAAACATAAACCAAACCCTGAAATCGTAGCTAGCCTAAAATTTTCACAAAACAGAGACAAACCTTAAAGAGAGAGCCCTCTCTGATTACAGTTTGGCTAGAAGCTGTAATCCAAAGATTGGTTAGTGGTTACCCCGACCGTATTCCCTTGGGAGTCAAAGGGAACAACCTGGGTGTTAACATAATTGGCGACTCTGCTGGGGAGTTCCTCAGGATTTTCTAATTTCAGTATATTTCTTTAAGCTGCTTCAGTCTATTTTCATGCTAGCTTTAAGATATACACAGTCACTCGAAAATCTTGTCTGGCCCTTGTAGACACAAAAATATTCCAAAAAACATACTCAAAAATAATTTCAGAAGCTGGCTCCCAAGAGGAATCCGCGATATACAAGGTCAAATCCTGACCCCAATCCACCAATTGTTTTTGAGAATCCTAACATAATCCCTAAGATCATTAGGAAGCAGCAAGGACAGGAAACTCTTGCTGATTTAAGTCCTGAGACAGCTTATCCAAATCTTGTTCCAACTCCAATCAAGGTTCTATTTCGATCTACCCTTGATTCCCCCAGTTCACCATCCACATCTCAAAGCCCTTCTTTCACACCTTCATCAACTGCACATATTCCCTTGACCAACGCTCTAGTTTCTACCGTTCCCACTACCCCTGTTGTAACAGTCATTCATGTTATCCCAGTTATCCCTGTCAACCCTTTAAATCCTGCAAATATGGCTAATAGATATGCACCCCTGCAGTTTCCTGCTAATGCTGCAGCTCTACCTCAGGACTACCAATCCAAGATCTCATATTTTGACTCCACTGGCCCTTTCACAGCAATTCAGCATGCTAGAAGGATGCAAGACCATTTTGAGAACTATGAAATAGATGATGACAGTGTGAGAATGAGAATCTTTGTTCAGAGCCTGACAGGGGATGTGAGAACTTGGTTTAGATCACTGGCTGCAAATACCATCACAACTCCTGATGAGCTTTATCAAGCCTTTACCAACAGATGGGAGAAAAAGAAAGACCCCCTGCACATACTTGGTGAATATGACACAATCAAACGAGGTCCTCAAGAGACTGTTTTGGAATATTGTGCAAGATTCAACAATGCATATAACGCAATACCACAGAATTTAAGACCTCCTCCTGATTTAGCCTTGTACAAGTTTCCTGATGGTTTTGACCCTGATATGGCATATCAATTGAAGGAAAGAGCCCCTGAAACCCTGCAAGATGCCCAAAAGGTTGCTGTCACAGTAGAGGCTAACCTGATTGCCAAAAGAAACAGGGCAAGATTGGAAAAGAGAACCACCTTCAAAGAAGAACCCTCAGCCTTTGATCAAAAACTACATGCAATACTCACTGGTATGAAGAGATTGGGTGATAGAGTAGAATCAGTTGAGAGAAAGTCAATATGGGAAGCACCACAAAATAACCCTATCAGGAATCCAAATTTTAGGAGAAATCAAAACCCAAACGCTGGCAAGGCCGGTTCTGATCCAGACATAAGACCTCCTTTCCAGGAAAACTATATTGAGGCATCCACTTCCAATGAGCAAACAGATGACACCCACATTAACCTGATGGGCCTGAATGATGAGCAGCACGTTTTACTGAGTCAAGAAGATCATAAAGATGATGAAATTCAGCAATTCCAAACCAAGTCAGGTGAGTCATTTGACTTTAAACAAGGATATGACACAGCTGTTTATGAAGTTCATAAGCAATACAAGCTAAGAAGCAGAACTATAAATGTGACACAGCCTGACAAGACAAAGGACACTCCACAGCCTAAGAAAGCTATTGTCACAGAACCAAGTGGCAAAACTGGTCCAATTACAAATGAGGTAACAGTTGAGGAAATAACTGAAACATCCCCCTCAAAACAACAACCAGTAGATACATCACCCTTGCACCCTAATCCAAGTAATACTCCTCAAGAGATGAGTAAGAAGGACAAGCCTCAAGAGCAAGAAAAGAATCAAGAGGAAGACTTAGTGAACAAGGATAAGGCTGTCACCCACAACACCAAGATCCCATCTGAAAGACCCTTTGACTTAGAAGCTGAAATTGGCAAATTAAAGGTAGCTATTCCTCTTTCGGAACTAGCCAAGCATGACATCTATAGACAACAAATTAAGAAGTCCCTTCAGCTTACTCGTAATAAAGATAATGTCAATGTGTTGGATGACACCCCAGAATTTCTTTTCGGTCCAGAGGTTGATGGAAAGACAACAGTTACAGGGATCTTACCTTTCTATGTCAGCCTGCATGTTCATGATAAGATACTACACAATGCAATGTTTGACTCAGGCGCTTCCCACAACCTGATGCCAAAATCAATCATGGAAAGATTAAATCTGGATATTACAAGACCGTATAAGGACCTATTCTCATTCGACTCCAGCCAGGTTAAGTGCTTAGGTCTGATAAAGGATCTCTATGTCTCACTTGTCCAATACCCCAATAAGACAATTTTGATGGACGTTGTAGTTGCTGATATCCCACCAAAATATGGAATGATGTTATCTAGATCATGGGGGGCTAAACTTCAAGGTTCCCTACAGTTAGACATGTCATATGCCACTATCTCTGTCTTTGGGCAACCAAAGAGACTATACAGAGAAACACTCATGAAATACATGGTCAGCAGTGAAGAAAAACCTCAAAATTTTCCCATATATGCTGTCCATTCTGATATAGATTCATACATTCTCTTCAATGATAATTCAGGCCCTATAAATGATGATGAAACCAAGACAATCAAACAAGATCAGGACATTAATGAACAAGCTGCTGCTCTAGAAATAAAGCTGATCCAATCAAGTGATGAGACTGTCCTAAAAGACAAACTAAATGAAAAACCAGAACTTCAACTCACAATCCCAGATCACAGAGAAGTTATTAAGTCTCCCCTAGAACAAGAGATCCTATGGTTCCTTGAATTTGATGGGTCAGTCAATAAACTAGGGGCAGGAGCTGGAGTTTGGATACATAATAAACTAAATAGTCATGCACAAGGTCGAGCTTATAGACTAAATTTCAGATGCACTAATAACATGGCAGAATATGAAGCTCTTCTACTAGGCCTCAAATTGGTAAAGTCTTTACAAGCCACAAAAGTTTCAATACTAGGAGATTCAGACCTAGTTGTCCAACAAGTAAAGGGTAATTTTGTCACCAATGACAAAAGACTGAGATCTTATAGATCTGCTGCTGCTGAAATACTAAAATCCTTCACCAAATTCCAAATCACCAAAATCTCTAGAGACCATAATCTTCATGCTCACAGTTTGGCCACATTTGCAAGTACCTGCAAGCTACCTTTTGAGCCCCACCACCGCTTTACAGCTGAGGTAAAACACAGACCTTCTGTCCCAAACAATGTCAAGGACTGGCAAGTATTTGAAGATGATACACAAATAAATAATTGCTTGACCTTGCAACAAGAATTTGCAGGACTAAATATTGACACTGAAAGAGCAAGTCAATCACAAATACTTCATCAACAGAACCACAAACCAATATCACCCAAAGAAGCTAACCAAAAGTTGCATCCAACAGTTTTCAACAAAGACAACATACAAGAAATTCAACAAATTAGTTGTGAAGAAATAGTAGGTGCTGAGGCTGAAGTGATACAATTGAAAGACAATTTTCTTCCAACAGGCCTAACTCCACTAGAGGATATTTTTGACTCAAATGATGTCCCTAGAAAAACCAAAAATGCAGCCCCTTAACTCTGCCATTGAAGAATGCAACATTGGAACTGTTGAAAAACCCAATATAATAAAATTGTCTGCGTCCTTACCTCCTGATCAGAAGCCCAAATACATTGACCTTTTAAAAGAGTTTCAAGATGTCTTTGCATGGAGTTATGAGGATTTAAAATCCTATGACACCTCTGTTATCCAACACACCATCCCTCTCAAGCCAAATCAAAAGCCATTTAAGCAAAAATTGAGAAGAATAAACCCTATGCTTCTCCCTGCAATTGAGAAAGAGGTACAAAAAATGTTTAAAGCTGGTATCATAGCACCAATCAGGTTTTCTGATTGGATCTCAAATTTGGTGCCCACAAGAAAGAAAACTGGTGAAATAAGACTTTGTGTTGATCTTAGAAACCTAAACCAAGTGCCCCTCAAAGACAACTATCCCTTACCTAAGATGGATCACATCCTCCAAAGAGTGGTAGGAGCCTCAAGGATCTCACTACTTGATGGATTCTCAGGCTTTAATCAGATCCTAGTACACCCTGATGATCAAGACAAAACTGCATTCACAACCCCATGGGGAACCTTCAAATATGTAAAAATGCCTTTTGGATTGAAAAATGCAGGGGCAACATTTCAAAGAGCAATGGATATTGCTTTTGCCAAAGAAATTCATGACTTCCTTGTCATTTATTTGGATGATCTCACACCTTTCTCAAAATCAGATCAAGAACATTTGAAGCATTTGAGACAGATCTTCTTAACATGTAGGAAATATGGAATTTCCTTGAATCCAAAGAAGTCTCTATTTGGTTTGGAAGAAGGTAAGTTGTTAGGACATATCATTTCAAAGAATGGCATAAGAATTGATCCAGATAGGATACAAGCTATATTACAAATGCCCCAACCAAGAAACATCAAAGAATTGCAAGCTTTCTAAGGGAAGATCAATTTCTTAAGAAGGTTTATCCCAAACTTAGCTGAATTGATCAGATTGCTAAATAACATGCTAAAGAAAGATTCAAAAGTAAAATGGATAGTAGAAGCAAACCAAGCTTTTGAAGGAATAAAATCGGCCCTTACCCAAACCCCAGTCTTAACAAATCCCCAATTTGATAGAGAATTCATCATTTTTTCTTTTGCCTCTCAGCACACCATTGCTGCTGTTCTATTACAGAAATATGACCAAGGAAACGAGAAACCCATTGCTTTCTTTAGTAGAGCTCTTAGAGATGCACCTCTAAAATATCAAATCATGGAGAAACAAGCTTATGCTTTGGTCAAGGCCATTAAAGACTTTAGGATTTACATCCTTTATTCCCATGTTATAGCTTATGTGCCAAGTCCCATTGTTAAAGACATTCTCACTCAAGAAAACTTAGAAGGTAGAAGAGGAAAATGGATTGCCAACATCTTGGAATTTGATATTGAAATAAAACCAACAAAACTGATAAAAGGGCAAGGTTTGGCCAAATTAATGAAAGAAGCAAACTTCCAAGCCTTAGACATAAACCAACTGGACAATGAACCGGAGCTGGCGAGTCCAAAGATCAATGTAGCCTTTGAACAATCCCCTTGGTATTCTGATATCTGTTATGTGTTACAAAACCTGTGTGCTCCCCCAGGATTGTCTAGAACTAAATGTAGGTTCCTAAAAATGAAAGCTTCGAGATTTTGTGTTATGGATGGCAATTTTCTTTGGAAAAACCATGAAGGTATATTGTTAAACTGCCTGATTGAGAATGAGACTAACAATGTCACCAAAGAATTTCATGCAGGTGACTGTGGTGGACACTTGTACTGGAAGTCCACTGTGGACAAAATACTGAGGGCTGGTTACTATTGGCCCACTGTTTTCTCTGATGTCAAGAAGTTTACCACCTCATGTCATAAATGTCAAGTGCTTGAGGGAAAGAGAAAGTTACTGCCACTTCCTTTGAGGCCTATTGCAACAGAGAGACCTTTTCAACAATGGGGCTTGGATTTTATTTGGGAAATTCATCCCTCATCTTCAGGCCAACATAGATGGATTCTAACAGCTACAGACTACCTTACTAAGTGGATTGAAGCTGTTCCATGCAGACAAGCAAATGATTCCACTATCATTCAGTTCCTTGAGACCAATATTCTTTCTAGATTTGGTTGTCCTAATAAGATAATAATAGACAATGCTGCTGCTTTCAGATCTAAGAAGATGGTGAATTTCTGCCACAAATTTCACATTACCTTGGGCCATTCTACTGCATACTATCTCCAAGGAAATGGCCTTGCTGAATCATCAAATAAAAGCCTTGTAAACATCATAAAGAAGGTGTTGGAAGAAAATAAGAAGAATTGGCATAAAAAGCTGGTCAATGCCTTATGGGCAGATAGACTAACAACCAAGAGATCTATTGGGGTCAGCCCATATGAGTTAGTCTATGGATTAGAAGCCAAATTCCCTCATCACTAGGGGTTCCTGTTATGAAACTACTTCAAGAAAGTCAAGCTGAGCCAAAATGATATGCAAGAAGGATCAATCAAATAATATGTTTGCAGCAAACAAGAGACCAAGTTTACAGCAGAGTTCAAGTTTTACAAGAAAAATTAAAGAAAGCTTTTGATAGAAGGACTAAGGCCAAGATTTCAATATTGGAGATAAAGTCCTCAAGTGGGATTCAAGAAGGGAAGATAAGGGAAAACATGGAAAATTTGATTCCCTTTGGAGAGGACCATTTGTTGTTCAAGCAGTGCAAGGAAACAATGCTTATTTCCTTAAAAGTCTTGATGAAACTGATTTGGATGAAGGTCCTGTGAATGGCAGGATGTTGAAGCACTATTTTGACAACTATCATAAGGAAACCTGAGTTTCACTTGTACATCTCTAGGCAATATGCCTGAGGTTGCCAACAGAATGATTAATGTTCTTAATAACAGAACAAGTGCTTAGCTGGCAACAATGGGAATCTCCAACAGGACTGAGACCATTTTGCTAATAAAAAGAGTCCTAACACTAAGAAGCCTGGTACAAACACTAGAAAGAAGAACCCAGGATATGCAGACAGAGGTTAATAAGTTCATGGAAAAATTTGTGGCATTACAAAACAGAGGTCTTCCTGGCTTACTGAACAGCGCAGGGAAACTACTCTCACATGAGCATTATTCCAAGAGGGTCAATACATTTGCCACAAATCAGATCACAGAAAAGGCCAGTACCTCAGAAGAAACAGGGCAGCAACAGGACAAAGTCTCTACAACAGGGTAGAGAACTTATTTTTTATTATGGATGAGATCAAGCATCTGTTTGAAGTGCCTCCAAATTTCTATAAATACACAGAGGCGGATGAGACTCTAGAGGCAATTCTAAGACATCAATTTCCCACACAGGAAGTCTGGACTAAATTGATACAATTAATATTGTAAAACCAGAGCCTGTTATCAAGTTTTTCATCAAAAAATATAAGTTATCGTGCACAGGAAAATTATGATAAAATCAACATGCACGGAAAGGAGAAGGCTGAGCCAACTCAGCAAATCTACTCGGCCAACAAAGCAGCACTGACAGTTACAAGTAACAGGGTCGAAAAGCTACAGCAAGATAGCCATAAAGACACATCATCCAGTATTAAAGAAGAACGTTCAAACCGACTCAGTGACCTCCAAAGGTCAAATATCTTCTGACAGATATAAAGAGCACTTATTTTGTATTCAATGATGTAATAACTTTCTTATCTACTGTTTTGAAAAGTTTGTGAATGCATTCATTTCTCAGATGACTCAACTTTCAAGATATTTTGTATGACCAATTGTATATATTCCCCCCTCGCATAAGCTTGCAGGGGTTGTTGTTGGTTTCTCTTCTAGATTTCTTATGCTGTAAGTTTTCAGAGAATTAATATAAAGCTGATGGAATTTCCAAAGCTCTGCGTTACCTGAGGCATTGTGGTGTTTTGCTGAATGTTACAGGATTCCTGCGTATTTCATGGTTCAATAAGTTTTTCTTAAACCTCTTCGCTATGTGTTTTTGTCATCTTTTCATAGCTCATTCATGTTCTGTGTTTCACAGTTAATGGCAAGGAAAAAGAATAGTTCTAGGATTTAATCACAGATTACCCTGAACTCAATCTATGCTATTATAAATGTTTTTTCTTCAGTTATAGTAATAAAGGTGTAATTCTTAATTGCTGCACCTCCACACTATATCTTTCACAGTGATTATTGTTTCAGGGATTAAAGTTTGCTCCTGTGCAATATATCTCTCTCTCACACCCCAGCTTAGTGGAAAATCCTTAATTGCTTTTCACTGGTTAAACACACTTCACCATCACAATTTCAAGTTTGTTTCATGAAGTATTTAAAAGGCCCTGTAGTTTCAGCAACTCAACTCAATATTTCAAACAACCTGTAGCCACAGACTCCATAGCCCAATGGATTAGAACTATCTGAAGATTTCCACCTTAGGTACAGAAAGATATCCCTCAACCAAAACATAAACCAAACCCTGAAATCATAGCTAGCCTAAAATTTTCACAAAACAGAGACAAACCTTAAAGAGAGAGCCCTCTCTGATTACAGTTTGGCTAGAAGCTGTAATCCAAAGATTGGTTAGTGGTTACCCCTGCCGTATTCCCTTGGGAGTCAAAGGGAACAACCTGGATGTTAACATAATTGGCAACTCTGCTGGGGAGTTCCTCAGGATTTTCTAATTTCAGTATATTTCTTTAAGCTGCTTCAGTCTATTTTCATGCTAGCTTTAAGATATACACAGTCACTCCAAAATCTTGTCTGGCCCTTGTAGACACAAAAATATTCCAAAAAACATACTCAAAAATAAGTTCAGAAGCTGGCTCCCAAGAGGAATCCGCGATATACAAGGTCAAATCCTGACCCCAATCCACCAACTGTTTTTGAAAATCCTAACACAATCCCTAAGATCATTAGGAAGCAGCAAGGACAGGAAACTCTTGCTGATTTAAGTCCTGAGACAGCTTATCCAAATCCTGTTCCAACTCCAATCAAGGTTCTATTTCGATCTACCCTTGATTCCCCCAGTTCACCATCCACATCTCAAAGCCCTTCTTTCACACCTTCATCAACTGCACATATTCCCTTGACCAACGCTCTAGTTTCTACCGTTCCCACTACCCCTGTTGTACCAGTCATTCATGTTATCCCAGTTATCCCTGTCAACTCTATAAATCCTGCAAATATGGCTAATAGATATGCACCCCTGCAGTTGCCTGCTAATGCTGCAGCTCTACCTCAGGACTACCAATCCAAGATCTCATATTTTGACTCCACTGGCCCTTTCACAGCAATTCAGCATGCTAGAAGGATGCAAGACCATTTTGAGAACTATGAAATAGATGATGACAGTGTGAGAATGAGAATCTTTGTTCAGAGCCTGACAGGGGATGTGAGAACTTGGTTTAGATCACTGGCTGCAAATACCATCACAACTCCTGATGAGCTTTATCAAGCCTTTACCAACAGATGAGAGAAAAAGAAAGACCCCCTGCACATACTTGGTGAATATGACACAATCAAACGAGGTCCTCAAGAGACTGTTTTGGAATATTGTGCAAGATTCAACAATGTATATAACGCAATACCACATAATTTAAGACCTCCTCCTGATTTAGCCTTGTACAAGTTTCCTGATGGTTTTGACCCTGATATGGCATATCAATTGAAGGAAAGAGCCCCTAAAACCCTGCAAGATGCCCAAAAGGTTGCTATCACAGTAGAGGCTAACCTGATTGCCAAAAGAAACAGGGCACGATTGGAAAAGAGAACCACCTTCAAAGAAGAACCCTCAGCCTTTGATCAAAAACTGGATGCAATACTCACTGGTATGAAGAGATTGGGTGATAGAGTAGAATCAGTTGAGAGAAAGTCATCATGGGAAGCACCATAAAATAACCCTATCAGGAATCCAAATTTTAGGAGAAATCAAAACCCAAACGCTGGCAAGGCCGGTTCTGATCCAGACATAAGACCTCCTTTCCAGGAAAACTATACTGAGGCATCCACTTCCAATGAGCAAACAGATGACACCCACATTAACCTGATGGGCCTGAATGATGAGCAGCACGTTTTACTGAGTCAAGAACATCATAAGGATGATGAAATTCAGCAATTCCAAACCAGGTCAGGTGAGTCATTTGACTTTAAACAAGGATATGACACAGCTGTTTATGAAGTTCATAAGCAATACAAGCTAAGAAGCAGAACTATAAATGTGACACAGCCTGACAAGACAAAGGACACTCCACAGCCTAAGAAAGCTATTGTCACAGAACCAAGTGGCAAAACTGGTCCAATTACAAATGAGGTAACAGTTGAGGAAATAACTGAAACATCCCCCTCAAAACAGCAACCAGTAGATACATCACCCTTGCACCCTAATCCAAGTAATACTCCTCAAGAGATGAGTAATAAGGACAAGCCTCAAGAGCAAGAAAAGAATCAAGAGGAAGACTTAGTGAACAAGGATAAGGCTGTCACCCACAACACCAAGATCCCATCTGAAAGACCCTTTGACTTAGAAGCTTAAATTGGCAAATTAAAGGTAGCTATTCCTCTTTCGGAACTAGCCAAGCATGACATCTATAGACAACAAATTAAGAAGTCCCTTCAGCTTACTCGTAATAAAGATAATGTCAATGTGTTGGATGACACCCCAGAATTGCTTTTCGGTCCAGAGGTTGATGGAAAGACAGCAGTTACAGGGATCTTACCTTTATATGTCAGCCTGCATGTTCATGATAAGATACTACACAATGCAACGTTTGACTCAGGAGCTTCCCACAACCTGATGCCAAAATCAGTCATGGAAAGATTAAATATGGATATTACAAGACCATATAAGGACCTATTCTCATTCGACTCCAGCCAAGTTAAGTGCTTAGGTCTGATAAAGGATCTCTGTGTCTCACTTGTCCAATACCCCAATAAGACAATTTTGATGGATGTTGTAGTTGCTGATATCCCACCCAAATATGGAATGTTGTTATCTAGATCATGGGGGGCTAAACTTCAATGTTCCCTACAGTTAGACATGTCATATGCCACTATCTCTGTCTTTTGGCAACCAAAGAGACTATATAGAGAAACACTCATGAAATACATGGTCAGCAGTGAAGAAAAACCTCAAAATTTTCCCATATATGCTGTCCATTCTGATATAGATTCATACATTCTCTTCAACGATAATTCAGGCCCTATAAATGATGATGAAACCAAGACAATCAAACAAGATCAGGACATTAATGAAGAAGCTGCTGCTCTAGAAATAAAGCTGATCCAATCAAGTGATGAGACTGTCCTAAAAGACAAACTAAATGAAAAACCAGAACTTCAACTCACAATCCCAGATCACAGAGAAGTTATTAAGTCTCCCCTACAACAAGAGATCCTATGGTTCCTTGAATTTGATGGGTCAGTCAATAAACTAGGGGCAGGAGCTGGAGTTTGGATACATAATGAACTAAATAGTCATGCAGAAGCTCGAGCCTATAGACTAAATTTCAGATGCACTAATAACATGGCAGAATATGAAGCTCTTCTATTGGGCCTCAAATTGGTAAAGTCTTTACAAGCCAGAAAATTTTCAATACTAGGAGATTCAGACCTAGTTGTCCAACAAGTAAAGGGTAATTTTGTCACCAATGACAAGAGACTGAGATCTTATAGATCTGTTGCTGCTGAAATACTAAAATCCTTCACCGAATTCCAAATCACCAAAATCTCTAGAGACCATAATCTTCATGCTCACAATTTGGTCACATTTGCAAGTACCTGCAAGCTACCTTTTGAGCCCCACCACCGCTTTACAGCTGAGGTAAAACAAAGACCTTCTGTCCCAAACAATGTCAAGGACTGGCAAGTATTTGAAGATGATACACAAATAAATAATTTCTTGACCTTGCAACAAGAATTTGCAGGACTAAATATTGACACTGAAAGAGCAAGTCAATCACAAATACTTGATCAACAGAACCACAAACCAATATCACCCAAAGCAGCTAACCAAAAGTTGCATCCAACAGTTTTCAACAAAGACAACATACAAGAAATTCAACAAATTAGTTGTGAAGAAATAGTAGGTGCTGAGGCTGAAGTGATACAATTGAAAGACAATTTTCTTCCAACAGGCCTAACTCCACTAGAGGATATTTTTGACTCAAATGATGTCCCTAGAAAACCAAAAATGCAGCCCCTTAACTCTGCCATTGAAGAATGCAACATTGGAACTGTTGAAAAACCCAAGATAATAAAATTGTCTGCGTCCTTACCTCCTGATCAGAAGCCCAAATACATTGACCTTTTCAAAGAGTTTCAAGATGTCTTTGCATGGAGTTATGAGGATTTAAAATCCTATGACACCTCTGTTATCCAACACACCATCCCTCTCAAGCCAAATCAAAAGCCATTTAAGCAAAAATTGAGAAGAATAAACCCTATGCTTCTCCCTGCAATTGAGAAAGAGGTACAAAAAATGTTTAAATCTGGTATCATAGCACCAATCAGGTTTTCTGATTGGATCTCAAATTTGGTGCCCACAAGAAAGAAAATTGGTGAAATAAGACTTTGTGTTGATCTTAGAAACCTAAACCAAGTGTCCCTCAAAGACAACTATCCCTTACCTAAGATGGATCACATCCTCCAAAGAGTGGTAGGAGCCTCAAGGATCTCACTACTTGATGGATTCTTAGGCATTAATCAGATCCTAGTACACCCTGATGATCAAGACAAAACTACATTCACAACCCCATGGGGAACCTTCAAATATGTAAAAATGCCTTTTGGATTGAAAAATGCAGGGGCAACATTTCAAAGAGCAATGGATATTGCTTTTGCCAAATAAATTCATGATTTCCTTGTCATTTATTTGGATGATCTCACACCTTTCTCAAAATCAGATCAAGAACATTTGAAGCATTTGAGACAGATCTTCTTAACATGTAGGAAATATGGAATTTCCTTGAATCCAAAGAAGTCTCTATTTGGTTTGGAAGAAGGTAAGTTGTTAGGACATATCATTTCAAAGTATGGCATAAGAATTGATCCAGATAGGATACAAGCTATATTACAAATGCCCCAACCAAGAAACATCAAAGAATTGCAAGCTTTCTTAGGGAAGTTCAATTTCTTAAGAAGGTTTATCCCAAACTTAGCTGAATTGATTAGATTGCTAAATAACATGCTAAAGAAAGATTCAAAAGTAAAATGGACAGTAGAAGCAAACCAAGCTTTTGAAGGAATAAAATCGGCCCTTACCCAAACCCCAGTCTTAACAAATCCCCAATTTGATAGAGAATTCATCATTTTTTCTTTTGCCTCTCAGCACACCATTGCTGCTGTTCTATTACAGAAAGATGACCAAGGAAACGAGAAACCCATTGCTTTCTTTAGTAGAGCTCTTAGAGATGCACCTCTGAAATATCAAATCATGGAGAAACAAGCTTATGCTTTGGTCAAGGCCATTAAAGACTTTAGGATTTACATCCTTTATTCCCATGTTATAGCTTATGTGCCAAGTCCCATTGTTAAAGACATTCTCACTCAAGAAAACTTAGAAGGTAGAAGAGGAAAATGGATTGCCAACATCTTGGAATTTGATATTGAAATAAAACCAACAAAACTGATAAAAGGGCAAGGTTTGGCCAAATTAATGACAGAAGCAAACTTCCAAGCCTTAGACATAAACCAGCTGGACAATGAACCGGAGCTGGCGACTCCAAAGATCAATGTAGCCTTTGAACAATCCCCTTGGTATTCTGATATCTGTTATGTGTTACAAAACCTGTGTGCTCCCCCAGGATTGTCTAGAACTAAATGTAGGTTCCTAAAAATGAAAGCTTCGAGATTTTCTGTTATGGATGGCAATTTGCTTTGGAAAAACCATGAAGGTATATTGTTAAACTGCCTGATTGAGAATGAGACTAACAATGTCACCAAAGAATTTCATGCAGGTGACTGTGGTGGACACTTGTACTGGAAGTCCACTGTGGACAAAATACTGAGGGCTAGTTACTATTGTCCCACTGTTTTCTCTGATGTCAAGAAGTTTACCACCTCATGTCATAAATGTCAAGTGTTTGAGGGAAAGAGAAAGTTACTGCCACTTCCTTTGAGGCCTATTGCAACAGAGAGACCTTTTCAACAATGGGGCTTGGATTTTATTAGGGAAATTCATCCCTCATCTTCAGGCCAACATAGATGGATTCTAATAGCTACAGACTACTTTACTAAGTGGATTGAAGCTGTTCCATGCAGACAAGCAAATGATTCCACTATCATTCAGTTCCTTGAGACCAATATTCTTTCTAGATTTGGTTGTCCTGATAAGATAATCACAGACAATGCTGCTGCTTTCAGATCTAAGAAGATGGTGAATTTCTGCCACAAATTTCACATTACCTTGGGACATTCTACTGCATACTATCCCCAAGGAAATGGCCTTGCTGAATCATCAAATAAAAGCCTTGTAAACATCATAAAGAAGGTGTTGGAAGAAAATAAGAAGAATTGGCATAAAAAGCTGGTCAATGCCTTATGGGCAGATAGACTAACAACCAAGAGATCTATTGGGGTCAGCCCATATGAGTTAGTCTATGGATTAGAAGCCAAATTCCCTTCATCACTAGGGGTTCCTGTTATGAAACTACTTCAAGAAAGTCAAGCTGAGCCAAATGATATGCAGAGAAGGATCAATCAAATAATATGTTTGCAGCAAACAAGAGACCAAGTTTACAGCAGAGTTCAAGTTTTACAAGAAAAATTAAAGAAAGCTTTTGATAGAAGGACTAAGGCAGAAGATTTCAATATTGGAGATAAAGTCCTCAAGTGGGATTCAAGAAGGGAAGATAAGGGAAAACATGGAAAATTTGATTCCCTTTGCAGAGGACCATTTGTTGTTCAAGCAGTGCAAGGAAACAATACTTATTTCCTTAAAAGTCTTGATGAAACTGATTTGGATGAAGGTCCTGTGAATGGCAGGATGTTGAAGCACTATTTTGACTACTATCCATAAGTGAAACCTGAGTTTCCCTTGTACATATCTAGGTGTATATATTAATTTCTGTTAACATGTAAATAATGCAGTTTCTCAAAGTTTTATAAATTATCAGCAAAGGGCAAATAAGTTCAGAGATTAACCAAGATGGGAAGAGCACAATTTTGGGATTTCAGAGAGGAATACTCCAAGTTTGATACAAGAATTCAAGGGCCAAGGCATTCTGACCTGCTGTTCTTGGTCTTTCAAATGGAAAAACCATCCCCATGTGGAGCCACTGTTAGCTACCTATACCAATAGGTTTCATATTTCATGATTGGCAAAGAAAGTTCCAAATATGCTCTGCTTTGGTGATGCAAAGATCCCATATTTCCAAGAGAAGACAATGTGTGTATATAGCTTGATGTTGACTCAAATTTTGATGGGTGATCCAACAGCCTAATCTGGATCATGCCATGTTTCAATTTTTGTCGTAGAATAGAGAAAGAAGTCTGTCCAAATTGTTTAATCTTGGCAGACCAGTAGCTAGGTAGAGAAGTAAGGTTCCCAAATATTTAATCTGGGACCTTAGAAGCAATAAGGGTAGCCCTAGATAGAAAATCAAAAGAAAAATCCAAAAGAAAACAAAAGGCACATAAGGGTCTGCAAGTCTAAGTGCACCCTCCATGAAGAAACAAAAAATGCTAGGCAAGTAGATGGGTAGGCAGTTGGGGTTACAGAAATGTTATTACTTTCAAATGAGTTTTTGCTGGTCTAACTCATAGGAAATATCAGGGGATTGAGAAGGCCCTCTTCTCCACCATGTTGCAGCAAAGCAAAGGAGCATGTCTAACTTCCTATTTTCCCCTTTCACACTCATTACTAACATCCCTTCATCAGTTGATATTCATGAAAGAATTAAAGGTATTATGTTGGTTCTTGTTCCTTTAAAAGCCACATTTCTTGTCTAAAATTCTTTTCATTTTGATCTACTCCCTCAGCTAAGTTGTTTTCATATAAACTTAGTGATATCACTCCTCATTCACTTCTTCCAGTCATATTAACCCCTAACTTCTTATTATCTAAATCCCCTATGTTCCCCGTTTTCCTACTATTATAAACATTACGGTGTATAAACCCCAAGCATTCTATAAATATCCCTTCCCCTTGGCATTATAGCCATATGTTCACTGCCATGGATTAAATTGACATCTGGTCAGTTTAAGAACCCTAAGCCTCACCCCTTTTTCCCCTTCAGAAGTCACTTAAACCATTTAACCCCTCATTTGCTAAAGAAACCTTGTAAAAAAACCCCATATTCACCTCTAACCTGCTTCATTTGCAAAATACACATGAAAACCCACCTTTTCCGATTTATCCAAAGTCTTGGCGCTATGCGCGATTTTATAAAAAACATTGAAAAAACCATGCAAATGCGCCAAAGTTCTAAGGTCCCCGCCGGGCGCATTTACCGAAGAAAATATTATTTTAATCCCCGCCCGTACCCGTATCCACCTGGCAGCTCAACAATCCGTCGATCGTCGGATCGGGCCCTTTTCATCCGACGGCCCTCGTGCATTTCGGACCGGCCCCGACGTCCGTGAATTACCTTCCGAAATTTGTCAGAGGGTGACGTCAGGCCTCTGCCACGTGTCACCCCCAGATCGTATCGAAGCCCCTTCTGACATTTCCGCTTCCGTATGGAAGGCGGTACGATATTAAACCGCTAACCATTTCCGGTTTCGATGAACCCGCCTTGCCAACATCACTGCCAGCATTACTGCTACGTCATCACCGCGTCAGCGTCCCCGTCCGCCATTGCTCCACCTTCCGCCACCTCACCATCCCCGTGGACCACTCTTAAGCCGCCACGTCACCTGATGACGTCATGCTGACGTCATCCGACCTTTGACCCCACCCGATGACGTCATGCTGATGTCATCCAAAAAAAGCGCCAATGTTCCAAAAAATCCATATTTTGGCCAAAAATTCGCTTTTTTTGCACTTTTTGCATAAACGACTGTTGTTTATTCTGCATGCATTTTACGTCCAAGCTCACGCCAACTTGCTGAATTCGACCTGGAGACCGTTGGCGCGCCAAACCCACCTGCATTTGTGACCAGTGCTGACAGTGTACCAGGTATTTATCCCTGTAAATCCCTCCTGCGCCTGGTTTTGTCTGCGAATCGCCTAAAATAGCTTAAAACACTGAAAAAACACATAATTCACCGGCAAATCCTCTGTGCCTAGTCTCCATTGGCAACTGTAAGGTCGAAATTTACTTGCTAAGCCTTGTTTACCCGAGTTTTCACAAAACCTGCATTCTGTTCGCGTAATCGTGAACGGGGAACCCAAACTGCATCAATTTGCTGTGAAAAAGAGTTTTTTAGGCCAAGCATTGCCCTTTCAGTGCTTTGTGTAGTATTTCAATTGCTGCCTTTGCCATTTTATCCTCTGTTCCTCAGTAAAATCACCTCTCTTTTCAAAAAATACTCTTTTCTCTTGCTCTACACAGTAACACCAGTTTATATACAAACAGAGTTTTAAAGTAACCATGGATGCACCAGTAGCACCTGTAGACTTGAATGTTTCCCCTTTAAATGCCCCTCAGAGACAATTGGAATGGCAACCATTAGCAGACCTGGATTATCAGATATCAGAAGAAATGCTAATGCACAGCAAGTACCACATCCACTTGTTAAATGAATTGAAGATTAAACATGAATGTGGAACATATGTATTGGGTATTTGGGATTCTTTCCTCCCTATCTTCAAGCTCCCTCAGGTCAACCAGTTTCCTGAGCTACTCCACCTATGTTCTGAGTGTTATGATGCCACTCAAAGGGCTGTGATGGACCCTTCAGGCTCAGTTGTTTTCTTCGTCACCCCTGAGGCCATCTGGGAGATGTTGCAATTCAAAACTGAGAAGAAATTAGTTCCTTTATCACTGATTGATCTGATAAGGCAAGGAGCTAAATTAACAGATGCTCAGGTCACCAAGCTAAATCAATTATATATTGACTCTGACACTGTGATATACCCTCCCATTTCTCATGTATACCTCAACCAATTGGGCAGGGACCTTGTAGATATGATCAGTCCCATTTTGGGCTATAATTCAATCAAGTATGTTGATGAAACTGTGCTGGTGATGATGCTCATGTTTTCCCCTGGCAAATCTCCAATCTGTTATGACTATGCCACCTACATTTCTGATAAAATACATGAGCAACTGATGAATTTGGCAAGAGAAAGGGTGTTCAGATACACCTCCGACATCTACAACTTAATTTTGTATTATCAACATGAGAAATTTCATTTTGCTATGAAAAGAGTGGATGCACAAGGAAATCCAAGGTCAGTGGTTTATGGGTCTTCTTCTTTCCACTACCTATCTAATTCTCCATACACTTATTGTGAGTTCATAGACCTCTTCTTCCACCCAGCCATGTCTATGCTTATGAGCTCTCCTCCTCCAAGACTAACGGATGACATGCAGAGAATTCTTCACTTATCTAAAGCATACAGCATTGGGGATTGGTACTATTACCAAAACCACACAGTCATCAGGATATATGGGTGTGAGTTGCCCCGCTACAGATTACCCAAATATGTGCCCATGAGATTGTTTGCCCTTGAATACTTCAGGCAATTTGGCAATGCTGATGTGCTACATTTTTCAGGCAAAGGTAAGAAAGCACAACTCAAGGTCAGGAACCAATTAGGCCACTTAATTTATAACAAAAGGGAGGAAGGTTGGCAAGAAGCAGACAGAATGCTTGAATCCCTTGGCCTTCAGACGAGTTTTCTTTGGAAACCATACGACCCCAATCATTTCATAAGACAAAGAAGGGTCAAATATAGGCTGTCCAGCTATGACCATGTAAGGTTGCCTCACATAGAAAAATATGCAAATCAAATAAAGTGGAGGAGAGGAACCTTAGAGGAGGCAATCACACAAGAAGAATTAAATCAAAGAGCAGTAAGAAATCTGAGAAAGATGGCTGACCTAGAGCTTTGTTCACAGGTGTTTGCTCTTCCAAGCACTCAAGTGGGAGCAGCTGCCTCTTCCTCTACAGCAAATCAGCAAGCAGCCAAAGCCACTGGTCAAACCTCTAGCAAAGGCAAAGAAAAGGAGATGGAACCAGAACAGCCACCTCATGAAGAGGTACAGCAGCAGGAAGTGCAGCAACAACAACAGGTACAACAACAGCAAGAGGGGCAGCAAGAGAAAGAGCAGCAGGTACAGCAAGAAAAGGCAGCTGAGGCCCCAATTTTCACTAAACAGCAGCCACCACAAATTGTGCCTCCAAGGCAAGAAACGACAGTTGAAGCCTCAGTCCTTCAAACCCCACAAAAGGAAGACATAAGTAGAAAGAGGGACAGAGAGACTCCCCTCGCCACATCTATAAGTCATGGGGAGAAAAGGCATAGAATCAATCCCCTCTCTGAAGAAGAAATGCCTATTGGGCAATCTTTGGGCATGGGCCCACCAAGCATGAAAGCATCCGCAAGCTCCTTCCAGCAGGAACAAGAGAGGACAATTGGAGGAGAAGTCAGCTCCTCGGGCCAGCAGAGAGAGGGTGAACTGGGCATCAAACAGCAGTTCATTGACATAAAGAAGAGGAATGAGCCCATAAAAATATAGTTATATAATCATTTGTTGAAACTGGCTCCCACTAACCAGCAAAGACTAATGTCTGCATATGATGTACAGGAGGGAAAAATGATCATGAGCCACTTCATGCCAACTGCGTTGCAACCACAGTCCCCTGCAGACTATTTAAGGACCAATCTTGAGGTCCTTGCCAAGGAGATCCACCCAATGGATCAAATTGAATTACATAAGCAAACAGGTGAGATGGTATATGCCTCCTTGGCAGATAATACATTGGTAAACTATAGGCTGGAAAATAGCCTAAATAATACAACTGCCCAGCTTGAGTTGGAAAGAGCATCCTCTCAAGCAAAAGATAACATAATCAAGCCCCTAGAGGAGATAATCATAGAACTTGGGCATGATCCCAAGGACACCAAAGCCATCCAAGCACTGTTGAAATTAAGGGATGCAGACATGGCAGCACTAAGAAAAATGGTAAAGGTCCCAGCCACCATTCACCCACAAACTGAAGAAGTTGCCCAGCTGAGACATGACCAAGATGCAGCAGCCATGCTGGTCTCATTATACAAACAGCTGATCCTGACATAAGAGAAATTGGGAGAATCTGAGGCTGCACTGCAGGCAGCATTACAACAAAAAGAAGGAGGACAAACATCTCAGCCTCCTCCAAAAATAATCAATTTGGAGGAACCTCCTCAAACTACTGCTCCTCCCCCTGAAAAGACTGAACAGGCAGCACCATCGACATCAGCACTAGCGCCAACAACAGAGCAGGCTCCAAGCCTGGATATGCAGAAGCTAAGGAGTGAAATCCAAGCCCTGGAAGCCCAAATGACAGAACTAAATGAGGCCAGGGAGAATTTAGCCAAGTTGAATGAAAAATATGATAAATCCAAGCAGACTGTAGATGAGAAAGGAAGAGAAATAAAGGCTCTCAAAGAGAGGATAAAGGAGTTGGAGAAGGAGCTCACACTTGACAAAGTGACACCTGAGCTCAAGACAGTCCTATGGGCCAACATTGGCCAATCCATAACTAATCAATGGCAATACATTGAGACCATTCATGAGCAGATTGAGCTCATAGGGAAAGCACATAGGGAAATCCAAAGAGCAAGGGAATCTCTAGGCAATATGCCTGAGGTTGCCAACAGAATGATTAATGTGCTTAATAATAGAACAAGTGCTCAGCTGGCAACAATGGGAATCTCCAATAGGACTGAGACCATTTTGCTAATAAAAAGAGTCCTAACACTAAGAAGCCTAGTACAAACACTAGAAAGAAGAACCCAGGATATGCAGACAGAGGTTAATAAGTTCATGGAAAAATTTGTGGCATTACAAAACAGAGGTCTTCGTGGCTTACTGAACAGCGCAGGGAAACTACTCTCACATGAGCATTATGCCAAGAGGGTCAATACATTTGCCACAAATCAGATCATAGAAAAGGCCAGTACCTCAGAAGAAACAGGGCCAGCAACAGGACAAAGTCTCTACAACAGGGTAGAGAACTTATTTTTTATTATGGATGAGATCAAGCATCTGTTTGAAGTGCCTCCAAATTTCTATAAATACACAGAGGTAGATGAGACTCTAGAGGCAATTCTAAGACATCAATTGCCCACACAGGAAGTCTGGACTAAATTGATACAATTAATATTGTAAAACCAGAGCCTGTTATCAAGTTTTTCATCAAAAAATATAAGTTATCATGCACAGGAAAATTATGATAAAATCAGCATGCATGGAAAGGAGGAGGCTGAGCCAACTCAACAAATCTACTCGGCCAACAAAGCAGCACTGACAATCACAAGTGATAGGGCCGAAAAGCTACAGCAAGACAACCATAAAGACACATCATCCAGTATTAAAGAAGAACGTTCAAACCGACTCAGTGACCTCCAAAGGTCAAATATCTTCTGACAGATATAAAGAGCACTTATTTTGTATTCAATGATGTAATAACTTTCTTATCTACTGTTTTGAAAAGTTGGTGAACGCATTCATTTCTCAGATGACTCAACGTTCCAGATATTTTGTATGACCAATTGTATATATTCCCCCCTCGCATAAGCTTGCAGGGGTTGTTGTTGATTTCTCTTCTAGATTTCTTATGCTGTAAGTTTTCAGAGAATTAATACAAAGCTGATGGAATTTCCAAAGCTCTGCGTTACCTGAGGCATTGTGGTGTTTTGCTGAATGTTACAGGATTCCTGCGTATTTCATGGTTCAATAAGTTTTCTTAAACCTCTTCGCTATGTGTTTTTGTCATCTTTTCATAGCTCATTCATGTTTTGTGTTTCACAGTTAATGGCAAGGAAAAAGAATAGTTCTAGGATTTAATCACAGATTACCCTGAACTCAATCTATGCTATTATAAATGTTTTTTCTTCAGTTATAGTAATAAAGGTGTAATTCTTAATTGCTGCACCTCCACACTATATCTTTCACAGTGATTATTGTTTCAGGAATTCAAGTTTGCTCCTGTGCAATATATCTCTCTCTCACACCCCAGCTTAGTGGAAAATCCTTAATTGCTTTTCACTGGTTAAACACACTTCACCATCACAATTTCAAGTTTGTTTCATGAAGTATTTAAAAGGCCCTGTAGTTTCAGCAACTCAACTCAATATTTCAAACAACCTGTAGCCATAGACTCCATAGCCCAATGGATTAGAACTATCTGAAGATTTCCACCTTAGGTACAGAAAGATATCCCTCAACCAAAACATAAACCAAACCCTGAAATCATAGCTAGCCTAAAATTTTCACAAAACAGAGACAAACCTTAAAGATAGAGCCCTCTCTGATTACAGTTTGGCTAGAAGCTGTAATCCAAAGATTGGTTAGTGGTTACCCCGGCCGTATTCCCTTGGGAGTCAAAGGGAACAACCTGGGTGTTAACAGATATAAGAACCATTAATATTCTTAGGAAGTGATGGGAAAAGAATAATGATGGTAATCACTTTTAACCACCTCACCCCATATTTATCAACGTTCACCTTCTCACCAGGGTAAACATGAAGTGACAGTTACTATGCGAGACCCAATTTCCAAGATGAACATATGGAAAATGGGGTCCACATGTCTAGAACTGACTGGAAGCACCAAGTGACACATTATCACAATGTTATCAACGTAGCTTGGCCCAACACTATTTATTTTCAATTTCATTTCCTTAAATTTAATGAAGCTTTCTATTTTTGGCAGTTTTGAGGGCCAAAAGTACATTTTGAGGGAAACAAAGAAACCAGAAAAGTATTGAGATTGGCTTGACAAAATTTTGGCTACAACTCCTGAGGGAGGTCTTCAAAAGAAGGTATTATGATAGTCAAACAGAGATTGCATGCCAAAGTTACTGATGAGCCTCAGTATTGCAGCAATAATGCTACATCTCTCAAGGCTACCGACTTTTAATTATCAATCTGGGGTTCATACAAACTTAAGAGGTCTCAACACTATATGTGTCCTTCCTTTGCTTTCATGATGTAATGGAGTGCATGTCCTAAAATAAAACCCTAGACTAATTGCAGAAAATGAACTCAAATGGAAACCGTAACATATTGAAAGAAATGAAGTACAAGGAAAGAAACATATTGTAAGTGCATAAACATCATGAACTAAATGTAAAACAAAACTAACTTAACCCTATTTATCACATGTGATGATTTAAACTAATTGACCATGGAATATGATCTAGAGAGTGCTAACTGTTGTGCGCATGAATAAATATAAAATAACTTTTTCCTTTTTATATTTTTTCTTGGTTCTCTGTCAGGGAGACAGGTGTGGATGAAAAGGAGTACAATGGCTCATATGGCTTCGAGGGAAAGTAGGGGCATAATCCTAGCTTCTAGTGATGATTTTCCTCAATTCAGGCTCAAAACAAGCCACTACAGGTTTTCGTACAGTAAGCCTACAGGAAGTACTAGTTCCTACAAGATGTCTATAGGATCCCATGTTTTATCACAAAAGGTAGGTCGAACGCTTAAGAAGTGGTCTAGAAGGTGGAATGGATCTTGGGAAAGATGGATAATGGAAGAATAAGGCATGGAGGTGGTGGATGCTACCCAAATATCAAGTAAGGGCTTCAACATGGGTGGGTTTGCTCAATGGAAATCGCAATTTTTGCTTTGGCAACATGGGTGGATGAGGCTTGGATGAGGTGAACGAGATGAGTTCTCCCTACAATGTAGAATATCCCATGAAAGCACAAATTATTGTCTGCATCTATCAACAAATTCATATATACATGGGAAAGATTTATTAAATAACAGAAAATTACTTAGTCTAAAAATTAGGAATTGGAGAACTAGTGAGTTAGTAAATCTATCAAATGCATAACCTAATCAAGTGAAAATGCAAAGGGTTAAATTTTCTTATTAAATAGAGTGTTTTTTTTTTTAATCTAATTCAAGTGGAACCATCTTGATTGAAGCTCATTAGCATGCTCTATAAAATAACATAAATTTATTGTTCTTTTCTAGAAAGGAGTTCCAGAAATCTAGATTTGGGAATAAGAAGATTAATCCAAGTAGCTCAATGCTTACTATGACCTTCCAAATCTTTTCCAAGGATGAAATTATTCTTGTGATCCTGCAAAATAACTTACATCAACCATTTAACCCAATCCTACAACAAGAAATCATTCATACTGAATGCACAAATGGAAAGGAATAAGAACAAGAGATGCATGTGAATAAGTGAAAAGAAGGAAAGAAAATGATACAAAATGGCTCTGAGGTGTTGCAAATAATACTAAAATTGGGGGTGAATCAATATTTTCAATTTAATAACTTTAAAATTCCCCATCATATTTATATACGCTACTTCTGTGAAGTGAACTTGAATGTGTACACAACTGTGATTACGGAAACCAACGTATACCCAGAGAGCTTATGATTTAGACAATTTATCATGTGTTTGTCTTTAATCAATGCATCAATATCTTATTATATAGTAACTATGTGCAGTAATAACATAATAAACCATTAGTGATAAACAACACACATGAACACCAAGATTTAAGGTGGAAACCCAATATAGGAGAAAAGCCACCTGCTGTTGTCGTCTTTGTATTCTTTTAATATAAAAAAAAAAAATTGTTTACAATATTATACTAGTGCAGACTCATACCAGTACGTAGGAACCCACCTGCGGAAGGCTACAATCTTCTCTCATTTTCCAGCTTCTACTATAAGGGAGCTACAAGCCCCTATCTCTTGTATTAGTCGATGTGTTTACTAGTATGTAGGCACTAGCCTACAGAAGGCCATGACCTTCTCTCTTCTTCCAGGGACCACGTTTCATTAATTTTCAAACTAGATGCTCTTGGTACACAACAAAAAAATATGAAGGCCTTGTTTCATCAAATTTTCACAGTGGACACATCAAAACTTTGAAACTCAAATTGCATCAACCAATATTCAGTTAATCTAGACAACCATATCAGTATCACCATAACACTGTGCTAAACCCAGAAACCTATATCATCATTCAAAGCTAGTTGCAACCTCAAAAATCAAACATCATAATGTATATGCTACTTTATAGAACCCAACCTGTGTGTATATGCTACTTCCTTTAACCAAACTTGTGTATACCTTCAAAACTAATGAAACATAAAACTTTTGAATCAAGTTTGTACCAACCAAAAATATTATACTATCAATCTACAGAGCTCTAGACAGTCACTAGTAGAGATAACCCTTCTCACTTAAGAAATCAATCAATCAGACACAAAACTTGTTATACATTCATTTTTACATTTAGATCGAAGAAGACTTCATTTACAGACAACAGTAAAATAGCAGCATTGATCATATAGATCAGTCAATTCTGAAGAATAGGATTTTCCTTTTCATATGCTACTTAGAAGAGTTGCACCTGCCTATATACACACCTTTATCGAGGTGAACCAACGTATAAATCTTCAAATATTAACTCCCAACTTCACTACTATTCCAGACATCAGACATACCCATATCATGAAATTTAAAGAATAAAACATGTGTAAGAAATCAGATCTAGCCCAATCAATATCAGATCATTCAATGATAAGTCAATTTAGGTCTCATGATTCTGATCCAACATTGAATTCAAGGTGAAAAAAATATTTCAGATCATATCACAATCATAGCCCCTGCAACATAAAATATACTTTAGATAGAAGTATTCCTGAGAAACCCTTTTAGTTGCACACTTGGCCTTTTGATCCACTCCTCCTTATATAGTTTTTGGCCTTTCTTAATAGCTCAGACAAAAACAACACTTAGAGCATGTGGTATTCTTTGAAAGGACCAAATAGTTGTTACTCCACTCAATATTATGGGCTCTTACCATGGTATTAACCCTTGCTATTCGTTACTCTTGAATTTCCTTGATTTTCCAACCCATACGCGCTTTTCCTCTTGTGAAAGTGCATGCATATGTATATGATCTTTTTCTTCGGTGAACCTACGTGTATACATTGCTTTGATAAGGTGAACCTACATATACAACTTAAATTATCTAAAAACATCCTTTTACTTCAACCTCTTCATTCTGATCAGTAGACCTTTGTTCCAGCTTGTTGTTCTTCTGTACCAATGCCCTATTACCTCCAGATTGACCTATTACACTGTGAGTTGACCTGTGAGTGAGTTGCCATCAAGGACAACACCTGTATCATAATGCCAACAATCTCCCCCTTTGGACTTGATGGCAAACATATTTGTGTTGATTACTGCAAGTTGTAGAAATTGTTAGAGATATCGAGCAACACCAAATCAATCTCCAAGCACGACTCTCCAAACACCAAGCTACTCTCCCCCTTTGACATCAAGGGAAAATGATTAACTGACCAATGTTAAATGAAGACTTCCATATCTGAACAACTAAATATGAACATTGATCATTCCCCTCGTAGGCACATGTTGAATTCTCATATTCAACTACCCCTTTGTACATGATGAGATGCACTATATAGTCCATGCTCCCCCTGAGCACATGCAAAGTCTGCAAAAATATTTTCCAAATGAATAACATGACTCTATAACTCAACTATGTGAGTATGACCTTCCTATCACCAATGACTCATACATACATCAACCTCCCAACGAAGTGCCAATATACCAATTTTTGATACATAAATGAAATATAGAAATCATTACATCATCCTCCCATGCATAGTGGGGATACAAAGTTACATCATATGTCCAGTAGAACTCATTCAAAAATAGGCTATGACAGAAGGCAACATATTACACCATAGATCTTTTACATGACCTATGCAACAATGGATATAAATATATGAAACCATAGCTGAATGCAGCAACCATAATGCCAACAATACAGAATGGTTGTGAAGGCTAATGCTCCCACTGAACCTATGCTACTTGCGCATTGTCAACAACTCATTTATCAAGGCATATTCATCAATTAGATAAAAACCAATGAACAAAGTGTATCAGTAGACCGTAATAATCAATATTAGATTGAGCACCCATATTAGAGTCCGACCATATGTTTTTCTATCAGAAAAACATATATGCTCATGCAGCCACAGGAACTCGCGTATATATGCGACTATCCTTCAAGAAACCTGCGCATAGGAACCTTCCTCTGAAAAACTGGGTTTAATAGCAGAATGATGCAGAAACTACTTCTAGCTTTTGTCTGAGACATTGAAATGTTTCTCTGGGAGGCGGTTTGGTGAATATATCAGCAACCTATTCTTTGGAGGGAACATACTCCAATTTAACCTTTTGTTTAAGCTCTTTTTCTTGTAGAAAATGGTACTTAGTGGGTATGTGCTTCGTCTTGGAGTGCATGACTAGATTTTTTGAAATGCTAATGGAACTTGTATTATCAAATAGAATGGAGATGGGTGGAGTACATGTGATTTGAATATCTTACAATGTTTGCATCATCCAAAGTAGTTGTGTGCAGCAAGATGCAACAACCACATATTCTGCTTCAGCTATAGATAAGGCAATCAAACTTTGTTTCTTACTGAAGCAAGACACTAGCCATAATCCCATGTAGAATGCACCTCCACTAGTGATTTTTCAATCATCAACATTTCCTGCCTAATCCGCATTTGTATATGCATGAAGAGTAAGATTTGTATCTTTAGGATACCATAGACCAAAGTCTTGATGAATGAATAACCAAGAAGAATTCCTTCGTCTGCTCCGGGTTCAAACTTACCAGGTTTGTCATCAATCCTTTTAATGAAACAGTTGCTTCCAAAAACTCTAAAGTGTTTTACAGTAGGAGGATTACCATACCAAAGTTCATATGGATTTTGATAACTATTTACCCGAGCATTATCTTTGTTGAGAATAGTCACGGCAGTAAATGTAGCTTCACCCCAGAAGGTTCCAGGAGTTCTAGATTCATTAAGCATAGCTTGAGCCATTTGTTGAACTATTCTGTTCATTCTTTCCATGATGCCATTTTGTTGAGGAGTTCTGGCAACAAATAACTACCTTTTTATTACATGTTGTTGACAAAATAAAAAAATTCATCTAATATAAATTCTCCCCCTCGATCAGATCTTAGACATTTGCTTTTTCAATATAATTCATTTTCAACTAAAGCTTTGAAGGCTTTAAACTTTTCAAATGCTTCATATTTATGCTTTAGTAGACCTATCCAACACATTCTAGAGAAATCATCAATGAATAAAATAAAGTATTCTTCTCCACAAAATGACTTTTTCCTTGTTGGTCCACACAAATTAGTATGGATGAGTTCAAGAGGCCTACTTTTTGATCCTTGTTTTTCACTAAAATGAACTCTTTTTTGCTTACAGACTTGACATGGTTTGCATATGGTATTTTCTGGGATGCTGATATCTGTAAGATCATGAATCGCCTTGAGTCTACATGCTTTTCTTATTTGAGAAAAACTTAGATGCCCCAATCTCTTGTGCCATAACTAGCTTTCATATGTTTTGCTTAGATAGCATTGTTATTCTCCTCCTTTCAGTATGTATAGATTGTTTGAAGTTCTTGTACATTTGATTACGGTCTTTCTTGTATCAAGCTCATGAACCACACATCCATTTGATCAAAAAAAAACTTCATTTCCTTGATCACACATTCGACTGACACTCAACAAGTTATTTTCTAAACCATCAACATACATGACATTTCCAGCTTTAACCTTTTCTTGCAAATAAATAGAACCTTTACCTTTAATGGCAGCTGGTGTATCAAAACCAAAGGATATGTTCTTTTACTTTTCTAAAGAATTATATGAATGAATTTTCTCTTTATCACCTATCATGTGTTTGGAGCATTCATTGTCAATGTACCACTAATTCTCTTGTCCTTCTACAAACAAAGTTATGCCACATCTTTCTGATTAAGATTCCTTCTTTCTCCATATCTTGGAATATGATGAGTTTTGCTCCTTTTGAAGAATTGGCCAAAATTTTCTTCTGCATTCATATTCTTCATGACCAAAGTTATTGGAAAATGAGCATTCAATTTCATCTTCAAGAGGAGAAAAGTTATTATAGCAACTTTTCTTGATTCCTGTTATGCTCCTTTGATTTCGTCCTTCTCTACTCATGATGGCTCTATAAGCAACACATTGGACAACCTTATGCCCAAAGTTATGGCATGAAAAACATTGTCCATTAAAGAAGTCTATGTGATCATAGAATCTGTTGGCATTGTATACTTGATGGTTGATGCTTTTGTTGATGTTCATCCTTTGATTAAATTCATAATGATTTACCTGATGAGTACTTTTAGGCTTTTTCTGACAATTGACATATTGTTCACTGATCTTTGTTGCATCAAGATAGCTTCTGGTGGAGGGTGAAGGCTTTTGTGATTAGGATGATTCTTTACTATATCCAAGACCTATCTTTATAAGAGGAGAGAGTTGAACTTTTATGATTTCATTTAATGTTTTTGATCCTTTATAAAATCTAAGGTTAAGAGATTTTTTCTTGTCATGTTCTTTTCTTAGACCCACAACTTCACATTCTAGTTTTTCATTTTGCTTTTCTCTTTTAGTGAGTTGATGTGTCAATGTGTCTATGATCATATTCTTTTCTTCTAAACATATTTTAAGTTTTGTGTTTTTTTCAAGAAAGTCTTCCTCTTCTAAGGCATCCAAAAAATCATCATTACCATAATCCATGAGTAGTTTATGATCTTGTTCAGTTTCATCTTCATCACTATTAGATAATCCATCACTATCACCATGGGTATAGTAACTTCTTCTATTAACAACCTGTTTTCTATTGCTTTTTGCATATTCCTTTACATTTTCATATTTATCTTTATGAGGAAATTTGGAAACATAATGGCTGAATCTACCACAAGAAAAGCATTTGAATGGTATCTTACCTCTAAATCTTCCAGAACCCTATTGAATCTTCTTGACAAAGTTTACCTCATCTTCTTCTTCTAAAACATATTCTGATTCATTGTGTTCTTCCTTTTCTTTTCCCTTTACTGAGGCTTTGAAAGTGGCTTCTCTCATATATGATGGACCTCCTTTCATCATTTCAAAGGTAATTAGAATTCCAGAAAGTTAAACCATTGTAATAGATTGAATATCCTGCTTTTCTTCTATGGCAGATACTTTTGACTCAAATTTAGAAGACAAAGATCTCAAAATTTTCTCTACTAAAGTAGCCTCCTTTATCTCTTCACCCAGATTCTTCATACAATTAACAATATCATCTACATGTAAAAAATAACTAGCAATGCTTTCATCACTGTGCATCTTAAAAGTTTCATACTAAATTCTGAGAGTTTGAAGCTTAGCACATTTTGCCTAGAGTCTCCTTTGTAGATCTGAATGATTTTGTCCCATATCTCTTTGGATCTCTTAAACTGCATGACTTTGATGAATTTTGATTCTAATAGACATCCCAATAAAGTATTGACTACTTTGGCATTGGTTTTGTATAACTTCTTACTTGTTGAATCTGTAGGTATTGATGCTAAAAATTGATATCCTCCTTCGATAATTTCCCAAACATCAACTCCAAGTGACTGAAGATAGGCTCTAGTTCTTATTTTCCAATATACCAAGTTGTTCCCATTGAATATTGGTGGTCCGATAGACCCCATGCCTTCATAATTTTTCATATTGAAAGATCTCCCTTCAAGAGATCAAGCTTCTTCTAAAGGAACTTCTCTGATACCAATTGTTGGAAATAATACTGAGAGGGTGGGTGAATCAATATTTGCAATTTAATAACTTTTAAATTCCTAGTCAGATTTATATATGCTACTTTAGTCAAGTGAACTTGCATGTGTATGCAACTGTGATTAAGGAAACCAGCGTATGCCCAAAGAACTTATGATTTAGTCAATTTATGATGTGTTTTTCTTTAATCAGTTCATCAGTATCTTATTATACAGTAACTATGTGCAGTAATAACATAATAAACCATCAATTATAAACAACACAGATGAACAACAAGATTTAAGGTGGAAACCCAATATGGGAGAAAAACCACCTGCTCCTGTCGTCTCTATCTTCTTTTAATATAAATAGAATTTGTTTACAATCTTGTACTGGTGCAGAATCATACCAATACGTAGGCACCCACGTACAGAAGGCTAGAACCTTCTCTCATTTTCTAGCTTGTCCTGGAAGGTAGCTACAACCCCTTAGATCTTGTACTAGATGATGTGTTTACTAGTACATAGGCACCAACCTACAGAAGGCTACGATTTTCTCTCTTCTTCCAGCGACCACGTTTCATTAATTTTCAGACTAGAAGCTCCTGGTACACAACAACACAATATGAAGGTCTCGTTTCATCGAATTTTCACATTGGACTCATCAGAACTTTGAAACTCAAATTGCATCAACCAATATTAAGTTAGTCTAAACAATCAAATCACTATCACCAAAACACTTTGCTAAACCCATAAACCTGCATCATCATTCAGAACCAGTTGTAACCTCAAAAATCATACATCAAAATGTATATGCTAATTTACTAAACAAAAACTGCATGTATAAGATACTTAATTTAAACAAACCTATGTATACCTTCAAAACTACTGAAACATAAAACTTTTGAATCAAGTCTCTACCAACCAACAATATTCTATTGTCAATTTATAGAGCTCTAGACAATTAGTAGTAGAGATAATGCTTCTCACTTAAACAATCAATCATTCAGATAGAAAACTCCTTATGCATTTAGTTTTACATTTAGATCTAAGAATAATTCATTGAAAGACATCAGTAAAACAATAGCACTAATCATATAGATCAGTCATTTCTAAAGAATAGGCTTTTCTTTTGCATACGCTACTTGGAAGAGTCGAACCTACATGGATATGTGCCTTTATCGAGGCGAACCAGTGTATAGATCTAAAAATATTAACTCACAACTTCACCGCTATTCCAGACTTCAGATATACTCAGATGATGACATTTAAAGAATAAAACATGTGTAAGAAATCAATTCTAGCCTAACCAATGTCAGATCATTCAATGATAAGTCATTTCAGGTCTCATGATCTTGATCCAACATTTAATTCAAAGTGCACAAAATATTTCAGATAATATTACAATCATAGACCCTGCAACATAAAATATACTTTAGATAGAAGTATTCCTTAGAAACCCTTTCAATTGAACACTTGGCCCTTTGATCTTCTCCTCCTTATATAGTTTTTGGCCTTTCTCAATGCGTTGGACCAAAACAACACTTAGAGCCTGTGGTATTCTTGGACGGGATCAAATAGTTGTTACTTCTGTTATAGAAATTTTTGGGCACTACAACCCCAAGCATGAAATGTCCATAAACCAAGGGCTCCTAAGTCCCTAAAAGTGTTGTTCTAACCCCTAAAGGAACAAGGTCAAAAGATTACAGCTTCTCCCAGAAGTTCTCCATAAAAAACTGCTCAGAATTGGTCAAAACAGGATCATTTCAGCTGCTCCACTGGCCAAGTGCGTTCCATCTCACCTAAATACACTGTGTGGGTGCGTTGCATTTCAAAAAGCCCTTATATGGGTGTGATGGGTGAGAAATGAAAAATGGTTGTGTCATTCCGCGAGGTGGAGAGGCAATGGAAGCTTCCAGAAACTTCTCCTGTGACACTTGCCTCTCTGAATTCGACCAAGGATGAGTAAGAGATCATCAATCTCCAAGTGGAAGAAAGAACTATCAGAGGAAAGACACTAATCAAATCATAAGCTGACTCATCTCCATTACAGATATCTATATATGGATCCCTCATCCCAGAGATCCAAAGGCTGGAATTTTGCATATTGTAAGGAATTGCTGTTGGTTTCGTGAGACAAACATCAGATTATTGGGTGATCTAAGCTTTGTATGAGGTGAAGAGGGGCTTCCTTGCTGAGAGGTTGATGCTGGGTCAGAACAACTGGTTGTAACTCCTCTTGGCTCTTTCTTGTTTATCAATAAAAGCTATTCAAGTTTTCCTCCATGCTCTTGTGTCATTGGTATTTGCTGCATTTGTATGGTCAATTTACATCTGATCCTAGATTGTTTATGATTATAGATCCATGTCTTTGTATAGTGCTATGCTACTGTGATCTTACAGGTACTTTGTGAAGCTGGGCGTGCAAGGGAACAAGTAGTGAAAGACTATCAAGGAATAGTGGAATCAAATCAAGAGATTGGCGCAAGATAGAGGTTGGTCTTTCTGTTCCTCTCTATCTATAATTCATAAAGGAAAAATGAAAGTAGCTTTACTGTGTTTGTTTCTAAGGCAGTTGTCACACCTTAGTGGGATAGAGCAGTTCTAAATAGACACTTTTCCCTGTAACAAAATGGCGACTCCACTTGGGATGAATTAGTTTGTTTGTTTATCTTCCTTGTCTATTTCATAAACTTACAGACGGAGTCTGAAGTCGTGCCAGGTAGCTTTCGAACTGCATTTGCTATGCAAATGCAAAGTAGATAAATGCCGCTTCAGTCAATCTCCAGGATCTGTTTATGATTTAAACAACTGATTCACAAACTCTCTGATTGCCCCTTGTGGTAGCTCTTAGATCCTCCTTAGATCTACCCCTGATTGTTGCATTACTGATTACCATTTCCTCGGCCAAAACCCATGAATTGAACTGCAAACTATGACCCAGAACCCAAGCAAAGTCTTGTTTCTAGGCCAGCGTAGGTACTGTTCTGAGAATCTGAAATTCAATGCACTTCCCAAGTGTAGTAGGTGCGCTGCATTTCAAATTCCCTGTGTTACAGGTGCGCTGATTACACTAGGCATTGTTCAGTTTTGGTTTCTGTGATTCATTCTTTCCAGTTCTATTCATGAATTTTGCTGCCAGTGATCAGTATATCTCTGTTTGAGACCCCTTTTCCTTGTTGTTATTCTGCCTCCTTTGTACAAAAGAACTGTAAATGTTTTTGTGTGTTTGTTGAGTCATTTTCAGTTCTCCTTTGCAAAAAGTAACATAATCGCACTGTCGTCCTTTGATTTGAAAGTATCACAAGTGTCAATTTCAATCATAGGAAATAGTTTGATCATTGTTGATAGTCGGTTATCTTGTTACTATTGTTTTTGGTCTGAATTTGTAATTTTTGTAGTGTCCAAAACAAGTATTCATTTCCAAATCGTAAGGTGTTGTGATTGCCTCCATTTTTTGATTTCGAAAAGAAACTTGTTGATAATTGTCGCTTGAAAAGTAATTCAGATTTGTGCATCAACTTTCTTTTTATCATTCATATACTAAGAAAGTCGAAAACAAATACATGCATGTGCATTTGCATTTTGACAGTCTGATTGGCTTGATTTAGGAAAGTGCATTTAGAGTGTGCTCTTTGCTCTTTGTGAAAGGATTCTGTCTTTCTTTCCTTAATAGCTAGGATTTTCATTGCACAAAGAAGATAAAAAGATTGTTTATCATCTTAGATTGCATTTTAGGAATTACATCTACATCTCGCGGTGAACCTGAAAGGCAAACTTCATAAACAAGATCAACTATAAAATAAATTCAATGAATCTAACAATGCTTTGGAACCTAACGCACAACATTTAGAAGTCTAGGCTAGAGACGTATTCCGGCGTCATAAAGCCTGGTAACTGTTGTCGTCACTGATGGTTGGGTGATTCCTCGACTTTGAGACGATAAGTGCCAGTACGGACTTGTGCTCCCACGTACCGTCGAGTATATTTTGGGAGACCACAATAGGCTTAATCCTTTATCCATAGGAAGCCGTGTCTACCGCCCTATCGATCGCAATGCACTAAACACAGCATTCGGGAAGATTGACTGTCGTACTGTAAAAAGTATTCTGCAGTTTTGCGATTGGTTTGGTAATCCCTCTACCTAGATTTCTAGAGCAGTCCCTTTCGTTCCTTTTCAGACTCTTTAACGGAAAAGGTCCATCTGAGCACTTGTCACTTCAGGCTCATTAAAAATCGAAGGCGACTAGAGTCATCTTTTGTTTTTTCTCGACTCTTAAAAATTGAAAAAACAAGTTGTGTCAAAGCGTCTAAAATTCATTTAATTCGGAAACACACTTCCCCTTTATTTTTAGTTGATCGAGTAATCCGCAATCGTGGAAGAAAGTCAATTGAAACCCCATCGTTCGCGGAGGCTTACGAGTCAAACGTCTTTGTCTCGGAATCGAAGCTAGTACAGACAAAGCGAACTCGTTTAACCGGTTCCAAATCTCCTGTTAAAGTTAGAACAAGCGTTCCAACAACATCAGAGACTCCGGTTACTCCAAACATTTCTGGTATCCCTGCCTCTACAGAAGAAGTTCAAAGCCACAGAACGATAGTAGTATTGATCCTAGTCTGAGGGTAAACACTTGTGTTACAGAACCAGTTCCATTTACAACCGGTTTGGAGAGTCTTGCTCCTCAAACATCTGTCGCTGCCGATTCCATACCTTCTTCAGCACCAGAAATATTCTACGGACCTGACGGTCTACCCCTTCCACCTGGTCTGATTTCCATAGAAGAGATTGTGGAAGATCCTCCATCTAGTACTCCATCGCAATTTGGAGTCGGGATCACTCTGTATCCTTCTTCATCAGAAGTTAGTCTACCGCCAGCGAAAGCTCCTATAGAATCGTTAGGTAATCTTTTGGATAGACCAGATATGTCTGAACAATCGTCGACATCCAGGACTGTGTCATTCGACGCAACAGCGGCAGAGCCTCCTGCTGCTACTCCAACGATGTTTGCCGGTATACCATCTATCCCCGCAAGTTATCAACAACAAGTCGGAGTCCAATCAGGGACTGTTTCGACGACATGGTCAGTTCCTATTTCTTCATCCGGATTATCATCTGGTATTTCTTATGTTGAAACTCAACAAATTGATCCAATGTGTCTTCAAAGGCCAATATACCCTTTAAGTACTGGATTTCCACCATATGGAGGTCAGCATGCCTTTTCATTGTTCCCTTCCAGAGAACAACCATATGGGAGTTTACAACAAAGTTCAGGTCAAACTGGAATTACATCTAACGGTTGGGTACCAATACTGGCTCAGCAACCAAGGGTTGTATATTCAATGCAACCAGTCCACCCTGTGTCGAATATTCCCACTATACCTGCTATGGTGACTGCATCGCAAGTACAAGCGTTACCTGTTGTATGTCAACCCCAAGTTTCTCAGGTTGCAATACAACAGTCTCTTGTCTCAACGACTCAATCACAACCTCAGGTTAGTGCCTCCTTATCTAGAGCGACTCAGGCTCAAAAAAGTACTGTGACTCCTCATCTTGGTCAATCATCCAGTATTGGGCATCAGCAAATGGTCCAACAACCATGGCTGGTTCAATCTCAACAACCGCCATTCCAGCAATCATATCAAGGACCTGAGCAACAAGTCTTTGTAAGTAATGGGCAACCACATTTCCAAAGCGGTTATCAACAACCATATTATAATGGTTATGCCCATCAACCTTGTCAAAGTTGCCAGCATCAAATAAATTATGCTGGTATGCAAAGACCTACTGCTCAGGTGATTCCATCTTATCCTAGACATGCTTCGCCTAACCTGAATCAACAGTTGCCCTTTGTAGCTACTCTAGAATTACTAGATCTAAACTGGCTGATGAATGATCCAATTGCTTATGCCCCTTGGTGGCCAGCGATTCCGCATAAACTTCCGTTAGATATTCCTAAATTTAATGGAAATCCGGGTGAAGACCCGTCAAATCATGTGATGACATTTCATCTATGGTGTTCATCAAACACCCTAAACGATGATTCGATTAGGCTTCGCCTTTTCCAGAGGACGTTAACTGGTCCGGCAGCAAAATGGTATATCGAATTACCCAGAGCTTCGTTTAACAAATTCAGTATCCTAGCCACAACCTTTTTAACCCATTTTCAGTTACCGATAAGGTACGAAACGGGAAAAGAACTTCTTACCAATTTCAAGCAGACAACTGCCACTCACATATCTGATCATATTCATGAGTGGTGACGTCGTCGTAGAATGGTAAAAACGTATGTTCCTGATTAGCTTTTAGCTGAATGGTTTATTAAGTCATTATTGCCTTCCATCACGGAAGATGTGGCAAAAGGGGGAGTCATCACTGAAGAGTAGGTTATCGCTCGTGCACAATATTTGGACTTAATTTACACTCAGTCCGGCATGCTCTACGATAAAATACCTGATGCTCCTAGACTGGAATTCTCAGTTCCTCCTCCTCCTAAATCAAACAATGACTCTCATGCCGGCGATGGCGTGATTGGCGCAATAGACACGAAATCGAGAAAGGCTACATCTAAAAAGGCCCGTAAGATTTCTAGTCAAAATGCAAATGAGGAACTTCTTGCCTCGGAAGTAAATGCCATGTCGACAGACAAGGGCAAACAACTGAAGCAACCAGGGGGCAAGAAGAAAAAGAAAGGGAGAAAAAAGAAGCAGGATGAGTCATCTCCTGAAAAACGTTCTACAAACCCTTCTGGGCAAAGGAAACCCCTGCGGGCTGTCATATACGCGATGAGGATCATTGGACGAAAGATTGTCCACATAAAGTGGAAGTTAAGAAACTCTTTAAGAGTTCAAAAACCTCAGTAGTATTGACTGATCCATTTCCAAACCCGGGAACCAAACTGGTTGCTAATCAAAATGCTTCCCGATCCCAAGTGCTTATGTTGTCTATCTCAGAGTAGCAAAATGATGCTTTGACAAGGAATAAAGATTACAGGAATCCACAGCTATCGAATAACAAGGCTAATGAACAACCTAGTAGTTTGACAACAACTTTGACCAAAGTTGTGCCACCCATCATTCCTGAACCAATGATAAAGTCGCCAAAGGGAGTAGTACACAAATCAACATTTAATCCTCGTGCAAAAGTAGCACAAAATTATAATATAGTAGAGGACCTGGCCCAATCACCGTCCGCTATGTCGACACTTGAGGTACAACAAAATTGCCCCTCCCAAAAGCAAGCTTTATTATCAGCAATAGGTGGGATTGACCCAATGAATTCCAATCTTGTGGCCTTTTATCATAAAGGATATGGCCCTCAATTACTGGCTCAACTAGCTTTCCTTATTCAAGTGAAAGCCCTCAACAAAACTGTTCATCGAACAATTATTGATGAGGGGGCATCTACATGTATTATGTCGATGAGTTGCTGGAAAAATTTAGGCTCACCACCCTTGTTGAGATCGTCAACGACATTAAAAGCATTTGATGGATGATCATACACTCCATACGGGATTTTAAGTAACTTGCAAGTTGAACTGGGGGGCAAAACAATAGAAATTGATGTTGAGGTTATCCATGAAAACCTCGATTACAACATCCTATTGGGAAGGCCCTGGATATATGCCATGGCCGTAGTTGTGTCGACCTACTTCAAGAAGATTGCATTTCCCTTTCAAGGAAGAATTACAATCGTCGACCAACAAACATTTCTCCCCAACAATTCACAAGTTACGAGAAGCATTCCAATGATCCATGGAAGCAATCATTCGCTTCAAAATATTGGAGTAGGCCTCCTAAAAGACCTTGCCTTAATGGGTACTTTTGCCCTACCACCTTCGAGCAATTTGGCGGAAGTGGCCATAGTGGAAACCTGCAATATGAAATATTCTATATCTAATGGATTCGGAAGATTCCTAAACATTTTGTCAGCATGGAACATCGCCATTTTAGAAATATTGTAGCAGTCAATTTTCTTGGCCTGGGGGGCAGACCCAAATCAATGCTCATCGAGTGTTTGTATAGATAGGTCTAAGGAATATGGTACCTCTTCAGATCCTTGGTCACATGTACATTCTACAGACAAAGGAATCATTAAGTCAATGATGTTAGGAGAGGCACCATGGGAAGATTACCACCATTGTTCCCATCTCCTGAAATACCACGAAGATTATTCCAATGACCTTAATCATCCTTCAGTTTTTTATTTTCTATCTAATACTGTAAATACGGTGGATTCCGAGGACGGTTCTTATCTCATGTCGACCTCGTTAAAAAATGAAACAAGGAGTCGTGAGGATAGTTCTTTTACTGTGTCAACCTCATTAAAAAATGAAATGACTCCCTTTCCAAATCGAGTCTTTGATTATGATCTCGTAAAATCAAAGTCGAATCTTTCGAGGATCTCAAAGGTAAACCTTCATTCCAACCACCAAGTTGAATGCAATGAAGCTTGGGGGGCGTTCACCTCTATTTACGTTATTATGCTGGAGGCATGCAAATGTATCACGAGTAGTGTCACTGTAGGGTTCAAGCTCGTTAAAAAATAAACCGGCATCGAGCAGTTTTAGCACATAGTTCAAGCTCGTTAAAAAATAACCATAAGCCATGAGAAAATGTTTCCCCCCGCGTTTAAGCTCATTAAAAAATGAACTATTCCCCAATAAATAACCATCGTGAATGTAGTACTTCAGCCATTAAAGCCTTGGTCGTGTTTGCACGGTCACCTCCACTTTTGCATTGGCTGATCATTCACCTCCATTTGATTGTTTACCCATTTTGAGGAACAGCTGCGAAGAGTGATCTCACTAGCCATCCTTGTAACACTGCCGTGATTGGAAAATTCCAAACCTTACCTGGAATTAGTTGCTACCCATTTTATCACTCGTTCCTCAAAAGACGAGTCTCCTTTAAGCTCTTTTCAACTGACTCATAAAATATGAAAAGATTGCCGAGCCATTGGCCTCTCCAGCTCGTTAAAGGGACCGGAAGTGCTATCTCTCCTCTAAATTTTAATCTTTTTGGACCTGAGAGATTATTACACAAAAAGATCGAGCGCTTGTTTTGTTCAGCTCGTTAAAAGTATCGAAAATTCATCCCTTCTGTTTTGTTTTATATTTCGGACTTAAGGGATTAGATGACGAAAAAGGAATTTTGGAGTTTCATTTACGTTCCTTTTCAGACTCTCTAAAATTGAAAAGGACCGAGTTATCTTTGTCGTTAAACTCGTTAAAATTTTAATAGCGACAAACTTGTCTATAGACGAGAACGAGTTTCACTATCGCTAGGCTCGTTAAAACATAGCGATGGGTTTGCCGGAAGGGAAAATTAGAGAACAAGCATATGTTATCCTCCTCAAGCTTGACAAAAATAAAGAGGTACTGGTCAGCAATGACTGGGGAAAATTGGGAAGAAAACTTGAAGAAACTTTGTTGGTAGCAAGTCGCTCTTGAACATGACACTTTCACTCCGCATCCAAGTCGGGTTGGGTTGTTCCATTCACCGGTCACATCACCATGGTCCCATCATACCATCCACATTTGGGGTTAATGCTACCAATCCATCACGTTAGTGTCACCGATATGTTCAAGAAAAGTCATTTAGAGAATTCACCTGTGTCTCACCCACTACCATACATTTATACTCCATTCTTTCATGACTGCCACCCTGAACCTTATATCACCAGATCGTTTTCACCTCCATTAAAATCATTTGCTCCGTTCCATGTCATTGATGTGGGATTCATTAAGGCCCTCCTGTGACGGATCACTTCTTGTCGACGTCAGCTCATTATCCAAGAAGTTGATCTAGGAACACCCCATTCAGTACTTTGAAGCTTGCATGCCTCAATGGCAAGTTTCTCACTTCCGGCGACAGGTTTACATCAATGACCTTCGATCGAAAAATTTTGCGTGGTGTTCGACGCCAAGTCCTTTATTCACACCACGTGAATTGTACTGTAGTACCTTGAGGGTCATTATCATTATTGGTGATTTCTCTCGCGCTTGTTAACAACTTACATCATTGGCTGGTAATCAAGCGATGTCTTTCCATGTTCGACTTCAGAACATTTCTCACATGGATAGACTTGTACTTCGAGTGAAGATCGAATGAGATTGAAGACCCCAGATCTAGTTTTGTCCATCCGGCTGCGATATACATTTAGGAAAATAAAAACATCAAATGTACATCATTGCTGCACAGATAATCATCCAATCAAAGGGATGATGGCTCTATTAGAATCATCAGTCTAGACTCAGACGATTATCTGTCCTATGCACATGAAAATGAATTTATAAAGCTGACCATGGGAATGCCCGCCTCAGCTAGATCATGAAAATATTATGAATATAATGTATTGTATTTTATCATATTACAGATCTCCTCCCAACTTGAAAGAACTTCGGATCCTCATAATAAAGCATTTCACCCGACATCAAAAGATTAACGACCTCATGCTTTAGGGGGCAACTGTTATAGACATTTTTGGGCACTACAACCCCAAGCATGAAATGTCCATAAACCAAGGGCTCCTAAGTCCCTAAAAGTGTTGTTATAACCCCTAAAGGAACAAGGTCAACAGATTACAGTTTCTCCCAGAAGTTCTCCATAAAAAATTGCTCAGAATTGGTCAAAACAGGATCATTTCAGCTGCTCCACTGGCCAAGTGTGTTGCATCTCACCTAAATACACTGTGTGGGTGCATTGCATTTCAAAAATCCCTTATATGGGGAGCAATGGGCGAGAAGTGACAAATGGCAGTGTTGTTCTGCGAGGTGGAGAGGCAATGGAAGCTTCCAGAAACTTCTCTTGTGACACTTGCCTCTCTGAATTCGACCAAGGATGAGTAAGAGATCATCAATCTCCAAGTGGAAGCAAGAACTATTAGAGGGAAGACACTAATCAAATCATAAGCTGACTCATCTCCATTACAGATATCTATATATGGATCCCTCATCCCAGAGATCCAGAGGCTGGAATTTTGCATATTGTAAGGAATTGTTGTTGGTTTCTTGAGACAAACATCAGATTGTTGGGTGATCTAAGCTTTGTATGAGGTGAAGAGGGGCTTCCTTGCTGAGAGGTTGATGCTGGGTCAAAACAACTGGTTGTAACTCCTCTTGGCTCTTTCTTGTTTATCAATAAAAGCTATTCAAGTTTTCCTCCATGCTCTTATGCCATTGATATTTGCTGCATTTGTATGGTCAATTTACATCTGATCCTAGATTGTTTATGATTATAGATCCATGTCTTTGTATAGTGCTATGCTACTGTGATCTTACAGGTACTTTGTGAAGCTGGGCGTGCAAGGGAACAAGTAGTGAAAGACTATCAAGGAATAGAGGAATCAAATCAGGAGATTGGCAGAAGACAGAGGTTGGTCTTTGTATTCCTCTCTATCTATAATTCATAAAGGAAAAACGAAAGTAGCTTTACTCTGTTTGTTTCTAAGGCAGCTGTCACACCTTAGTGGGATAGAGCAGTTCTATATAGACACTTTTCCCTGTAACAACTTCGCTCAATACTATGGGCTAATACCATGGTATTGGCCCTTAGTATTCTTTACTCTTGAAGTTCCTTGATTTTCCAATCCATACACACATTTCCTCTTGTAAAAGTGCATACATACGTATACGTGCTTTTTGTTATGTAAACCTTAGTGTATAGGATACTTTGATAAGGTGAACCTACATATACAACTTAAACTATCTGAAAACATCCTTTTCCTTCAACTTCTTGATTCTAATTGGTAGATGTTTGTTCCAACTTCTTGTTCTTTTGTATCACTTCTCTGTTACCTCTAAGTTGACTTGTTACACTGTGAGATGACCTATGAGTGAGTTGCCATCAAGGAAAACACATGTATCATAATGCCAACATGAGGCTCTTGGGATGGCCAAGCCAAAGGAAACTCAGAGACCTATGGAAGAGAACAAGATTTAGAAGCTGAACATGACACCAATCTTCATTATTTTCATCAATACAATTACATCCCTGCAAGAAACTACAATGGAGCTACAAAAATACGAGTTCTCTCCACAAGAATATTAATCAAAATATCTCCCTAGAGGCAAATTCGACTTGGTACTTATACAAAATTATTAGGAATCATTACCCATGAAAGGAGGAAGCTTTCCCCACCAAAATCCCTTGATTAGTGGATCTGGTTCCCAATACTAGGAATCTGCATTAAATGGCAGGGAACACATTCCTATATTTTCTCAATCATTGGAGTTCCACAACCTATGCCATAATTTCGTAATATCTTATGTATTTATTATTTAATATTGATCCTCTTGTAGTAGGGAGAAATTCACTAAATTATCTCCTCCTCCAAATCTTCATAATCTACCCAATATTCTCATAATATTCCACAAAAATAAATAATATTAGGCACAAATATGAAATTATTCATAAACCTTCCTCATTAATATATTAAAGTTAAAAATACATTATCCAATGCGAAAAGGAGAGGTTTAATGTGCTGAAGGATGGTCATGGGACTTAATTTATGTTTAATTTAGAGGCATGGGCCTTAATTTATGTCTAATTTAGAGGCCCATCATACCCCCTGCTAAAAGTGTTGCTCACCCTCTGATTAGCTTAGTGACCTCATTGTGCCTCATTCATGGCCCTGGTGGCCTCCCTCTTGTGCACCCCTTTGTCCTTTCCCTTAAGAATCTTGTCTCTAAGTTCTCCAAGGACAAGCCCAAAAATATATTTGTGCATAGAAAAAATCATTGTTTCTTGAGACCATTAGCTTGCCTTGTTCCCCTTATTCAATATGGGTTCTTGAATATTTTTCAATTTGGCAAGGTCTTCCACATCCTTATCAACCTTCTGCTACCTTGTTCCACTATTTGGACACCTCTGAAACTTTCAAAATTCCTTTAGATGAGAACTAGGACATCCTGTAGTAATTCCTACCAAAACTACAGGAAACCATGTGAAAAATATAGGAAACATGTTTTCAGTATAAATTATAGTGTGAGGTTAGCCAGGACATTAAATTGACTTCCATGCCTTTCTCCCATTTCTATAACATCTTTTAGGCCTTTGAAAAAAGCTAGAAAGAGATTAGGGACCTCTTGGAAAGCCTTTTTTTATCACTGTAGTTTGAGTTATGTTTTGATGATGAATGCCTCATTTCCTTTTGTTGCCTTCTTATTCTCTCTCGTGGCCTAGATGATTTCCTAATGGCCTTGAAGTTTTATGTTTTGATTAGGTATATCTTAAGCACTATTTTCTTGGATTTAACACCATTTGTTCCTTTCTTCCTTCTTGTAGCAACATTCTATGTTCCTGTAGCAGTCATTCCTTCTCTTCCAAAGTCTTTTAAATGTATGGTAGTGACGCGAAATGATGTACAGTGTTTGGAGGATGATGCTAGGGCTCAGAGGGAGTAATGTGGGTTTGTGAAAATGGAGAGGATGCCTGTTTGTTTTTTCCAAAATTTTTTTAGGGTGAGACAGAGTGTAGGGTTTGTTCCTCAAATTATTGAATGGAATGGATGAATGATGGATAGATAGTGAATATGAAGTGGATGGAGGGCTTGGAGTGCTATGGTGACTTAGGCTTTGCAAAAATTTCTTCTTTTAACTACTATCCTCATTCCTTGAAATCATCACCCTTTATAATTTGACTTTTCAACATTGCATGAGTGAAGGGGTGAGCTGCAATTAACTAGTTGAAGGTGACTAAGACTGTTGACCCGTCCTTAGCTTATAAAGCCTTATCTCTCATGAATTGAAAACAAATTTCTAACTATAATATGGTCAAGAGAAGAGGCCAAGAATATTTCATATCTGTACCTACTTGATGGTTGTTGGAGAGACATGGATGCTGCTAATGAGTTGATGTTTTCATGGTGATAATAACTCACATATATCTTATTGACTACCTTTTTCTTTTTGTTGATCTCATTTCGTTGATGGGTTATCTTCTTGTTGATGTGCAGGTGTTGGGGGACCTATATCAACCTTCCCTAAAGAATATCTGACCTTTTGACCCATTTCTCTATCATATTAGCTCTTGTAGCTTCTTCTTAGCATTCCTGCAGAGATCCTGTAGTAATTCAGGACAACCTCTTGTATTGGACTTGTTTTGTCCATATCTCCCAAACGGAAGAATGGATTGATCTCAAATTCTCTGATCATGTTTCCATCATCATTATGCATCTCCCCATAAAAAAACTAGGCCAATGTATGCACGAATCTCGAGAAAAACTAAGAATGGCTAAAGGTGATGCAAGCCAATTTCTTGGAAACTGCGCACTCGAATTTGCTGAAATTTATTGGGCATGTTACCGTCATCCATGTGCATCTCCCTATGAAACAAATTTTTAAATGGATGCATGGATATTGATAAAATTAAAAAATTGTTGCAGGTGATGGAGGACGATTTCTTGGAAACCATGTACTGGAATTTACTGAAATTGCATGAGAATGTTACCATCATCCATATGCATCTCCTGATGAAAATTATTGGAAAATGGATGCATGGTTTTTAATTCATGGCAAAAATAAATTTATGCTCTATGTATTTTTATTTCTTGTAGTAAAATAGAGTTTTCCTGTATTTTTTTAGGATAGAAAACAAAGTGAATGGGAAAATCTTGAGAATGATGGGTGGATGGTGGAAATAGGTGACGGTGATGGATTGGCATGGCCTTGGCTCTGTTGGAGTATTTGACCAAAGGAGGAGAAAATCAAAATTTGACTTCTTTTGACTAGGCTTGACCAATTTTTTTCTTTTGGTACCAACTTGTTTTTGTTTCTTGTAGATGTTGGAGAGTAAATGCATTCATCAAAGAGACACATGGAGCAAATATCTATTATTTTATTATTTTTATTTTTTCTAGGCCTACTAGCCACCTCAAGGAGGTTTTCAACTAGTAGGTATGCCTAGGCACCTCAAAGAAGGTTTTCACATAGGATCCTTTCCTTTTTGTATTTTTTACTTTTTCCCCAAACCATTGAATGCCTCATGGAGGTCTTCAATCAATAAGCCAATCTCAGGTGCCTCAAAGGAGGTTTTCACCTGAGATTTTACTTTTTTCTCTTATTTTTCATTTTTTATTTTATTTTTTCTACCCTACTCTACTTGAAAAACAAAATCACTTTCAAGTAAAAGAATACTTCCAATGGAGCCATGTGCACGTCAAGATGACAGAAAAAATGATGTGCATGCTTGAAATGTATGCTTTGACATGTACATGAATTTGAGTGATCAAATTCTTTGACTTTGATGATATCAAGCACAATTGAAGAAGAGAGTATTGTTGCAAGTTAGTGACTATCTGGAACCATATTTCAATATAGTTGTGATGCCTATGGTCCACTCACTGATTTGGATCATCTTGGATGTCTTCTTCTACCATGACCTTCAATTCTTCCTCCTTTTGCTGATTGATTTCTTGAATATATTAAGGATTTGATGGTAGCTGTTAGTGCCTAGATTTACCTCAAGCTGAAAAGGTAGGATCCAGGGCCAACATCAAACCACACTTAGCCTCGTAGCTATCCCTACGAGGATAGGAGAGGGCTCTCTCCGGGTCTATCTCAACAAAAGATAATCGATGGGGCTTGAGATGACTGAAATATCTTCTGATTTTAGGCTAGGTATGAAGTGAAAGCATTTGATTTGATTTTTTGGGGGGTTTTATTGGAATCAAGGGAAAGGAAAATTTGGGTCCAGGGATGAAGGCCAGTTTTACAGAGTTATGATTGGGGCAAGAAAGGAAATCATTTTGATGCTTTGATTTGTAAAGATGGAGCGCTCGGACTAGTGAGAAGCTAAAGAGGGCGAGAGGGTATCAAGAATCCTCTTCAAACTGAAGAAAACATTGAAAATTAAACAAAACTATAAGGCAGAGCACAACAAGCTAATGAATTCTACCTTTGTCACTCATTTGTTTAATTTCAGAAGCAAAAGAGAAATGAAATGGTACACATAAATATCATTGAACTAACAAATTACATAGAATAACACCATCAAAACATAGAGCCACAAGGGTCCCAAAAAGTACTGCAAACCCTGGTCTTTCCTTTGCCAAAAATGCTGAAATCAGATGTACAATCTGGTGTCAAGCAATCCCAAGTGTCCAACCTTGAAAATGACCAAGAAATTACATGATATAGACAAGCCTAACTTCTTCCCATGCCTCTAGGGGTTGAGCTCATCATTCTAGGAGTTGCTTCAACCATATCTAAACAAGGAACTGAAAAATAGGCAATGAAACAACTTGCCTCTATATAAAAGGAAACTGATTCACTCACTATCTTTTCACCTTTTAGTGAATGAATTTACATGGATGAGTAGCAATATGCCAAAATTACACCAAAGTCGTGAATTTACATCAAGATAAGTTACATGAAAAAGTGAAACTAGTCAAAACTGGGCGAAATTCTGAGCTGCTGAGTGAAAAATAGGCCAAATTTCCCTATGCACCATGCCTGAAACCTATATACATAGCACAACTTTGAGGCTGATTTCGAGGGTCTTCCCGAAGTCCAAATTGAGCTCATGATAGCTCGTTGGAAATCCCTGCCTATCTACCTTCCAACCCAAGTGGAAGTTCTAGATTTGTTGTCCATTTTCCCCTCCAAAAATCCAATCTTCCAACACTGCTTCTTGTGGGTGCAAAAGGTGGCAGAAAGGTCATTTTTTGTGTGTTTTTGACCCTTTAGGAAACCCAGAACTTTATGAAATCCTTAGGTAATTCATGAGCATGCATAAATTTTTATAAAAAATCTAGAAATACAAATTTTGATCTAGGGGATATCCCAATTATAAACACGTGCCAAGTGGCGCTATGCGTTGGGCAGGAAAATCTGTTTTGAAGACAAAAAATTCAAAATTGACAAAATTTTCTCCAAATTTTCTGAAATTTGGACTGAAGGTCCATCATCAAGTATCATGCTTAGTAAAAGAAGCTTCGTCCAAGATTTGGAGCCTATTATTCCTTTTTTGTCATTTTAGTGCCCTGCTTAGTCTTGGTTTCAGGATTTTGATCCTCGCTTTGCAAACATGAGTTCGTGCGCAATAATGGTTTTTCATGTGCCTGAGCATTTGAGTCAATGAGGTGAGCTCTTCTTTGACATGTCAGCCACCCTTACGAGGCCTCCTCGATGCATGAAGTTCTGTGGTAGTATCATTGTCTTGTTCATATAATGACTCAGTCTCTGTCATGGTGTTACAAGTCCATGCTAAGTGAATGTTTGATTTGTTGAAAATGAGAATTTGGTGCTTTGTTTCCAACTGCCAAATGTGTGCCAAATAGGAAAGGACTATGGGAAATATGGACAGTGGGTGTAGTGGAGCTTTGTCAAGTGAGATTTAAAATGTAATTATAGTCAAATGTAATAAGAGTCACTTAACTGTATTTAGGAATTTGGGGTTTGGGAATTTAGGAATTTAGGAGCTTTTAATGACATGGGAGAGTGATGATGATGGGGAATTGTAGGGTTTAGAGATAGGGATAATAGGAATCAGTGATAAGTGTTTTGGGATGTAGAGGAATAGGGAATTAATAGGAATGATAGGTTTAAAGTGAGTGAAGAAATCAACAAGGTGGAGGGGAAAAGGAGTCTTTAGCACCAAACTGATTTTAAAACACCAAAACCCAACCCTAAAGAGCAGTTTTTCACCAAATGGTAGGGTTTATGTTTTCACCACTCAAATTATTATAACCAATCTTAAAACAACTCTAAACACTAACCAAAGGTAATAGCAAAATGATATACACTTACACGGAGCAACATAGATTGCGCCATTTTGATTTTTTTAGAAGTGGTGATGAAATTTTAGCTTGTCAGCCCTGTGCACTACACACACAACCCAGTCTGCCGCGTTGTGTGAGTGCACCGTGCATGTTCAAAACAACACTGCGAATGGTGGCACTATGCGCCGCGACCTCCCAGTTCATCACGACTACCTCCCAACGCGCCGCGCAACACTCCAATACACAGTCCTAGCCTCAAACACGAATTTTCGCTCCTCCACGATTTTCCTTTGGGTCTTTAACAACTTCTTCTATGCAAATGACATTTTAATGGTGAAAATATCTTGTATAGTCATGGATTTGATTTTTATTTTGAAACAACCCACTTTCTTATGTTTTGAATTTGGCACTCTTCACTTTTAATACAAACTCTGTTTTTTTGTTTCCATTTTGACTTTTTTGACTTGAATGATGAAACTTTTGTCAATTTTTACACGGATGGTTGGCATTGGATTTCGACAAAGGATGACCAGGGCTGTGCCTGAAATACTCCATGACTGAAAAAATTTAAAAATTACATATTTATTACAAACAATAAATTTGACGATTTCTTCTTCAAAACAGAGTTTTGAAGAAGAACCATTCTCAAGCATTATTAATAATGAAAATTTTGGAATGAAAACTTATTAGGAACATCCTCATGTGCCTGCTGGCATTATTGGACACTTTGAAGACAAAATTTGTGAAACCCTAGACCTAATGACTGAAATGAATCTTGACTGACCAAAAGACCATCCATAATGACTATAAAATTGACTTTGATGAACTTTGATGATCAGACATGAACCAGTAGGTACATGACATGAGGGATGTATGGAGACAAGACCCTTCTGTCAGAAGATTGATGCTCCTAATGGAATGCAGATGATCGAGCTGAATGAGACACCAAAAATGAAATGCAGCAAAAGAGGTTTTAATCTCTAACGGAGGGCTAAACATACCGACTCTAACAGTAGCCATGAGGGAGCTTTCTCAATCTCTGATTTTGATGTCTGCTCTTCATCAAGTCCAACCCATGATTATTTTATCTTCTCTTTCGAATCTTCTTTTTCTACATGTTGTCCCTCAATGGCATCAAGAGAATCACTTTTTTGTAGTGTCCTTCCTGACCTATGGTAAATACCATTTAGCTCAAGAGTAGATGTTTGGAAGTGTTGTACCTCAATATTATAATTGGGTTGAGCTACATCAATGTGTGGGTTTGGAAACGGTGGTATAGGTAGTTGAGTGGGAGTGTATATTTGAGATGGATGTGGTTGGGGTTATGGTTGTGGTGGAGGTGAATGGTAAGAATAACATGGAGTTGGGTGTGGAGAATATTGAGGATATTGTAGATGACTTCCATAAGTTCCTTTCCAACCTTGATGCCAAGATTGGTTTTGGGGTTGAGATGGGAATTGTTGCCAAGGAAATGGTCTATTCCAATTCCTTTGAGGTGGATGTGCATAAGATGGAAATTGTGAATTAGGTTCTTGCATGATGCTAGGTTGAATAGGCTGACATGGTCCTCTTGGAGCTACATAACATAGTTGCATTGGAAATTGACTTGCTCCATTGTCCTCTTGGTAAACTTCCTTCAACCTTGGTAATGAGGGGCAATATTTAACATCATGTGATTCTTCATGGATGACACAAATATCAACATCTTCTTTTTTCTCATTTTGAATTCTTAACATTTCTACTTGTTCACTTAGATTGCTAAGAATTTCTATTTTAAAGTTATCAATCAAATTTCCAATTTTAGCTTGACTTATCGATCTTGATGTTGATTTACTTACTCTTACCATTCCTCTTGATATGTGTTTTCATGTATCACAAATTTATTCAAATGATAATTGGTATACATCACCTTTACTCATGAGATCAAGGGGATCAATCCACTCATCCCTAATTGTTATAAGTAAGAGGGTTTTTAGTGTGTTAGATCTTAAATGATTTATTTTTTCCCTCTTAACATTATACATGAACCTCTCTATTAGATCCTCAAGGATCTCATCTTCTCTTTGATTCATTCTAAAGATTTCTTCTTTAAGATCATGACCTTTATATTTTTTAAAAACATGTTTGCATATCATTCCATCATCTTATTGAATTAGTCCGTAAACTCATGAACCTTTAAGAGCTCTATCCTTCAATTTTGCCGAAAACAATCTCAATTTTTGATTTTTTAATAAGTAACCATAAGATATACAAATAATTTCAAATTCAAAGAGAAATATTTCTTGGTCCTCTAACCTTAGACCATGAAATTTTGGAAGAAAAGATGGAGGCATGTTCTTCATGTGCACACTACCATCAGTATCTTGAATGGGAAATCTGAGAGGATCTTCCTCATTGTCATAATCTCCATCCATTTCTTCTACATTATTTTTCATCTTTTTCTTCTACCTACAAAAGTGAATGGTGATGTGGCTCTTAATGCACCACGTGATTAAATAGGGGGTTGGGTTGGTGTTGGTGTTTTTTTTGTTTTCATGATTGAATGAAAACACTAATGCAATGAACTTTTCTATTTTTGAAATGAAATATGCCTAATGCAATTATATTTTTGTTTTTTAAAAAAGTAAAAAGAAATAAATCAACTAGTGAAGAAAACAATGCATACTTTGACACCTCCCCGACAACGACGCCAAAAAGTGATGAGCCTCGGTATTACAGCAAGAGTGTTGCAACTCCTAAGGCTACCAACTTTTAATTATCAACCCAAGGTTTGTACAAACTTAAGAGGTATCGTCACTATATGTGCAACATACAATGTGTCATTCCTTTGCTGTCATGATGTAATGGAGTGCATGTACTGAAATCAAACCCTAAAATAATTGTAGAAAATGAACTGGAATGGAAACCCTATCCGATTGAAGGAAATAAGGGAAAGGAAAGAAAGATATTCTAATTGCATAAGGATAATGAGCTAAATGTAAAAGAAACATAACTTAACCCTATTTATCACATGTGATGATTTAAACTAACTGACCATGGAATCTGATCTAGATAGTGATAACTAACATGTGCATGAATAAATATAAAATAGCTTCTTCCTTTTTATCTTTTTTCTTGAAAAATGTAAATGCTAATCTTGCCTAGTTCTTTGGTAGGGAAGACAAGTGTGCAAGAAAAATAGTACAATGGTAAAAATGTCTTGGCGGGCAATTAGGGGCCTAATCCTGGCTTCTAGTGATGATTTTTCTCAACGAGGGCTCAAAATAGGCCACTACAGGTTTTTGTATAGGATGTCTACAAGAAGTACTTGTTCCTATAGGATGTCCATAGGATTCCCTGTTTTATTACAAAAAGCAGGTTGAAATCTTAGGAAGTGGTATAGAAGGTGGAATGCAGCTTAGAAAAGGTGGATAATGGAAGAATAAGGCATGGATGTGGTGGACACTACCCAGAACTCGAGCAAGGGCTTCAGGACAGGTAGATTTGCTCAATGGAAATGACAATTTTTTCTTTGGCAACATGGGTGGATGAGGCTTGGATGGGACAAATGAGATGAGGTCTCCCTGTAATTTATAATCTCCTGCAAAAACAAAAATTATTGTCCGCATCTATCCACAAATTCATCTATACATGGGAAAGATTTATTAAATAATGGAAAATTACTTAGTCTAAAAATAAAAAATTTGAGCACTAGTGAGCTAGTAAGTCTATCAAATGCCTAACCTAATCAAGTGCAAATTCAATGGGGTAATTATTTTATTAAATAATTTTTTTTTATATAATTCAAGTGGAACCAACTCGATTGAAGATCGTTAGCATGCTCTAAAAGGTAGCAGAAATTTATTGTTCTTTGCTAAAGAGGAGTTCGAGAAGTCTAGATTTGGGAATAAGAAGACTAATCCAAGTACCTCAATGATTACTATGACCTTCCAAAGATTTTCCAAGTATGAAATGATTCTTGTGACCCTACAGAAGAACTTACATCAACCATTTAACCCAATCCTACAACAAGAAATAATTAATACTAAATGCAGAAATGGAAAGAAATAAGAACAAGAGATGGATGTGAATAAGAAGTGGAAAGAAGAAAAGAAAATGATACAAAAGGGCTCTGAGGCTCCTAGGATGGCCAAGTCCAAGGGAAATCAGAGAACTATGGAGGAGAACAAGATTTAAAAGATTAAAATGACACCAGTCTTCATTATTTTCATCAATACAATTACATCCCTGTAAGAAAATACAATGGAGTTGCAAAAATATGAGTTCTCTTCACAAGAAGACTAATCCAAATAACTCCCTAGAGGAAAATTTGACTTGGTACTTATAAAAGATGATTAGGAATCATTCCCCATGATAGGAGGAATCTTTCCCTACCAAAATCCCTTGATTAGTGGATTTGGTTCCCAATAATAGGAATTTGCAGTAGGGAACACATTCGTAGATTTTCTCAATCATTGTAGTTCCACAATATGTGGCATAATTCCACAATATCTTCTTGATTTATTATGTAATATTGATCCTCATCTAGTAGGGATGAAGTTCCTAAATTATCTCCTCCTCCAAATCTTCATAATCTGCCAAATATTCTCATAATATTCCACAAAAATAAATAATATTACACATAGATATGCAATTTTTCATAAAGCTTCCTAATGAATATATTATAGTTAAAAATACATTATTTAATGAAAAAATAGAGGTTTAATGTGTTGAAGTATGGTCATGGACCTTAATTTATGTTTAATTTAGAGGCATGGGCCTTAATTTATCTCTAATTTAGAGGCCCATCAATTACAACCCCGGGGAGTTGGAGGTCTAAATTACCCATTTATACAAGCACTTTGTGTACATAGCATGCATAGGTTATGAATACAAATATGTGGAGACATCCAATAATCTCACTAGAGAATCATAAAGAAGGCTATATTCTCTCTCCTCATAGATGTAACAACACTTATTAGTCCATACATTCGTCACAATTAATAAGTAAACAATTAATGACAAGATTCATAGTTGGTACACATCATATAACCAAAATATAACTAGAAATAAGCAACATAGGAATCATGGAAGCTCATCTATAAAATTACCAATTTAATTACTACAAGTATACATGAATTACAGTAGGATAATAACTCTCATTAATCTATGAAAATGACAACCAATTTAGGGACTTCTACGTTCTGCCTGACCTTATATTAGGCTGAACTAAATATTTCTTTCAACAATTAATCCTCGCACCATATTCCAAGCATGAATGTGTGATCCCATGGAATAAACAAACAATAAACCAAACCATGGCTTCCACAGGCCAAACCACCTCAACTCTCAACCACAATGATTCCACCTCTACAGTCAAACATCACTAACACCAACCAGATCAATGTCTACCTAAGTTTTCTAGGGCTTCAGAAACTAGTAACTGAACCCACACACTTCCAAGGCTCGAAAGTGTTATTCCAACCTAGCTCCAGGGACTAGTAACTTAACCCACCAAAGGCTCTAGAGCGTTTGTCCCAACCTAGTCTCCAAGACTAGTAACTCAACCTAGATTGTTCTAGGGCTTCCAAAGTGTTTGTTCAAACCCATAACCATAAGGAACATGAGCAGCAACCATAAAATAATCAAGTGGATAAAAACCCATAACACCATGGCTATCGAGGAAACAACAAGGTAAGGATAAAACCAATGTTAATCCAGGCAAACATCCATGCCAATAATAGCACACAACCAAAAAATCACATGCATATACCATGCATCTAGAAATCAACAAGGAAATCACACATGCAACATATTACACGCAAATTAATCCAGTTGTTCCCTTGTGCTTTCTTTCTTTTCTTTTCCTTCCTTTTCGAATGCAAGTGAATGCTAAAGTGCTCCAAGCATGCTCCAATAATTCTCCAAGATTTCTCTAAGTCTGCAAGAGTATGATAGAATGAAAGAATGGAAGAGAGCTCTAAAATTGAAGTGACAAAAGGTTGTGAACTGAGCCTCATAAGCCGTTTTATCATTGAGGCCTCCTATCTTATTCATTTTCTTTTATTTTTCCTCTATTTTCCTTAGCATGCAAATCTATGTCTCTTCACCTTCCTTTTCTCCTATTTTCATTTATTTTCATAATTAAATGCAAATTATTGCCTCTTTTTTTTGCCAATTTGTTTGCCAATTCCAATAGCCATTAATTAATCACAATTGATTGCCATCACTATGTTTTTCAAAACATTAAGCTTGGAATTAGGGAAAATTTTAAGGATGGAAAATTATTTTGAAGTTTAAAAACATTGGTCAATCTCACTAGTTCCTAATATACAAAATATAAAATGTTTATTGATGTATTTGTAAAACTATTCTAATTTATAATGATTTTATATATACTCCCTATATAATGTTAACGATTTTTAAGGTAAAATAATTTTATATTGTAAATTTTGGGCAAATCATTTTTATAAAAAATGGAAATTGGCAAATCTTTTTTTTTTGAAAAATCATGGAAAATTAGCCCCTAAAATTTTCCATGCTTGGAATATGTGTCCCATTACCTTGGTATTATTTTATTTACATGGAAAATCAACAAGTAGATGTTACAAATGCCTCCCCCTTAAGGAACATTGTTCTTAACGTTTTATCACACCTATGACCAACAACTGCTGAAAACAAAATGTACTGCCCATAGAGATTTATAACATATCTCAATGCCATATTTACAATGAACATCAAATATAAACCATGACCAAAATAACGGACATAACAATCATACCACTTATTGGATATTTATAACACATCTCATTGTGACACCAACAACAACATCCATATATATACATATACATATACCAAAAAAAGCATTTGCTTGAACCAAAAAACAATGAAGGGTATAAATATCACATATGATCAGCCATCTCCTATGTAGCTTCATCGAGCCCAAAGTTCTTCCACTACACTTTAACTTGCTCGATTGCTCTATTCTGGAGCAACAGATGATTCCACAACAATACACATTGTGGTTTTGGCTAAAATTCTACCTCTGGTTCCACCTAAAATACAGACCAATCAATCACATACTCAACATCCTGGACATATTTCTTAAGAAATGAAACATGAAAAACATCATGGACTTTCACTATTGAAGGAAGTGCAATTCAGTAGGCCACTAGGCCAATCCTCCCAAGGATATCAAAAGGCCTACAATGTCGAGGTGCCATCTTCGCACATGATGCAATCCTCAACGAGCTCTTCTTTGGATTGATGCTCAAGTATACGTGTTTCCCAACCTAAAACTCCTAAAATACCCTGTGATGATCTGCGTAACTCTTCTTCTTATCATTTTCTACCTTTAGATTCCTTTTCATAACCTACATTTCCTATTCCATCTCTTCCAACATATCTGGCCCAATTAATACCCTATTCACTAGATCGCTCCAACTAATATGATTGTTACAACTCTGCTTGTAAAAAGCTTCAAATGGACTCATCTCCAAGGGCTCTTGATACCTATTTTTATATGCATACTCTACCAGTGGAAGACACTCTTCCTACTTCCTCTGCTAATGCATAATGTACATCCTCAACATGTCCTTAAGAATCCTATTAACCATCTATGTTTTTCCATCTGTCTGTTGATGATAAGCTATACTGAAAGCCAAATCTATCCCAAGCATGTAAACAAGTCCTTCCAGAACCTAGAAGTGAACTTGGCATCTTTGTTTCATATAATCTTATTAGGAACAAAATTCAACCTCACTATCTCCCTCATGAAAATCTGAGCTACCTCACTAGATCAATTCATCAATTTAACTACAATGAAATGAGGTACCTTACCTAACCTGTCAATGAACACCATGATGGAATTATGCGATTTCTATGTTGGCGGAAAGCCTATAATGAAGTCCATGGATATGCCCTCCCATTCCCACCCTGAAATCAGAATCAACTGTAATAAACCACCTGGATGCTTACACTCTTCCTTTAGCTACTAACAGTCCAAACATTTTGCAACAAACTCAACCACCTCTTTCTTCAAATTCATCTAATGGTGGAACTTGTTAACTACTGTTAGAGTTTTTTGATATCCCACGTGACGTGGATACAGCTTGACATGAAAATCCCTCAAGATATGCTTCTTGAGCTCACTATCATTGTGTACATAAATTCTTTTCTTGAATATAACCAAGACACCTGTCATGAGATGATACTCCTCATCCATATTACCTTCAATCTATTGTCATAACATATGCATGAACTGTGCCTGAACTGTTGATACATGTGATAATGTTGTCATGCTTGCAATATCCACTCCTACAAGGCTGGTCCATAAGAACTCACTATTGCAGTGTGATTCACCCACACTCTTTTAATGAGATCATCCTAACCATGTTCTCCTTTCCATTGATGTACTTGATCTCAAAGTCAAACTCACTGAGATTAGCCAACCATCTAGATTTCCTGGCATTCATATTACGTTGATCAACTAAGTAACTCAATCCACTATGATCACACATCAGAATAAACCTACTACCAAGAAGATAATGTCTCCACATCTTTAGGGCATGGATGAGAGTTTCCAACTCAAGATCATGAGTCACATAGTTAGGTCTTTTATGATTCAACTTCCTTGACTCATAACATACTGATTATCCTTACTGCATCAAAACTCCACCATGTCCCCTCTTGAAAGCATATGTACATACCACAAACTCTTTTTCAGGATATGCAATCTTCAAAATTGGAACATTTGTAAGAAACTACTTCAACTACTCAAAATGAGCTACACACTCCTTAGTCCATTCAAAAATATTTCTTCCTCTCCAAAGATGTAATAGGATAGGAAATTTGTGAGAAGTTCTTGATGAACCTCTTGTAGTAACTTGTTAATCCCACGGGTGATCTAACCTCATCCATAGTTATAGGAGTTTCCCACTCCATGATATCTATGATATTTTCGTGGTCCACTACTATACCTTCCTCAAAAGAAACATGTCCCAAGTAATGAACTTTTTTTTTATGAAATAATTTCACTTACTAATATTGGAATATAACTAATTATGTCTTAACAATTTTGACACTATTTTTAGGTGTTCTACATTCTCTCCCTCATTCTTTGAATATATCAATATGTCATCAATGAATACTATCATAAACTTGTACAGATAAGGACATGACACACTATTCAACAAACACATGAAAGTAGCAGGAGAGTTATTAAAACCAAAAGGAACTACTCAAAACTCATAATGCTCATACCTAGTAGGAAATGTAGTTTTCTAGATGTCTTCTTTGATGCATACCTGATGATATCCTGATTTCAATTCAATATTCGAGAACATTGTTTCTCCCCTTAGCTGATCAAAAAAATCATCAATCCAAGACAAAGGATACATTTTCTTGATCGTCACCTTGTTCAACTACCTATAGTCAATGCACAACCTGAGAGTACCATCCTTCTTCTTCACAAACAACACTGGTTCACCCCAAGGTGACATACTTGGTATTATGTATCCTTTTTCAATCATTTCCTTAAGCGACAACTTCAATTCCACCAACTCTAGAGTGCTCATGTTATACAATTCCTTCGATGTTGGTGCTACTTCGAGCATAAACTTAATATAAAATTACATTTCCCTATGAATAGAAAACTTTGAAATATCCATGGGAAACACATCCTCAAACTGTTTCAAAACCGAATATCTCTTCATGACCCAATCATCATTAGCATCATTTCATTTGTCACTAGAAATATGAATTGAAAACAATACAAATCCTTTCCTAATACTGTGCTTTTCCTTCATAGATACAACCATTCTCACCGATGTAGGCTTCTTCTCTCCTTCTACGATTGTCCTATCTCCATCATCATCCAATCACTCATTAGTGTTATCGTAGTAGTCCACTTTGGTACTGTTAAGGTACAACTAATTTGTGCCTAAAATCATGTTGTACGATCCCAGTACAATCACATTCATATTGTTGATGTAGGCATACCACTCAACCCAAATGTACAAGGTCTCACCCAATGATGAACTCTCTTATTATGCCCTATAGCCAATTGCACCAATGAATATTTTGCATGAACTTATTTATTCAAGTCACACTTATCCACCAGGTCAAGGGTAACATAACTATAATTAGATCTAGGATCAATCAAAATAGAAACAACTTGATCACAAATAATACCTTCCATCTCAATAATAGATTCTTGATAATCAAATTTCCTATTATGTAATATAGCATAAATCTGAGGAATGCTCTGTCCAACATCCCCAACTATCTGTGCTTCCTGAGCACTCTAAATCTCAGGTCTGCCACCATGATCCTGTGGAAAATCTCTCCTGTGATGATCCTTGCCACAAGTCCAACACTAAAAAGGCTTCCTATCATCATCCTTTTTTTTCTCATCAGAATAAAATCCTTATCCTCTGTCAACCGAATTTAACTTCTTATATGTCATTGTGTTCTCCTTGTTACATGCATCTTGATATCTTCCTTTCTTCTTATCCCACTTTCTTTTAGTCTTGTCATTAACTTTCCAACCCTGCTTAGGTTCCTACTTATGCTTAGACTACTCATAACAATGTTTCAACTTCCCAATTACTTCCTCCAATGTTCAAGGCTCATCATACTCAATTTCAGCTTTAAATTCTAACTACAATCCACTAACGAATCTTTGATACATCATCTTCTCACCCCTAAGATATGTTACATACCTCAAGAAATACATAAACTTATTCATGTAATCTTCATCTTTCATATACCCCATATTCGACTCGTAGAACTCCTTAGCCTTACTGTCATAGTATATCTCTAATAAATACTTCTTCTTTAAGAGTCTCTTAAACTGATTCTAACTCAAATCCTCTATATTGATACCTCTAGCACGCTTCACATCTTCCCACCAAATGTCTTCTTTCCCTTTGAGAGTAACAATAATTATCATACCCTTCATGCTCTATGTATAATCATGAAACTCGAAGAAATTATTCATCCCAAGAATTCGTGCTTATGTATCATCTAGTTTCTTAACTTCTCCATCAAAGGTAGGAGGCTTGGCTTTCTTGAACTCATCCAAGAAGTACTACTTCTCACTCTTTCTATAACAATGAATAATGGTGATAACCATGATGTTTCTCAGATAAATAACTATAATAGATCCCATAACCACTACCTCTCCTATTAGGTGTATCCATTCATCTTCCACCTTTGATTTTGTTGTCCCTGTCTGACCCCTGTCCTCCATGTGACCTACTACTATATGCCCCATTTGTCCTTTCCTCTTATCCACAATTTATACATGGTTTTCCTTGTCTCTATAAATATAATAACCTTTGAAGGATCACTCCATTTACCTCTGCTTTATTTTAACTTGCTCAAGCAAGCATTTCCTATGAATGAACTATCCTATCATTATCCGCCTTAAAACTTCTAATATCTTCCTTTAAAATTCTCAATGTATCTACTATCTTAGGAGAGTACGCATCTCATTGTTGTGAATCTAATATATAAGGAGATTCATGTGAATTTTAGTCCACCATTCTGCTCACCATCTCTAATATTCTTCCTCCAAACATACCATGTCATATAAAGTAAATATAAACATGATCAAAGTTACCTTAGTGAAGATCAGGGGAGGCTATCTCTTCTGAAAAATCAATCTGGATTAGAAAAAACATATGTATATAAATAATGAAATCAACATAACAATTGTATCAATATCATCATCATCATCAACCTTAATAATGTCCATCACAATGCATGCATAGCTAACATATCGACAGCTAGCATTTATGCATGAAAATCACACCTAGCCCATCCAGTCCATTTGTTTGAACCTAAAATCTTTGATACCACTGTGTAACCACCTCACCCCATATTTACCCACTTTACGTTTTTCACTAGGACCACTTTAACCTGATCAACAAGGTAAAAATGAGGTGAGAGTTACTATGCGAGACCCAATTTCCAATATGCACTTATGGAAAATGGGGTCCAAATGTATATAACTTATTACAAACACCCAGTTGCACATGATCACACTATTATCAGCCTAACTTGGCTCAACACCATTTCTTGGCAGTTTCATTTCCTTAAATTTAACGAAACTTTTTATTTTTTGCAGTTTTTTGGGTGTTAAACTTCTAAGGTCATTTTGAGTGCCTAAATGACATTTTCATGGAAAACGGAGAGACTACAAAAGTGAAAAAAATTTCAACACAAATTATTTTCTCAACTTACTCATTGAGATCTTCAAAGCTAGGCATTATGATAGTCAAACAGAGATCGTATGCCAAAGTTACGAACTCGAGGAGTTGGAGGTCCAAATTACTCACTTATACAAACACTTTGTGTACATAGTACCTGCATGTTATAAATACATATCTATTCTGTAATTCAATAAGCTCACTAAATAATCATTAAGAAGTCTTTATGGCCTCTCCACATAGTTGTAACAACACTTATTAGTCCACACTTCCATCAACCAGTTAATAACTAAACAATCATGGTAAGAGCCATAGATGGTACAAATCATATAACCAATAGATAAGCAGAAAATAACACTAGGACTAGAATCTTAGCTATAATATCACCAATACAATCAGGACAATTGTACATGGTTTATAGTAGGATAATAACTCTTATCAATATATGAAAATACCAACCATGTTAGAGACTTTTGCATAGCACCTGACCATAGATTGGGTTGAGCCAAATCTCTCCTTCAGCTAATCATGACTGTGCCATATTCTAAGAATGAATGTACAATCTCCTCAAATAAACCAAGAAAAAATCAAACTAGGGCTTCCAAAGGAAAAACTACTCGAACTAGCAACCACAATGGTTCCACCTCTATGGTCGGACATCACTAACACCAACTAGATCAACCTCTACCCAAGTTGTCTAGAGCTCTAAGAACTAGTAACTCAACCCACAACCTTCCATGTCTCCAAGGTGTTTGTCTAACCTGGCTCCAGGGACTAGCAACACAACCCACCAAGGGCTCTTGAGTGTTTGTCCCAACCTAGGATCCAAGACTAGTAATTTAACCCAAGTTGTTTCAGGGCTTACAAATAGTTTTTGCTAACCTACATCCATAAGGAACATGATCACCAACGAGAAAAAAATCAAGTGGAAAAATTCCCACAACATCATGGATATATAGGAAATAGAAACGCAAGGCTAAAACCACTGTCAATCTAGGAAAATCCCCATGTCAATGACATCACATAAATATAAAATCACATACATATACCATGCATCCAAAAATCAACAAGGAAATCACACATGCAACCTATTACCTTCAATGAAATCCAGTTGTAGTTGTTGATCCAATTGTTCCCTTGTATTTTCTTTATTTCCTTTTCCTTTTTTCTCCAATCCAATTGAATGCTAAAATGATGCAAACATGCTCTGAGAAAGACCCAAGATTTCTCTAAGTATGCAAGAGTATGAGAGAATGGAAGATAGCTCCAAAAATGAACTGACAAAAGGTTGTGAAATGATCCTCAAAAGAATTTTTATCATCGAGGCGACTTATCTTGTTCATTTTCCTTCATCTTTCCTCTAATTTAATAGCATGCAAATTTGTGTCTCTTTACATTCCTTTTACCCTATTTTCCTTTATTTTCATAATAACATGTCAATTATTTCCCCTTGCCCTTTCCAATGCCTTTGCCAATTTTCATAATCATTAATTAATCACAAGTGATGCCAATCACTATGGTTCAGTTAGGAATATGTGTTGTACAACCTTGGTCTTATTTTATTTATATGTAAAATCAACCAGGGGTTGTTACACTTTTTAGTGGTGATTTGTTTCCTTTATTTCAAATAACTATTTAACAAATTCAACTTTTAAGTCTTCATTTGTAATGGTGGAAACTAAGATTAAATAATTTTATATTCGTATAACATACATTACATTTTGAATTTGGTTCATATGATCACTTGGGAAAGTCACAAATACATATCCACAACCTTTCATTTCATCTGATATATCATCTTCTAGATAGATATAAGCACCACTGATATTCCCATCATATTATTTAAACCAATCACTATTTGTTGTCATGTGAATAGAAGCAATATAATAAATAAATAATGTATTAACAACATCAATTTTTATTAATTTTGAAATCATTAATAATTCATGCTTATCTATTAAAAAATTATCTTAAGCTTTCTATATTTGAAATCATTAAACTTGATTCTCTTACACCTTTTAGAATAATGTCCAAACATACTGCAACAAAATCATCCATCATTCCTCTTTACATTGGTATTTATATATTTAACTGATGATGAAATTTTAGCTCAAAAATGAAAGTGTTGAGAATCCTTCGAAACTATCATCAATTCAAAGTGTTCATAATTATGAATCCAATGACACTTGTTTCATCTCAATCTGATGTCGTATGAAAAAAATATGATGTTCTGAAGTTTTCTATCAAAAACTAAAAAATTATCAAGTTTGTTGATTGGGCTACTGACTGGGAAGTTGTACCATCGACATCAGCATGTCCACTAGATAGGTATAGACCAATGAGGGCATGGCAAGTGGCAACCCCATACAGGTGCGAATTGGCTCATTTTAATTGGTTGATGTGATGGACCAATGAGAGTATGACACGTGGCCTGTAGAGCCTCTACTTTACACCTTATCATCCATCATTACCTACTGTTTTCATCACTTTCCTCTTTCTTTTGCCTCATTTTCCACCCAGATCATTACATTAGTTGTCATTAAACATGATCAAGTGAGCTTTGCTAATGGGTGACTGTTTTGTTTAGTTTTTGACATATTTGCAGAAATTCCGCAGCTGTCTGGCAATTCCGCAGCCATTCAGCGATTTCGCAGCCATCTGATGATTCCGCAGCCATTTTGTTGATCTCAAGGTTCCACGTGCTATTTTGCAGAACGAGCCATGTGGGCATGTTGGAATATATGTGCTCGAGGTTCCTGTGCCATCAGTTCAGCCAGCCACGTCATCTGTACCTCCGGTCAAAGGGGGTCAAGTTACGGTCAAATAAAGGCAGCTTAACGTTGATGCGTAAGCTGTTTGGTCACGTCGGTGGAAAAGATGACTTGTCCGTGTTTTGTAAGCCGTGGGGAACATGATCCAATGCTAGATTCATTACCCATAATGACCAGGACCTCCAGCTCGACCATGAATCATATGACGTGTTCACTGCATCTTTAATACGCATGATATTCAGTTTATTTTCTGTTTTATGCTTTACGCATTAGGCCATCTTGCAGATGCCTATAAATACTTGCGTCTACGTACGCTTATGTTAACTTCTTAGCTGTTGTAGTTTATGAACTTGTGAGAATTTTAGCACCTTTCTGAACTCTGTTTTTATAGAGCTATTCCAGCACTTTTGACTATGTATTTTTGCATATGAAGTAATGGAAACAGTGCTGTTTTGAAGTTTTAAGGCATCTGAGTTTTCTGTGGGTTGTATGGATGGAGGTCCCCCGTTCATGACTGCCCTTGTATAAGTATTTCATGTTTATACTTCTGCAATTTCTTTATTTCACATACAGCATTTCCTTTTCTTGAGTTATGTACAGCTTGATTTCTTTTCATTGCTGCAGCCTTTATTTTCACTGATCAGATTTGCTTCTTTGTAGGTTTTAACCCGGGATTGAGTGTGTTGTATTTGCTTTAATATCTAATGGTAGTTGCAGTTGTCTTATTCGTAATGCTGCCCTTTTTACTCTGTTTTCTAGATTAGTTTTTAGCTTAGTTTTACAAGCTGGATGCTAACTAATTTATGCTCTCTTTATCATGAATGGTTTATCTTTCAGAGAACAGAACACTAATTAATTGCAGCTTGTTTTTAAGTAGTCTTGGCTTGTGGCACTAATACTTTTTCCACTTGTTACACATAATCACATATGTAGGAAGCAGTATGATGGAAAAAGCTTAGTAGTGTTTTAATTTGTCATTTAGAGTTTTTATCAATTCTTGGATTTGTCTTCAGCTACTTCCTAATCGTGTTTTACACAGTACTATGTGGTAGAAGCAGGGAGTTAGGAAGAGATAACCATTATCATCAGTCCTTGAAGTGATTTTCTTGTTTCTTTTATTTGCAGCAATATGAGTAGAGACTAATGCCATTAGAACGTGGTCATTTACTTTCAAGTCATTTCAAGTTATTCATTTCTTTCAAGTTCTTTTCCTTTACAAATTCAGCAAGTAATTAGAAATCACCAATCACACACTTTCACTCATCTAGAACTCACTTTTCACACACTTGCACTCATCTGTCTATAATCATCATTCCATTTTAGGAAGATAAATCAACCACAAACAACACCCCCAAACGACAAAAACTCTAAGAGGTTGCTTAAGTACATATAGTACACCTTCACTTCATCAGCTTACGAGCCCCGGGTTGACAATTAATGACATCAATTTAGGAACCCTAAATTGACTAAACATTTTGGCACCGTTGCCGGGGAAGTGAAATTAAGTAGCCATATTCTTAGAAAAAAAAAAAAAAACATAAAGATTTCAAGAAAAGGAGTTGATAACCTATCAAAGTATGCTCTCCTCTTGCACTGTAAGGTGATCTGGAGGATCAGAAAAGAGAAAGTTATTGATTTGGTAGTTTCTTGAGTATGCTCTCTTCTTGCACCTAGAGTGACCTGGAAGATCAGAAAAAGAACTATTAACTTGACTTGAAGAAAAAATAAACAATGACATGCATAGAGCTAGAGATTCTAGAGGAAGGTTTTTAGCTAGAGCTCGAAGTTCAATTTTTACAAGTCCATCTGCTTCAAGGGATAGACAAGAGACACCCCCCTTATCTCCAACCGAAACTCCTAGTCCTAGAATTCCTGGAATTCAAGAGCCAAGAGTTGACTCTCCTACACCTTCTATTGAGTTTGAACCAGGAAGAGACTCTTCTCTTTCTCCCACAGGAAGACCAATTGTAATTGAGGAAGTAGAATCACCTGAAGAAGAAGGAGAAATCTCTTCTCATTCACCCTTTGTAGAGGAACCAGAAGATTTTGAAATCCCTAGGAGAATCATCATGGCAGAGGAAGAAGGAGGTGGTAGAGGTAGAGGTAGAGGAGGAGGAGGAAATAACAATAATGGAGGTAGAGGTCCCATTGGAGGAGGAAATAGAAATGGGGATAATTCATTTGGGTTTCCCATTGTTAATGAGGATTCCCGAGCCACCATGAAAAACATATCACCATCTGTCCTCCCTAACTTCCATGGGTTAAGGACTGAGGACCCTGAAACATTCTTATTTGAGTTTGAAGTTGTGTGTCGAACTTATGACTATCTGGATGATACTCAGAAACTCAAATTGTTCCCCTCAACATTAAAAGATCAAGCTTTAAAATGGTTCATGGGGTTACTCACTCAATCCATTAGGACTTGGGATGAAATGAAACAAACCTTTTTGGATAGGTATTTGGACTATTGTATGCCTACTAATCACAAGGATGAAGTTTTTAAAATGATACAAAAAGAAGATGAGAGTCTAGAAGATTTACTTGAAAGGTTTCAATATAACTTGAAAAGAGCAAAAATGAATACCTTGGATGAAGAGACCTTAAAAGCCCTCTTATTAAAAGCCATCAGGGATGAATGGATAGACATCTTAAACATGATGGGGAAAGGGGATATTTCTCAACTTTCTCTCAGTGACATAGCAGAACTTTGTATCCATCTCTCGAGGGGCAAATCAAAAACTCAAAAAGGGCCTAGAGATCCTTCTCTCCTTAGGGCAAATAAATCTGCAACAGGATCAGTGAGTAGGGCTGAAATCGGCAGTATGCTTGATGAATTTAAAACTGACATCTTAGGGAGTCTTAGTGAACAACTTGATACCCTTAAGATTCACAATAAACAAAAAGCAGAAGCTGAGGCTTTGGCTATCTTTTGCCCGAAGTGGAAACATGCTTTAAGGGAATGTCCCTTAGATGCACACGTTGTAGAAACATGTGTAATTTGCTCAGAAACTCATGAGACCAAGGATTGTCCTTCAATTCCTGGCCTCAAAGTAGTCTTTCAAGAGGATCCAGATACACTTGAATCTCTCTATTTTATTGCAAGGAGACCTTGGCAAGGACAACAGAATCAAGGGTGTAACAACTCTATGAATTCTCAATCCCAACCAAATTGGAATCCTTGGCAACAACCTTGGCCTCAACCTCAAAATGCTTTCCAAGCATGGATGCAAAGCATGCAAAATCCTTATGGGAGATTTGCTCAATTCTATCAATATCCTCCATCATTTCAGAATCAGCAAGCTCCACAACTTCCAAATCAAGGTCAACAATTATCATTGCCATACCCTCAACAACAACAACCTCCTCCACAAAATCAAAATTCTCAACTCTCGCTTCAATCCCAGTAGAAATCCAATCAACTTCCCTCTCAGCCATTACCAAATCCAAATAATAGGAACCCTCAAAATGCTTACATGATGGAAGGTCAACCATTCCCTACCTATATGGTTGTTCCTCTCAATGAAGTACAACTCAGATCAGGTAGAATCCTAGATCAACCTTCCACAAGTGTTCAACAACCAAGCATTTCTGAGGAAGAATCTCTCAAAGTCAATAAAGGTTCTGAAGTATCACTTCAAAACCAAAATATCCAAAAAGAAAAAGAAAAAGAATCAACCTCTACAACTCCCATAGTTGAGCAACCTACACCTTTAGCTACACCTCCCTTTCCTGAAAGATTGCAAATTGACAAAGGGGTGGAAAAGCAGATATGGGTGCCTGACTATAGCTTCCTAGATGAATTGAAGAATGTATGTATCAAGATCCCCTTGTTACAAGCCATTAAGGAAATTCCCATTCTAGCGAAGACAATAAAGGAGTTGAGTTTGAAGAAAACAGTAAAAAGAACCAGAGATACCAAAAGGATACACCTAGTTGGAAAAATTGCAGACATTATGATGGGCAAAATTACCATGCAAAAGTATGTGGATCCCGGTAGTCCTATTGTCAAAACTCATATTAATGGGGTTGAAATCCCAAATACTTTGATTGACTTAGGAGCCGCGATCAACATCATGAGTAGACAGACCATGGATCAGTTAAAGCTTCCTAACCTTCTCTTTACACCTACTTTGCTGCAACTTGTAGATAGATCAATCATTAAACCTGATGGTGTATTAGAAGATATTCCAGTCTCTCTAGATTCTTGGGAATATCCAGTTGATTTTATGATTTTAACTCCCAAGAGCAATCTAGGAGGACATCCTCTTATATTAGGAAGACCTTGGCTGGCCACAGCTGATGCTTTCATAAGCTGTAGGTCTGGAGACATGTATATATCAGATGGTAATTCCACCAAGAAATTCAACTTGTATCCTCCAGAAAAGGCTATAACAGAAATAGGAGAAGATGAATGGGTAGAGGATGAAGATACTATACAACCAGTTCTAACCATCTCTGAGATCAGTGAGGATAGTCAAATTCTAAATACATTAGAAAATTTTGAAGTATCTTTAGAATATGACTCTGAACATTTTCAGATAGATGCAGACATTGAATATCTCTCCTCTAGACAAATGTCTCTCTTCTCAATGGAAGAGTTTGGTAGTTCTACAGTTGAAATCCTCCCAGGAAAAACATTAAACATTAACAAAAACTTGGGAAGACCACAACAAGAAGAATTAACTAAACTGTTGCAAAAACATTCCACTGCCTTTGCATGGGAATACACTGACATGAAAGGAATCGATCCTAAGACTTGTATTCATCACATCTACATTGAAGAGAATAGCAGACCTGTTAGGCAACCACAAAGAAGGATGAATCCAAACCTTAGGGAAATCGTGAAAGAAAAACTCTAAGAGGTTGCTTAAGTACATATAGTACACCTTCACTTCATCAGCTTACGAGCCCCGGGTTGACAATTAATGACATCAATTTAGGAACCCTAAATTGACTAAACATGGCCCAACCAAAGGCTGCCACATGGCACCCCATGGTTGGTTGAAATTTTGGAGAGGGTCAAATAACCTTAGCCAGTTTGGAGCACATGAACTCTCCTGACCAAGTCCAACACCTAACCACTGCGCTCTCATGGTGGTTCTTAACCATATGTGGTGCTATTTCTATTTGAATTTGCATTGGGCACATGTTTTTGGAGGAGGGCTTGGGCCTGGTCACCTACAAAAAATGACTTTAGAGGAAACAGATTGGGGCTCATGGACAGCCCTGAACCCTAGTCACCAAACCACCACATGACCACAGGTGAGGAAGAATAAAGTGTCAACGGAATTGGAAATTAGGAGTAGCCTAGCCCCTAGTCATATAGACCTGCATAGGACCACGTCCCAAAGATTGAGCATTAGGCAAAAGGGTGTAAGAGTTCAGCCCTAGCCCTGGGTATTTGGGCACTCATAGGACATCAAGAAAGTGCAAAGAGGGATCCTGCAGTAGGACAAGCAGTTAGCCCCGACCCTCGGTGATATCGTGCTAACGTGAACACAGGCCTGACAGTTAAGGGGTCTATGCCGATGGGGTGGGTAGTTAGGCCTAGCTCTCAGCCTTATGGTGATGACATGACCAGATTTTTTCACTCACAGGGTTATTGGGAAATTTAATTATCCAAAAAGTTGCACCTTCGATGGGTGAAATTGTAGCATTGTTAAGCTATTTATCAAGTTTGTAGGACACATAATAGAGGAGGAGGTTTTAGAGTTTGTTAAAGCCATAGTTTGGCATGTTTTTGGCCTTTTGGAGCTCAAGAAGAGTCAAATAGGGGTTTTTGGACACTTTAGATCCAATGGTGACCTCTATTTGCTAATTGGAGCACATATCAAGAGACTTTTGTAGGTTAAATTCCATAGGTGTATGGATCAATTAGTGTTTTGGAGCAGTTCTTAAAGGTGCTTGAGAATGGAGAAGACCTTGTAGGGGTTTCTTACCTTTAGAAGTTTACTGCAACAGCTGGGACTTGTTGGGTGCACCACATTTTGTCTTTTCTCACTTTGTCTTGTTGAGGAAAGATTTATTTTTGTACCTCAATATGGAACTAAAGTACATGTATGCTAATGTTCTCTCATTTTTATATGGAGTACTAGGTCTTTCTAGGAGACACCTTTTATTGTTGATGGTTTCATGACTGATTGTAGGTTGTCATGTTGTTTATAGTGAGAGTTCATTGTAGGAGAACATTTCCTTGAAGGGCAAACTAGCCACTTGTTTTATCAACAAACTTTATCTACTCATTTTCACTGAATATATGGAGCAGGTCTAGCTATGTTGTCAAGCCCAAAGATGTAGCCAAGGAGGGCTGAAATGCGTCACCAATTCTTTGTTGTTGCTCTTCATGTATGGTTGTATGAGTTAAATTATAAGATTTTTCATATGTTTAAGTTTACATGAAAAATTAACTGATAGTCCTTGAAGAGACCTTCAAAAACCTATTTTGTGATAAGACCCATTTTTCCTTGCAAAGCATTAAAGAATGATCACTTTTTAGGAATGAGAAGTCCTCCTCTAACTTTTGATCAATTGGTATCAGAGCAAGGCTTGTCCAAGCTTCAAGAATGGGCAAGAAGAGTTTCTAAGATCTTGAGGAGATGAATTTGTCTCTTTGAATGGAGAACATTGAATTGAGAAGAATGCTTGAAATTGTTGAAGAGGAGAAGAGGCATATGCACCTTTAGTTGCAGTAAGTGCATGATGAAGAATTTGATGAGATTTCCACTCCAGTGACAACAAAGGAAACCTCCAAGTGAAGCCAATATGTGAGCATGGTTCAAACAGTGGTTATGGACCTTTTGAGGAAAACGATGCATGTGCATTTTATAAGCATCTCCTACATTCTCATTATATGTCGGTTGGCAAGAGTTGGTGGCTAGAGTAATCTACAAAACTGACATCATCATCTAAAGTAGAAAAGGTGGATGGAAAGTTCAAGGAAGTAATAAGCACATCAAGTTTAAATATTTATATTTATGTTAGTAGCAACCCCTTTGCATCATTTGAAGAACAACTATAGGCATTGGTATGATGTTGCTATCTAAAATGGATTATGGAGGAGGACTCGACATCAATGGCCAAGGTATCACTAATCTAATCATGGTACAAGAGAGACCAAAATATCAAGGATTTGGATATATTCAAAGAGAGTTTCGAGAATGATATAAATGGTTTGAGGAAAATCAATCATCAAAGGATGATATATCACACCAAGATGGTGGTGACAATGTTCATTTGTCTCATAAGAGAGATGAATGCTTTAAAGGAACTTACATGTCTTCGTCCACTCCAGATCATCAAATATTCAGCCCAAGGGATAGGAATAAATCTCATGTGTGTTTTCTAAATGTTGGTAATTTTGACTATTTTTGGAACATGTATGCTTGCCCTTTATGTGATGCATTTGACCATTGTGTGGTTTTTTGTGAGAAATGCATGGTAATGTTCAATAGAAAGGATCATATTCTTGGCATCAAGAATGATAAATATCCTTCACATTTGAGGACTTCCTGGCTGGAAAGAAAGAGAAAGCAATTTTGTACCCATTCCAAGATGCATGGGCATGGGAATGATTGATTTTGGAAACTACATCTAAAGCTTCGTTCCAAGAAGTATAAAGAGATTGTGCAAACCAATGCAAGGAAACCAATTATGGAAAGGAGGACTCAAAGAATTACTGAGGAAACCTTCAAAGAAAGTAGATGCAAAAAGAGAATACATAATCCTAGGAGAGGAAAAGATTGGTTAGACTCTTTGTATAGCTTGTTGTTTTCATGACCTATTTTGGGTACTTTTGTAAAGTGCATAAGAATAATCACTATGTGCAACAAGTATGTTTTTCATTGACATGTTATGTGTTGGATTGTTTATAAGTAAAAATGTTTAAGGAATTTTGGGATGCACAATGTTTTTCATCCAAGTTTGTCTACATTTTATCATGTACTCAAATATGCAAGTCTTCAAGATGAAACTTGTTTTGAACATAATATTTGTTTAAGATTGTACAAGATGAGTTTGCTTTTGTAGGAAAATATAATTATGTCATCAAATTTTTGCAGTAGTGTACTTTTGTGTACAAGCTCAGTTTGAGGAAATTAAAGAAAATTTGAATCAGTGCATGATAGCCATTATATTGCTTCTAATTTCCAAGATGGAAAGTCAAGTTTGTCTTCAACAATGGAACTTCAATATGAAGTTGTTTGAGCTGTGAAAGATAGGTTTAAAGAGAACGTTCAAATTCCACTAATTAGCATTTTTGTTCCTGCATTAGTAGTAAGAATGTTTGTTGGATTCTTGATAGGACGATAGCTCTTCAGGAAGAAGACATGTGAAGTACCTTGATTGTAGCTTGATGGGAACCAATTAAAAATAGATCACTATGGATTGAGTTTTGGGTAATTTTTGAGTTTCAGACCCATTTTTTGTACTTGGAGAAGTAAACTTTTGGAGTCCAAAAGTTTGTAGTGGGGAGGTATGATCCGGTGATAAAATTTTAGCTCAAAAATGAAAGTGCCTAAAATCCTTTGAAACTAGTGCCAAGTGGAACTATTCATCGTTCTGAATCTAAGAACACTTTTTTCATCTCAATCCAATGTTGTATGAAAAAATTATGATGTTATGAAGTTTTCGGTCAACAATTAAAAAATTAGCAAGGTTGTTCATTGGGTTGTTGACAGGGAAGTTGTATTGCTGACATTAGCAGGTCCACTAAGAAGGTACAAACGAATGAGAGCATGCCAAGTGGCAACCTCATGAAGGTGGAATTGGCTCATTTTTATTGGATGAAGAGATGGACAACCGAGGGTATGCCACGTGGCCCAACCAGAGGCTACCATGTGGCACCCATTGGTTGGTTAAAATTTTGGCAAGGGTCAAACAACCTCAGTTAGTTTTGAACAAATGACCTCCCTCAACCAAGTCTAGTACCTTACCATTGTACTCTCATTGTGGTTCATAATAATATGTGGCACAATTTCTATTTAAATTTGCATTGGGTATATGTTTTTGGAGGAGGGGTCAGGCAGTTAGCCTCGACCCTTGGTCACCTGTGCCACACAACCTCAGCGCAAAATTTTTGGGGCTCGGGGACCAACCTCGGCCCCTAGTCACCAAACCACCACATGACCACAAGAGAGGTAGAACACAGTGCCCACGGAATGGGGGCTTCAGACCAACCTAGCCCATGGTCATACAGACTTGCACAGGACCATGTGCCATAGATTCAATTCTAGGTAGAAGGGTGTGGGAGTTTAGCCCTATACTTGGTCGTATGGGCACTCACAGGACCTAAAAAAAGCACAGAGAGGAACTAGCAGTAGGGACAGGTTGTTATCCCTGATCCCTAGCCATATTGCACCAACAAAAATATAGGCCTGACGATTAAGGGGTCTAGGCTGGTGGTGGTGGGAGGTTAGGCCCAACCCTCGGCTTTATGGAGCCAACGTGACCAGATTTTTCCTCTCAAGGGGTGCTCAGTAAATTTAATTATCTAAGAAATTTCACCTTTAACGAGTGAAGTTGGCACCTCAATAGTGGAAAGCAGGGAAAAATTGTAGTGTTGTTTGTCTATTTATCCAGTTTGTAGGATGGATAAAGAGCAGGAGTTTTCAGAGCTTGTAGAGCCATAACTTTCAGAGTTTTTGGCCTTTTGGACCTCAAGAAGAGTCCAGATATGGGTTTTTTAACATTCTGGATCCAATGGTGACCTTTATCTACTGATTGGAGCATATCTAAAGAGAATTTTTGTAGGTTCAATTACATGGGTGTATGGATCAATCAATTTTTTAGAGCAGTTCTTAAAGGTGTTTGAGCATGGAGAATGCCTTGTAGGGGTTTTATTACTTTCAAAAGTTTCATGTAGCAACTATGACTGTAGGGTGAAACTTATTTTGTCTTTTCTCACTATCTTATTGAGGAAATATTTCTTTTTGTACCTCAATGTGGAATCGAAGTACTTGTATGCTCATGTATGCTCATTTTCAGATGGAGTATTCGATTTTTGTAGGAGACACCTTTTATTGCTAATGGTTTCCAGACTGACTATATGTTTTTTTGATGTTTATAGTGAGAGTTATTTGCACTAGAACGTTTCCTTGAAGGCGAAACTAGCCACTTGTTGTATTAACAAAATTTATGTACTATTTTACACTGAATATATGGAGTAGGTCTAGCTATGTTGGAAGGTCTAGAGATATAGCCCAGGAGGGGTAAACTTTGTCACCAAATTCTTCGTTGTTCCTCTTCTTCAATTCCTGTATGAGTTAAATGATGAAATGTTTCTTATTTTTACATTTACATGAAAAAGTAACTACCTTTGAAAACATGATTTGTCATAAGACCCATTTTTCGTTGCAAAGCATCAAAGAATGGTCACTTTATAGGAAGGGGAAGTTCTCCTCCAATTTCAGATCATATATTGGTAACTTTACCTTTTATAGATACTACTCTTTAGCCACCCATGCCAAATATGAACTCTAAGATTTATAATTAATATTCTTTCTACGTTCCTCTTGTCATATAACACTTGTCAAGTCATGAAATTTCATAGTTTTTTTATGAGTTGCAAGTCTAATGATAAGAATTTGATATTATTATAACATGTCATTCAATGTAATAGTAACTATATTGGTGATTCAAGTATTTATATTGATATCACTAAGATTATATTTAAGCTCTTTGATTCTAGAAAGAGAATTACTCATTGAAATTTTTGTTTTCCTCCATTTTAATTGAAAATAGTTTTCTTTTCAAGTATAAAACTCAATTTGTATTTTACAGTTCCATTAAAACCTTTATGTTTCTTGTAAGCTCCATGACATGTTTGACATTTGTGATATGTGAAATGATGTTGTTCTTCATATACATTCTCAAAATAACATTGTCTTTAGTCTCTCATCTCATAGCTCGCAATCATGAATTGAGGTTATTGGCATTGTAATTTGGTTTCATCTTGTGATGCAATTTCCAAAACATTGGACCCTTGAATTAATATTTGCACCTTAGACTCCTATTTTTCATATTTTTCCTATCGAACTTGGTTGATTCATTTAAATATCAATTTTCCAATAGAGTATCCATCTTATGAACTTAATAAAAAAATATTTCCTTATCTCTCTGATATTCTCTTATTTTGATAATTTTATTTAACCACATGGGCACAAATGTTCCCAATCTAATGAAAGTAAAGGGAAGTAAAATGAATACAAAAAAGACAACCACTATCTATATTATATATATAAAATAAATCCATGAAAAAGTTACCTCTGGCCATATTTTCAAGAATCCCTTGCTTGATACATATTAACTATATTCTTCAGTTGTGATTCTTTTACCTTACTATTACACATCATTTTGTGGCATTAGGAAAATTACCATTAGTTTGAATATTTCACTATCGACAAATGTGTCCCAAGACATTCCCCTACAAAGTTAGAATCTAAATCATACCAAAGAAAGTGGAATTCCTACATCCAATGGTAACAAATCCATGTTTTAGCTACCTTTGCAGTTTCCTAGCTAATTTCTGTGCATAAGCAGAGAAGACCATTAGAATTTGGGCATAAATACGCACTGTCTTACACTATGACATATGAACATGACTCAACAAATGTAAAAATAAAAAGTAAAGTCTATAAGCATTGTTGGTAGCATCTATCTCAACCAACAAGTGTGAAATTGGTGCCTATTCATCTCTGATCCCTCCCATCATGGAGCAACTCCCCTTCCTTTATGGAACCCCTATCCTACTAATAGCATATCTCATCCATTGGAGAATGGATCCATAACTTCCCATTCTTGGCTTATAAAGCTACTACAGGCTTGAGGATTGGAAAAGTACTGTTGCAAGTAGGTTTACATTGTTTAGACTAGGTTGGAAGTTTTTTCTTGGAAGGGAGAAGGTTGGAGATTACAGAAGGGACTTGCAATATCAAGGATATATGGTTGTAAGGATTTTCTCTAGTTTATTAATAATAAAGTAATTTTTCTTTCTCAATTACATCATTTTTAATCTAATTTGTAGGATTCCTTCATCACCTACATGGATTGTGATTGTATATTGATCAATTTATTCTATATCATTGGTTAATTAGTCGATTTATCTGTTTGATTATATGTTGGAGGCTTTGATATGTTGTCTGTCTTTGTCTATGCGGATCTCTTTCAGGAAGTTATGGAGAAGCTATGGGGAGTGACAAGAGGGACTCTAAAGCATTACGTAGCAAATGGATGAAATATTTGAAAGGGAATTCATCAATATTTTCTTTTAAATGGTAAGTAGACTCTATCATTATATTTTCTTTCAATCAATTAGAGTCTAGAGAAAGGTATAAAATTATGTTTGTTTGTTACTAGGGTTCTTTGAAGTCTAGGGAGATCCCTCTTGTTTGCAAGAGGGATTAGTCCAGATAACAAATTGGTGACTCTGTTGGGGATCCATCTTAGTCTCCTTCAACTTCCCTTGTTTGATCTTTTCAACCTACTACAAAAGCCTTCTTTGAGTGTTTGGAAATCTTAGAAATATGGATTTTAGGCTGGATTTGATTTTTTTTAGTTTTTCTTAGTTTCCCTAGTGTGCGCACTTATAATTTAGGCACATTACACACTTCTTTTGTTGGGTCCCAAAATACTAGTGATTACCCCATTACTATTGTAGTTATACCCCTTATTAATATTGTTGTGCCCCTATTGCCCCCATATTGTTATTACTGTGCCCCATAGAATCCCTCTACTTTTATTTTTGTGGCTTTATATTATTATTGTTAGGTCGGCTGGATTATATTGTGACTCCTTAGACTCCTATATATAGAAAGGATGTTTTGTCATTTGAATCATCAAAGAATTATTCATTTATGTAATGTAAAGGAGGTTTCCCCCTCGAAGAGGCTGAATTCTAAGGCGTTGATCTATCTTTTCTATCTTTTCTTGAGCTGGTTTCATAACATTTGGTATCGGAGCTTTGGATTCTAGGGTTTCGCTGCTCCAAACAGGTCATCGTGGCATTTTCGCTATAACTTTTTTTTCTGCGACGTTTCAGAAGTCGCAAAAAACACCCATTTGAGAATAAATCGCGCTGAACCTTGGGTCCAAATTTCAGAGCATTTCGCGCGATATTTGCGAAGATATGATCTGAGGAAGTTGGTCTTTTTGCAGACTCCTGAATTACATTCAAAACACGTGACCTGGGGAAAATCGTCATACCTTTCTCTCTTGGGATCGGATTGAAATTTCATAAGAAGCTATAGAAAGAGGACAGACTGTAGTTTCTTGTATATGTGTTTCAGATCCAAAGGTTGAAACAGTGACTCGTGGCACGTCGTACAAGTTTGCTCTACTGAACTAGTCTAAAAGCAAGTCACTGTGGGAGATTTCACATAACTCTTCCTTGGAGAATCCAATTTGGGTCAGACTTGTGGCATTGGAAAGAGGACATAGAGGGCTACTACAGATTACAAATTTAGAACTAGATGATTAGAAAGTATAGAGATACATCAGAGGCAATATCGAGCTCTTACAAAGTGAAAAAAGGTGTGTAGATATTCTTAAATTTTTGCTTAAGCTTGGTTTGAAAATTTATTTTGAAGGAATTCAAAGGGCATAGTAGAAAATTATTATCGGTAACTGATGCCCCAAGGAAAGAAAATGCAAACACCTAGTAAGGAACCTGAAAGCTCTAGCATGACTCATGAAGAAGAGGAAGAAATGCAACATGATATATCAAAATTACAAGACCAAGTGCAACAACTGTCCCTTGCACAAAAAGGAACAAAATCTAATATGGATGGTTTAAAGAAAGGTGTAGAAGCTAAGATGGACTATTTAAAGAAAGGCGTAGAAGCTAAGATGATTGACGTGGAAGCTAAGATGGATGATTTGAAGATAGATTTGAAGACAGACATGGACGAATTGAAGATAAATATGAATACGTTGCTACAAGAAATGGTCCCTAAGGGTGAAAGGGTACTAAAGGAAACTCATGATGAGAACAAAATAAATGTTAATCATGATTCCATAGACGCTAATGTTGGATTGAAGAATCACCATATTCCAAAAATCGATATGAGGAAGTTTGATGGCAAGGATCCCGCCACATGGATATTACAGATGGAGCAATTCTTCGATCTCAATAATGTGCAAAACGCACAAAAGGTACGTATGGCAACTGTATATTTGGAACCAAATCAGTTTGTATGGTATCAATGGCTTTGTTCTCGTAAACAATTTATCACTTGGGCAATTTTTACAGAAGAATTGATAGCACATTATGAGGATACAAAAAGCAACACTTTTTTTAGCCAATTGATAAGTCTCAAACAAAAGGGTTCAATAATGGAGCACATTGAGGAGTTCCAAAAATTGAACATAAGGGTAAAAGATATTCCAGAGGAGCATAGGATTGATGTGTTCATAGGGTCTTTAAAGGATAATATCCAACATGATGTTCGCCTTTGGGAACCTGATTCATTAGAGAAGGCATTCAGGTTAGCAAGAAAAATGGAAAGCAAAATTATGGCAACTAGGAAGCATACCACTCACAACTATAAAGACGGAAGTGTTGTTGCCCCTAGTCTTCCACAACCTACAAGGTTGACACCACAACAATTGGAAGAAAAAAGAGCAAAAGGGCTTTGTTACAATTGTGATAGCAAATACACAAAAGGTCATAAGTGTGCTGAGAAGAAATTATTCTACATAGATTGTGAAGAGGAAGAAGAAAAGGAGCAAGAAAGGTCAAAAGAAGAGGATATACTCCAGGAACAAAGCCTAGATGAAGAACAAATAAATCCAACCATATCTTGTAATGCATTGGCGGGAATTACCACTCCTCAAACCATCAAGATAGAAGGACAAATCAAGAAGAAAAAGGTAATAGTGTTGATTGATTCAGGAAGCACCCACAATTTTATTCATTGTAGGGTAGCAAAAGAATTGAATTGCTTCCTATATCCAGCACCAGAGTGTCAAGTGATGATTGCAAATGGAGGAACAATAAATTTCTCTGGAAAGTGCCATAATATCAAGCTATCCATGGGAGAATATGTATTGACTAGCCCAATGCTTTCCATTCCAATGGGAGGTGCTGATGTTGTACTAGGAGTCCAATGGCTACAATCCTTGGGTACAATAGCTTTTAATTTTCAAGAACTTTTCATCAAATTTTCTACGGAAGGAAAGGAAGTTGAATTAAGGGGTATTGCAGGGAAACCAGGAAAGATAATCAGCTCTAATGGCATGACTAAGCTTCTTAAAAAGGAGCAAAGAGGTGTAATTGCACAATTATGTTCGCTAGATGTTTCCACATTGGAATCATCTATTTCTCCAGATCTCCAAAAAGTCATGGACAATCATTCCAAGGTATTTGAGACTCCCAAAGGTCTCCCACCTATGCGTGATCATGATCATGCTATTCATCTGATTCCAGGAAGTGTTCCTCCAAACATCAGGCCGTACAGATATCCCTATGCCAAAAAAGTGAAATTGAACGTATGGTTGCAGAAATGCTAGAGGCTGGTATAATTCAACCGAGTCAAAGTTCTTTCTCAGCTCCAGTAGTATTGGTGCACAAGAAGGATGGATCATGGCGCATGTGTCCGGATTATAGGGAGCTCAACAAGCTCACTATTAAAGATAAGTTCCCCATTCTTGCATTGATGAATTACTGGATGAATTGCATGGATCAATTTACTTCACCAAGTTGGATCTTCGTTCGGGATATCATCAAATCAGAATGAAGATTGAAGACATTCCGAAAACGGCATTTAGAACTCATGAGGGTCATTATGAATTTTTGGTCATGCCTTTTGGCCTTACCAATGCACCTTCAACATTTCAAGGTTTGATGAATTCAATTTTCAAACCATTCCTTAGAAAATTTGTGTTAGTATTTTTTGATGATATACTAATCTACAGCAAGTCTTGGAAGGATCATGTTGAACATGTTGACAGGGTGCTACAACTATTGGAGGAGAAACAATTATATGCAAAAAGATCCAAATGTTTCTTTGGAGTCCAGGAGGTGGAATATTTGGGTCATATTGTATCTCATGAAGGAGTTAAGGTAGACCCTAGCAAAATTAAAGCCATTAAGGAATGGAAAATCCCCACATCCATAAAGCATCTGCGAGGATTTCTTGGGTTGACAGGGTATTATCGCAAGTTTGTTAAGAATTATGGGAGAATAGCAGCACCTCTAACAACATTATTGAAGAAAGATTCATTTTCATGGACTCCGGAAGCAACAAAGGCCTTTGAACATCTTAAAGAGGCAATGTGCCAAGCACCGGTCTTAGCTACACCGGACTTCACAAAAACCTTTATTGTGGAATGTGATGCTTCAGGAAATGGAATTGGTGTTGTTCTAATGCAAGATGAAAGACCCATTGCTTTTGAAAGTCGTCCAATCAAGGGAAAGTTTTTAAGCAAAGCTATTTATGAAAAGGAAATGTTGGCAATACTCCATGCACTTAAGAAATGGCGACCCTACCTAATGGGAAGACACTTCAAGGTAAAAACGGATCATGATAGCCTTAAATACTTTTTAGAACAAAGATTATCCTCTGAAGAGCAACAAAAGTGGGTCACAAAGATGTTGGGTTATGACTTTGAAATCATCTACAAAAAAGGGAAGCAAAATGTGGTGGCAGATGCACTCTCAAGAAAGGATGAGGATGTGGAAGCATTGTTGTGTGCCATTTCTATTATCCAACCAGATTGGATAAACGAAGCAAGGGAGGAATGGAAGAATGACGAAGAAGTGTGGGCACTTATTCGAAAGCTACAACAAGATTCCAGTACTTCTGATACATTTAGCTGGCAAAATGATTCGTTATGGTACAAAGATCGCTTATACCTCTGTAAGAATTCCCAGCTAAAACAAAAGATTCTTATGGAATTGCACACTTCTCCCTTAGGAGGGCACTCAGGATTTTTAAAAACTTACCACAGGGTTAAGAAGGAATTTTTTTGGGATGGCCTTAAATCAGATATTCAAAATTTTGTGGCGGAATGTTTGGTTTGCCAACAAAATAAAGTTGAAACAATTAAGACACCGGGTCTATTACAACCTTTATCCATTCCAAGCCAACGTTGGGAGGAGGTTTCAATGGATTTTATCACAGGTTTACCCAAGTCTGAGGGAAAGAGTGTCATCATGGTGGTAGTTGACAGACTTACCAAGTATGCACACTTTTGTGCATTATCACATCCATTTAAAGCCAGTACAGTTTCTACTGCATTTATGGAAACAGTTCAAAAGCTACATGGAAACCCAAAGATTATTGTAAGTGACAGAGATCCCATTTTCACTGGAAATTTTTGGACAGAATTATTTTCTTGTCTTGGTACTCAGTTAGCTCATAGCTCATCTTATCATCCTCAATCTGATGGGCAAACTGAGATAGTAAACAAATGTTTGGAAGGATATCTTCGTTGCTTTGTATCTGATAAACAGACACAATGGGTCAAATGGTTGCCTCTGGCTGAATGGTGGTATAACACTTCCTTCCATACAGCAACAAAAATGACCCCATTTATGGCACTTTATGGGTATCAACCACCATCCATCACATCATATTTAAGAGAAAATTATAAGGTTCAGGCAGTGGAACATCACATCGAACATCAACAACAAGTCCTCCAACTCTTAAAGGATAACCTCGTGTTGGCACAAAATAGAATGAAACAACAGGCAGATCAACATCGCAGTGAAAGAAGTTTTGATGTAGGTGATTGGGTATTCCTACGGCTACAACCATATAAGCAAATGTCCCTAAAGCAAGCTAAGAAGGATAATAAATTATCACCAAAGTATTATGGTCTGTACAAGGTGTTGCAAAAGATTGGTACTATGGCATACAAATTGGAGCTTCCCGCAGCTTCTCGATTGCACCCAGTTTTCCATGTTTCATGTTTAAAGAAAGTTATAGGCGACAAGCTCCCAATTCAAACAATATTGCCAGAACTTGACGAGGAAGGAAAAATTATATTGGAACCAGAAGCAGTCACAGAAACAAGAACTCGACAGCTACGAAATCAATCAATTTCAGAGTATCTTATCAAGTGGAAGAACTTATCCGCTGAAGATTCCACATGGGAGGATGAGAATTTTATGCAGAAGTATCCAGAACTACTCAAGCGTTGAGGACAACACTTTTTTGAAGGAGAGGGGCATGTTGGGTCCCTATAATACTAGTGATTACCCCATTACTATTGTAGTTATACCCCTTATTAATATTGTTGTGCCCCTATTGCCCCATATTGTTATTATTGTGCCCCATAGAATCCCTCTATTTTTATTTTTGTGGCTTTATATTATTATTGTTAGGTCGGCTAGATTATATTGTGACTCGTTAGACTCCTATATATAGAAAGGAGGTTTTGTCATTTGAATCATCAAAGAATTGTTCATTTATGTAATGTAAAGGAGGTTTCCCCCTCGAAGAGGCTGAATTCTAAGGCGTTGATCTATCTTTTCTATCTTTTCTTGAGCTGGTTTCATAACATCTTTGGATTTACCTTTCAAAAACACTACTTATGCAACTGGTTTATTCCAGAAACTGCGCACATACCTCTTCAAATTTAAACTTTTTTTTCCTATTGTTTTACACTTGTTTGAACCTCCTCTGAGTGTTTTTTAGTCTTACCGAATGCTATTTTAGTTTCTTCTTTTGATTGATCTTGTTTTTGCAAATTAGGGTTGAGTATTGTCTCATGAATGGTCGACCTATCAAAAGAGAGATTTGTTGGTCCTATTGAGTTGACTTTCTATCTTCCTTCTATCGATTAGATCAGGTTTTGATTCTAGTTTACTCTTTTGCAAAAGTTTATTTTGAATGTCAAAGTGAATGATTTACAAGATTAGGTTTTTCTTATGAAAAAAAAAATTATGCTTCTTCTGAAATGAAAAGTAACATTTCTTTCTATTTTCTGAAGTGTTCATGAACTGAATTTGTTACTACAAGTAGATAATAACATTCAATTGGGGAAAACTATTTTTTTAGTGATTATTTGTTTCTTGTTTCATTTTTCCGAATTTCTGAGTGATTGTATGAAAATAGAAGTTTCTTTTTTTTGTATTATTTAGGAAAATGAAAAAATTTCGAATTTATTTTTCAATGTTGGGTAATTCGAAATTGGATAGTTGCATTTTAGGAAAAGGAATATATTGCGGCTAGAGTTTTAGTTTATATTTTAGCTAAAAAAGTGAAAGACTCTCTCCTTACTTCTGATAGATTTTTCATTGCAAAAAAAGATTAGAATTTCATTCTTGATTGCATTATGATTTGCATCAAGTAATAATTTGATCAGTTTCACATCCATAAAATTTGAGTAAATAACAACTCTTAAAATCAACACTAATTAAAATCAATTTAGAAAGTTTTATTCTTAGGGCTCTTTTCCAACTAAATTAGATTAGGTTGTAGGGATTTGGAATACAGAAGTGAGTAAAACTTTAGAAGCTATAGAAAAACACTAAAATCTTGTGATAGGGAGATAAATATAGTTATTACAAATTTTCTCTTGGAATCTCACCTTACAAAGGAGTCAAGCATGAGATCATATTAGACCTAGTGAAGTGATCATACCCACTTAATTGGCTATGTAAGAGTAATTTAAATCTATGAGAATTGTGTTGAAAGCTATTAGGGGTCACTTGAAAGCAAACCTCCAACTAACCATGTTGAGGAGCTTTTAAGGGGATTGATATTTGTTACTTTGACATTACGTGTACATCCAATTTGCGACTGTTCCCCCAGATTGAAAATTTGTATTTGCAACCTTAATGACCATAATCCTATTGTTATTATCGAATGTGATGGCAGAGGGAAGGTCCTACTGTAGCTGGAACAGACATTGGCTAGATTCACTTGGACATTTTGGATGGTAATATTCGCTCAAGATGGAATAGGTGAAGATACTTGAACTAGATTATTTCATTAAGAAGGTTTCCATTGTAATTGGTTCCACTCACTCTATCTATAACCACTTTTCACTTTGATATCTTTGGCATTGGATTTCATTACCAACTAGTGATATCGTCGTGAAAATGTTGTTTGCATGGTTTGAACCCTTATATTTTTTAGCGTGTGTTAAATTGTTTGTTTTTACTTTTTAGGTACCTTAATAGTCAATTGGGAATATTATTTGATTTTGTGATAAATTTTTGTCTTGGATGAATCGCCATATCAGTCACGTAGAATACAAGGTAAAACACTTGAATACACACCTAGTCAATTGGAAAAGATAAAAACTTAATGGTCAAAGTCAACAACATCTAAAACCTTAGAAGAACTTGAAACATCAATATTTTTAAAATCGAGACAATAGAAATCAAAGTGAATTGAATGCAAGAAATAAAATCAGGCTTAGTTCACTGATGCCTAGATATTGTGAAGTTGTTGAGTTTGAATCTAATACTAGTGAAGTTTTAGATACTCAACTAACCGAACCAGTCATAGAAGAACCTGAGTCTAAAGTTTCTCAACCTAAATCACCTTTTGTTTCTTTAGCTCCTATTCCTAAGCCACCTTCACCTTGAAGGAAGATAATAATTACAACTGGATTACCTCCTAGGTTGATTAGCATTCAAGGTAAACTGGACACGAAGATGTAGAAACACCTCATTTTGCATTTATCGGTGGTGAATATTTTGACCCAATAGTTCCTTTCTCTCCTTTCCAAACTGACACTTGGTATTCTACCACTTTGAATTTTTTAACTTAGAATTTATCACCACCATGCATTCCTTTTTATTCACCAGAAAGAACTATGTCAAAAATTCCTATCGGGAGCCAACCCATTTATTCATCTATGTTTACTAGCTTTGTGAAACATTATTGTATGGTGGTCCATTAGTTCCTCCTAGATACCAGTCAGTTACTAGGACTTTCTCAGGAGCTACTTCTTCTCCTCAAACTTCTACTTAGTCATAGGCTTTATGTATGTATATTGTTCAGAGCATAACTTCCATGCTTGAAAGTGCTTATGACGTCAAACCAAAAAATTCATATGATATCCAGTAACTCTAGTAACCCTCAAGTAACCCCAAATGGTATGTATTACCATCTTGGGGGGAAACCACCTTATCCTCCACCTAGAGGACAATGTATTTTTGGGGATCAACCTTTCACTAGAACTTATGGTCATATACCTAAGCCTTGCTTAGGTTAGCCTATTGTAAATCAACCTTTTCATGGTACTCCTTATCTTGGGACAAATACTATTTAGAACCAAACTTTTACTTAACAGTATGATCCAATTGCTCCACAAGTGCCACTTTATCAACCTATTCAGCCTACTCGACAAACTATTCCTCAAATACCTATTCCAAGTATTATCGTACCTATCGAGCAACCTGTTCATGGGATTCCTTAAATAATTGTCCAACAACCTGTCCAAGGAATTCCACAAACACCTATTCAGTAACAAATTCAACGACATGTTCACAGTTCACCACAAACACATATTCAAAAACATGTTTCGAAGTCGGTTCTAAGCTCTCCTCAGACACCCATTCCATGAGAATCACAAACAAATGTTCTAGTTACCCCACAAATATTTGTTCCTCAGACTACTTAGGTAATCCCTAAGGGTTATGCTTATCAAACTAGCCCTATAGGCTAACCTATACCACATATTCCTATTGTACAACATATTGTAGGAACATTGGAAACATCTTTTCAAGGTCAATATTTCCAAAGTCCAGCTTTTCAAGGTCGAATTTATCATGTTCCACCTTTCAAGGACATGTTTTTCAACGTCCACCTTTCCAAAACCCACCTTTTCAATGTTAATTATTTAAATTCATCATGTTCAAAGTGAATTTGTTCAAGTTCAACCTTTTCAAGCTCAACCTGTGTAGGGGAAACATTACTTAGGTCAAATGGGTCAAGCTCACCCTTTTGAGAGTCAAATGTACCTTGGTCATGTTTATCAAGTCCCTGTTAAACCTCAAACTGGTATGGTTCACCAGGGTTACCCTAGTGGAATTCGAATTCCAAATGTACAGGCTATTGTAGGATATCCTAGGTATCCTCCTTGAGGCCCCAGGGGTTGGTCTCAGCCCACAAGGTTATCAAAGTTTATCGCAAGACCCTAACCAACAGTTATCATTTATTGCAACCTTAGATTTACCTAATTTATCCCAGTTAACAAATGATCTTATTTATTATTATCCTTATTCGCTGGCAATTCCCTCCTAGTTACTGAGTCACATACCCAAATTTGAAGGAAAATTTGTGGAAGATCCATCCAACCATGTGATGACATATCATATTTGGTGTGCATCAAATTCTTTAATTGATGATTCTATCCATCTTCACCATTTCCAATGAACTTTAACTAGTTTGACATCCAAATGGTACATTGAGCTACCTCATGTGTCTTTCCATAAGTTTAACTCCTTGGAAACAACATTTTTAACCCACTTACAGTTACTGATCAATTATGATACTCTTACCAAACTACTGACTTCTTTAAAACAATCAAAATATACTCACATTTCTGATCACATCCATGAATGGATACATAGATGTCGATTAGTCAAAGATTTTATTCTAGATAAGATTTTATCTTATTGGTTTACAAAGTCACTTCATCTTGTTATTACTGGGGATGCTTATAAGGGAGGTGTTGTCATAGAAGAATAGGTAATTGCTCATGTTGAGTATTTAGACTTAGTCTACACCCAATTTGGCATCTTGTATGAGAAAATACTGAAATTACCATGCCCTACAGGTGATCCAATAGTTACTTTTCCTACAAGATCTAATGTCGATGATGGTATTACAGGTTCTGTAAGCCAACAGTATAAGGGGAAAAATTAAAATTCTAAGAGTACTCAGAAATTTTCCATACAAGATTCACCATTTGAAAGCCTCTCTCTAGAAGCTATTTCAGAGATTAATAGCATAGAAACATCTACCGACACATCCAAATCGAGTGGAGGTAAAAAGAAGGATAAAGGTAATTCGAAACAAAACGTTTCTCCAAAAGAGAAACCTAATAAAAAAAAGGCTACTGAAGAAAAACATAAGCCTCGTTATCCTTCCCTTATTTGCAATGAGGATCATTACACAGAGGAATGCCCACATCAGGTAGAGGTTTCCAAATTCATCAAAATATCTCCAAATCTAGTTTATTTGAAGGATCCATTTCCTTCTCAAGACAAAATGATGGTTTCTTAAAACATATTCCTTTTCCACGTCACAAGATATCATGATGATGTTTTCACAACAAGTTATGGTAGCTACGAGATCAAAAGATTACGGATCAAAGGGTACTGTTAATAAAGGAAATGAGGCCAATTCATCTGGTCAACTTTTTGCTTCAATTTGTCCTCCTCCTTCTGAACCATTAAAAATCGAGAAACATGACCTTCACATGATGATTCAACCACCTCCCAAAGTTTTTCTTCGGAAATAAACTTCCAGCCCAAATGTAAGATATGCATAGATTCATTATAACACTGTTGAAGATATAGCTATGCCTCCTTCCGTAATGTCAGCTCTGGAAGTGTTGCAAACATGCCTGGGACCAAAAAATGTTTTATTGTCATCTATAGGAGCTATTGATATGCAACACTTTAATCTAATTATTTTTTGTATTGACAGTCATATCCCAAGACTCCCTCATAAACTGACATTCCATATTCCAGTTTTTTTTAAAACTAGATGAGAGTTTCACACAGTTGTTGATGAAAGAGATTCTATGTGTATTATGTCAATTGCATGTTAGAAACATTTAGGTTCTCCAACCATCAATCAATCACCTGCCACTCTAAAAGCCTTTGATGGAAGAGTCTTTCATCCTTATAGAATAGTTAACTATTTTCCCATAGAGCTAGAAGGTAAAATGATCGCGGCTGAAGATGAAGTTGTTGATGCTCAGCTTGATTATAACCTTTTCCTCAGTTGAAGTTGGACCTACGCTATGCGAACAGTGGTCTCATCCCTTTTTTGAATGATACAATTTCCTCACAAAGGTAAGATTGTCAAAGTAGACCAATTGTGTTACTATACTTCAAACCCTAATTCTATGGGTAGTGTACCATTTGTTGGTAAAAATAATGCTCTTTATGATGATTTTCATGTTTGTTTGATCAAAGATTCATCGCTAATGGGAAGATTTTGACTTCCTCCACCTAACTTCCCTTCTAATTTTGTCAAGGTTAATATGATTAGAATAATTTGGTCCCTCGATAGTTCCTTTAGAGTTTGAAATAGCCTCCAATGGTAATGATATGAACTTAAGCCTATTTGAATTGGCTTATAAGGTCATTCAGTCATTTTCCGACACTTTATTTTCTAATATTGATCGAGTGGATACAATAAATGATGATTATTCTTCTCTACCTTGGTTAGAACCTGTTTCACTTCCTGATCCTTTCGGTTATACATTTTCAATTGATGAAAGTATCATGCATGTCATGAATTCAGATGAAATTCAATGGAAAAATTACCATCATCATTCATATTTTCTACGTAACCTTGATAAAATTGAGAATTATTTTTCGAATATATTTTTACCTGAGATTGTAGATAATCCAGAATGGAAAATTTAAAAATTTTCAAGATGAATCCGAAAGGAATTTGGGTAATATATCTACAATGATTGCCATAGATATATTAGTCAAAGTAGGAATTTCTGAAAATATTCACATAGGTGCTTCATGCTCAGGTGAAGAGATTCATTCGTGTAAATACCCATTTCAAGAATTTTGTGACATTTTTTCCTGGTCCTATGAGTAATGCTAGGAATCGATCCAAGTATTATTGTGAATGATATCAAGACTTACCCGGATGCCAAAGCTGTCAAACAATGATTACATCCTGAGCATCCATGTAAAGTTGCTGAGATTAAAGCTGAGGTCGAGAAACTTCTCAAAGTAGGTTTCATCTACCTAGTTCCCTTAACTAATTGGGTATCCAATATCGTACCTGTTAATAAGAAATAGGGAACCATTAGAGTATGTGTCAATTATAGAGATATCAACAAGGCTTGTCTGAAAGACAATTATCCCACTCCCTCTATCGATCAAATTATTGATGAATGTGCTAAAAATGAAATGTTTTCATTTATGGATAGATTTTCTGGCTACAACCAAATCAACATACTCCCAGCTAATCAACACAAAAACTCATTCATCTACCCATGGGGAAACTTTTCCTATCGAAAACACCCATTCGGTTTCAAGAATGGAAGTGCAACGTGCCAATGGGCAATTTCTTATGCATTTCATGATATCAAGCATATTATGCAACCTTATTTGGATGAATTTCTAGCTCAATCACTCATACCAGAAGACCATCTAATGCATTTGAGAGAAATATTCATCAGATGTCATCATTACAATATTCTCTCAAATCCACATAATTGTGTTTTCTGTGTGTAATCTAGTTGACTACTAGGATTTTTCGTTTCAAAGGAAGGCATTCATGTCAATCCATTGAAGATTTAGGCTATTTTGAATCTTCCTCCTCCTTCCAATCTTCACCAACTTCGAAGTTTGAAAGGGAAGGCAATCTTTCTATGTCAATTTATCTAGAAGTATGTCAACTTGACTAAAGGTTTTACTCAACTTTAGAAAAAGGGCATCTCATTTATCTTGGATGAAGTGGCACAAAATGCCTTTGATGCACTGAAATATGTGTTGACCTATACACCATTGTTGCATCCTCCCGATTATCACCAAGACTATTTTTTATAGTTAGCCACGTCTGATTCCACCATTGGAATGGTTCTATTTTAGGAAGAGGAATTGAATGAAGAGAATGTGATATATTACTTAAGTCATAATTTGACCAAAACTATAGAAAAAATGCACATGTGCAGAAATCGGCCTTGGCAGCTGTGCAAATTTTCCAATGTTTATGTCACTACATTCTATTGCGCAAATTTACTATGATTTATAATTGCAACCTCATGATTTACATTCATACTTCACAATTTTGAGGGGGAAAGTATTCTAGATGGATAGTTATATTAGAAGAATTTGATTTGGAATTCATTAAATCAAAATATAAGAAATCGTGGGTATTTGTTGAATTATTATGTGACTTTCCGCATACTAAAATGGAAAATGTGGGATTCTCTCATAGAAGAATTTATATTTCTAATCAGTACTCTAGATCCTTGTTATGCAGATATCATCATTTATCTTTAGACCCAAACATTTTGGCCTGAACTAAATTGAACTAATTGTCGTTGTATCCAGTATCAATCCAAAATTTACAATAATGTTGGTGATACACTTTATCATCATGGTGTAAATTCTATTTCCAAACGATGTTTAACTCACTAAGAATACAAAGAGGCATTGAATGACTGTCATTCTAGAGCTTGTGGCGGTCATATGTTAGGGTTTTCCAGTGCTCAAAATATCCCACACATAGTCTATTTCTTTCTTTTATGTTTAAAGATTGCATCGCTACAGTTCGAAAATGCCATAATTGTGAAATTTGTGATCGAAAAATGTTTACACATCCAACTCCTCCTCGTCCAATCATTTTTGTCAGTCCTTTTGCTAAATAGGGTATCGATTTCCTTACATATAACCCTTACTTGGTCGAGGGGGGGGGGGGCATGGGTACATTATCCTCCCAATAGATTATTTTACAAAATGGGCTGAGATGATGCCTAGATATAAGGATGATGGTGAAACTACATCAATTTTCATATTCAATAAAGTGATTTTGCGATTTGAAGTTCCACAAGACATCGTCAGAGACCATGTTAGCCATTTTCGAAACCACATGATGATCGATATTACCACGAAGCTAGGTCTACATCATGATAGTTCTACTCCATATTACCCATAAGAAAATGGCCAAATATGAGTTGCTAATAAGGTCTAAAACACCATGATTAAATAGATTATTGAGACTCATAAACGATATTCGAATTTAATGCTTTATCCAATCTTGTGGGCATATTATACCATAAAAAAAACTTCAACAGGTTTTACTCCTTTCCAGATTGTTTACAGAATGGAAGCAGTTCTACCAATTGAATATGAGATACCATCTTTGAAACTGGAAATTGAATTGTTACCAGCCACTTCTGCTAAAGAAGAACGTTTCCTATACCTAACACATCTTAATGAAATTAGTTGGGATGTTACACTAGCTACCGATGCCCAAAAGAAATGTTTTAAAGAACAATATGATAAAAATGTAAAACCCCATTCATATGTAGAGGGTGATTTAGTCTTGGTCTCTGATGAAGAGCACGATAAGTTAGGCGTTGGTAAATTCGAGCGCATGTGGCATGGCCCTAATGTTCGAAACGTGCATTGGAAAGTGGGGCCTATCAACTGGTTGATTATGATGAAATCCCTTTGGGAAAGCCCATAATTGGTATGTACATAAAGAGATATTATCCTTAGATTGTTCAATGAAGAAATTGTATATTACTGTACCATAGTTTACATGTGGCAATATTTTAGCTACTTTTTATGATTTTTCCACTACTTCTCCTTCTCATCTTGTGTTACACTTGACTTATAGAAGTCAACACTCCCTCAATCTTACATTGGCTTCATTGATGGTGCCAAACGTAGTACTCAAAATTTGTCTTCCGTAGCGTGGGTCATTTATTCACCCACAGATGAGTTTGTTTCTATTCATGGGATATTCCTTGATCAAACAAAAAATAATATTGAAGAATATAGCACAGTGATTGAGTTGTTATCTGATTCCATTTCATTTAACATTCATTAGTTCATCACTAGGTTAGATTTACAGCTCATAGTATTACATTTGAATGGCGTTTATTTTGTTGTAAGTGCTTCCACGTAAAGGATTTTTTTGTAGGTTCATCTCTTGGAAAGAGAATTTGATTATAGTGAGTATCTACATATTCCAAGAAATTTAAACACATCAAGAGATGCATTAGCTAATTATTTGTTAAATTGGCACTTGTAAAACATTTGAAAATGAGATTGATGCAATATTAATCCATATATTGTACAATATAGACATAAATATAAGTATTAGATTTCATAAGATAAGTGTCTATAGAAAGTGTGTTTTTCACAAAAACTATCATCCAAAAGACATAAGGCCCTATGGCCTTTATTTTTTGAACATGTCTATAAATCATCAAAAATAAAAAATCTAACCCTTGGACTAGTCACTACGCATGACGATGATCATGGTAGCATATAATAGCATGTCCTACTCATCATAGAAAATGACTAATAGGTCCAGGAACCACTGTAGTATGCCTCTAATAGTAGCGAGGCAGATCATCTATCACGACATCTAGGATGTCCAAAATCAACCTCTCAATGTTATGTTTTATCTCTATCAGTGTCTCTGCCACATCTAGGTTCAGTACTATGGGAGATACTGGATGCTCACCACGTCAATCATATCTACGTAATCCAACTGGTCTCACTGGGGCCGCATATCGATGATCATTTCAGGTAGTTAGTTTTGGATGCCCAAAAATAACAAAAATGAAAAATTTCAAAAATCAACTAGAATGTGAAGTTTTACATATATTGCCCCACAACATCTCGGGAGGTAGTGGCATGTCTGGATCTCTTGTGTAGTGCATCCCTGCATACGAAAAATCTTCAATCATAATCATGTGATTTTCCAACTAATCAAAGAAGTCAGGAGTAAATCTAATCATTAGTCCTTGGCCACCTCCATGGCATGACATAAGTGTAACCCATTTCAACATGCCAGGGTCATGAGGTCCTCCTATATGTATAGATACTTATGTAGCTAGAAGATGAATCCACCCCAAATAAAACAAAATAATGGAGGCACCATACCCAAAAAATTTTAGTTTACCTATTATGACCATGGTTTGTTGCCCCTTTAGATTGAGAACTACAACCTCACTCTAGTTGAATATGGTATGTTGAAAACAATCTACAACAGTTTGCATCTGAGCCTTTGTGAGCAAATGCAAAGTTTCACTAACACACAGCCTTGCAACAGTGAACCCGATGCCTTTCAAAGGAATTTGTGCTATGGTCTTGATGTCAATCCTTCCATCTTTGAGAGCTTCCCCTTGAGTACAATGTCATAGAAAATAGATGCCATTTGTTTCACCACCTCTCCTATGCCCATATAGATTGATTTCCACCCCACGACATGGAAATCCACTTAGGATGTAAATGTCATCAGCATCAATGACAAGTATATGGTCTCCAACTATGAAGCATGCTTCTTCAGTGTTCCACTTTGCCACCATCCATTCCAGCAAGTTTAATTGAGCCTTCTGCCCGGAATGGTAGAAAGCTATACAAGCCACAATTTGTCAAGGCCTGTATGGTTGTTGAATTTTTTAGAGAAGCTATTTCTTTCGCTTAATTCTCGCATTCTCTCCATTCCATGTTTGTGGTCCAAAACCCTACAAATAGACATAGAATATCATAAGAAACAATCATCGAGAGAATTAACAAAAAATTGGGCGTTTTATATATATTTTTTGATACGCTCGGTGCTGTGCACAATCAGATGTTATGGATAGTGTTCATGTGTGTATTTTACTCCTTTGAAACTATGCACATAGCATTAAAAAAATAGTCGATGTGTGCAGGCCCAATAAGAGGTGCCTGCGCACATCGAGGGTGAAAATAATTTTGAAAACCCTCCAAAAAAAACCTAATTCTATACTGAAAATCTAAATAAAAAACATGAAAATAAAGAGCTTGTAGAGATAATCTACCTTGAGAAGACGACTCATAATTTCACGAAATAGTTTGCCTGAAATAAGCTTTTAAAGTTTTTGGTGAAAATGACCTCTATCACTCTCAAAAGGTTAAAAACAAAAAAGGTATTTTTTTTTTTACTTTTTGCTAAGACATCAATGTCCCAAGAACCAGAAGAGATGAAGGAGATGCAAGATAAAGAAAGTTGGAAAACTGTAGAGAAAAAAAGGAAAGCTACAGCACCAATCTCGCCAAGAAAGACGCGGAGCCAGACAATTAGAAACTAAATTATAGGTCCGATAGACCAATTTGGTCTCAGTGGAAGTTAACCACCATCATCATCATAACTATTTAGGGTTATTTAAATATTATTTTTTACCTATTATCTTGTAAAATCCAATTTTATAATTTTTTTCGCTATACATTTTAGTAGAGATAATTATTTCGAGTTTAAGTGTGCAGGTCATAGGTCATTAATGGAAAGAAAATCATTTTGGTACTGAGTACATTTTATCACTTTTTCAAACTGATTAAAATTTTTGAAAAATAAAACCTATGGAGTTGTCTTTATGCCCTTTTCAGACTCCTTAAAAATGAAAAGATCATCGAGTACTTGATTGTTGGAACTCGTAAAAGTAAATTAACAACTATCTATTCAATACAAGTTTGCCCATTTTACGGACTGTAGTAGACTATTTAAGAAAAAGATATACATTGAATAATCATAGTCAATCGAGTTCTCTCCTGGATGATCTTACCCTTTTCCGGGCTTGAGGGACTCAATTTATGAAAAAGGACACTATGGATTTTACTTATGTTTTTCTCCTCACTCCCTAAAAATGAAAAAAACCAAGCATTACTTTCTCTAGGCTCATGAAAATCTATGGTAAAAGAACTTAATGATTTTTCTTTTTGTGTCTTTTCAAACTCTTTAAACATGAAAACGACATCGAGTTACCCCTTCACTAGATTCGTAAAACCTAAAGAGTGTAGGACTTATCGATCATGACAAGACCGAACCACCCTTTCCTAAGGCTCGTTAAAAATAATTCAACGGACTCATCTGAAGGATGTGCTTACATGAAATTCATATGTTATCCTCCTCAAGCTTGTAAAAATAAAGAGGTACTTTCCAGTAATGGTGGGGGAAAAGTGAGAAAGAATCTTTGTTTTGTATTTGTAAAATGTAGCATGTCACTCTTGAACATGGGAGTCTGTCGCTTTCTGTCTGGGTTGCAGAATCCATTTTCCTCTCAACTGACCATACCTAATTTAAATTCTTCAGTTGGTTTGGGTTTTATTCTGAATCAAATGTTCCCAAATCATTATGTCATGTCTCTAATATGTTCAAGAGAAGTTTAACCTCAGTCAAATTAGTTTGTCATTCTTGGCCTTTCGTTGCATTGATCATCCCTAAGTCAATCCTGAATTACTTTAAAGTATTATTCTTCAAAACTTGACATGAGTTTCATGTCATGGGCCCTCCTGTGACATGTAGCTTCCTATCGACTTGAGCTCACTATATACGAAGTTGATATAGAAACTTTCGCTACCTTGGAGCTTGCATGCCTTAATGGTAGGTTTCTCACCTTTGACGGTGTGTTCTCGCAATTGACCTTCGATCAAATGACTCTATGATTGTTTGACATCAACACATAGATTCATAATTCATAGATTCTAGTGGATGTCCCTTTAGATCCGTTGTCATTATTGGTTTTTTCCCTTATGCTTGTTAACGTTTCACATCATTGGCTAGTAATCAAGTGGTTTCTACCATGTTCGACTTCGAGACATTTACTCACATGGTTAGATTCGTACTACAAATCGTGAGATGGATATCAAGACCCTCAATCTAGTTTCATCCATCCACGTTGTGTGGAGTTATTAAATATTCATGATTGTGAACATAGATCCATTGATGGCTTCATCCATACTACGTATTTTATTGACATGGATCTTCAGATGTATTTACGTATTGTTATTTGAAACACTTATGTTTTGAGTATGTGAATGCCTACCTTGACGATGATATTATATATTGCATTGTAACATTTGATTGGTTTTTTTAGGTTTTCGACTGCAGTCTCTAACCCAAACCTTGGCATGACAAAGCACTCCACTCATCATATATACCCTTTGACTTTGCATTTTATAGCGCAATCTATTACACATCATTTTTTCACATTACACCAATGACGATCGATTTGGATCTTTCGCTTTCCACAAATGTGTCCCAAGGGATTCCCCTCCAAACTTAGAATCTAGATTATCCCAAAAAAAATGGAATTCCTGGATCCCATGTTATAAAATCCCTATTTTGGCTACCTATGCAGTTTCCTAACTAATTTCCACACATACGCAAAAATACCATTAACTAATTTCCACACATACACAAAAATACCATTAAGAGCTACGCATAAGTACGCATTGTCTTACACTATGACCTGCGAACAAGACTCAACGAATTTAAAAATAAAAAGTAAAGTCTAGAAGCATTTTTGGTAGCATCTATCCCAACCAAAAAGCTTCGAATGGGTGCCCATTTAGCTCTAATTCCTCCCATCATGGATCAATCCCCTTCCTTTGTGGAACCCCTATCCCACTATTAGTAGATCTCATCCCTTGGATAATGGATCCATAAATTCCCATTCCTGGCCTATAAAGGTAATACTGGTCTGAGGATTACAAAATGACTGTTCGAAGTAGGTTTATTCTGTTGAGATTAGGTTCAAAGGTTTTTCTTGCAAGGGAGGGGGTTGGAGATTGCAGAAGGGCCTTGCAACGTCAAGGCTATATGGATGTAAGGATTTTCTCTAGTTTATTAATATAAAAGCACTTCTTCTTTCTCAATTACATCTTCGTTGATATAATTTGTAGGATTTCTTGATCGCCTACATGGATTGTGATTGTATATTAATCAGTTTATGTTATATTATTCTTTAGTTATCTGATTTATCTCTTTGTTTATATGTTGGATGCTTTGATATCTTGTTTGTCTTTGTCTATGAAGATCTCTTTTAGGATGTTATCGAGAAGATGTGGAAAGTGGCAAGAGGGAATCTAAAGCATCAAGGAGTGAATGGACAGAAGCTTTGAAATGGACTTCAACAATCATTTCATTTAAACATTAAGAGGCCTCTATCATTATATTTACTTTCAGTCAATTAGAGCCTAGAGGAAGGTAGCAATTTATGTTTGTTTGTTACTAGGGTTCTTTGAAGTCTAGAGAGATCACTCTTGCTGGCAAGAGGGATTAGTCCACATAACACTTACAAGTGAATGAGGACTCATTTAGGAATTATGAGTAGAAATTCTCTTGCTAAATTCCATTTTGCTACAACTCACAATGGTGTAAATTTGATTTTAATGCATATCCATGTCTCATCTCTTCACACGGTTGTGGTGGCTTCTTCAAACAATTATATTATCCTCTTAAAATCCCTTCATGAAACTTAGATTTTTTCCATTAGTGTGTAAACCTTAGCTCTAATTCTAAATCAGAAAAATTAATAACACTAGAATTTAAAATACTTATACAAGAATGTGGTTTTCTTAGATTTGTTGTTGCATTAAATACATAATATCATCTCTCTCTCTCTCTCTCTATATATATATATATATATATATATCTCTATATATATATATATATATATATATAGATAGATAGATAGATAGTAAGAAGAACAATTTTTACACATATTCCTCATACTCAAGAACACACCATTAAAATGGATGTCAACTCTTAATTCTTGTCATTTCAAGCCTTGAGGATTAGATCTGTTGATCGAGTGTTAAAATAAATTGACTATTGAGAGGTCGTAGGTTCAATTCTTTAGACATTATTAGGCTTATATTCCTTTTTTGAGCTGACAAAGGATCATGGACCTAGGCATTCAAACCTTTCCTCACTTTTTTTCTCAATTTATATTAAAAAGAGAAAAAAAAAATCATCTCTAGAGAGTTTGATCCCTTTATATGTATATTAGGTATAGAATTAATATGGACCTACTTTTCATTCATATATCTATACCATATGTCAACTCCATGTTCAACAAGAAAAAAATAAAATTTCTAAATACACATCACTAAAATGTTTTAACTATAAATTTATCATCAAATTAATAGAAAAATGACTTTCTCGCACAAAATATATATTATACTACTACTAATAATAATAAAAACTCTACTCCATTACACATTACATACACTTATATATAATCATTTTAATACGTACACTTATATATATTCATGTCTTAAAAATTAAAATTCGTAATGACAAATTCAAGAGGAGAAAATAAGTTGTGGGGACAAATAAGAAAAGCTAAGCATCAATCTCACCTCTCTAGTTATAATGGATTTTTTAGAAGTCTATTTTGGAAATTCTTCAATATCAATATTTCATGCTCTAAGTAAATATAGACCACATTTAAAAACTAGTTTAGGGTTCCCTACTATATCATAATAGGCTATATACGGTTCTATTACATATTAGGACAATTTATTTATGGGTTCACCATGAAAATTTTCTATCATCTAGGGTTATGCCATAAGAATTGTATTTTAGAGATCAAGATCAATATGAGAGGGTTATTACATATCGCTAACAACAACACACTCACTAACAATTCTCCTAATTGTTTGTCTTGACCTGACGCTTTAACTACTTCAAATCTAAATCTGAAAAAATAAAAAACCTATGTGAATTTAAAAGTAAAGAAACTAAATCTCACTTGTTTATACAACTAACATTACTTTGAATTTTAAGTCTTGAAGGTTAGTGCAAATGATCGAATTCTATTTGGTAAACCACTTTATTAATGAGAGGTCAAAGGGTGATGAGGCTCTGGTAATAAATCAGCGAAATATGATATTCTCTGGAAAAAAAAATATATATATTAGCTCAAATTTATTTAATATTTTATATTAAATAAATAACATAACTTGCTCAAATTTATGTTAGATGATTCAAAAATAAAATATTATCATAGGTTATAAATTTGGAATAAAATAATTATTAATTTAATATATTATATTAATAATTATTATTCTAGAATGCTTAATTATTTAATGGAGACATTTAGAATTGTAACAAGATATGACTCTCCAAAAGTGTCATATCTTAGGCTCTATTTTAGGAGATTTGTTAGCTAGTTGTTTTGAATAGCATTTATTGTAAATGGACACTTGTTAATTTAATAAGTGATCCATAATTAGAGGTAGTTAGGACACTCAGCTTATAAATAGCTCATTGCAAGAGTGTTTGGTTGTTCGAGTGTAAACTCTTGTAAAATCAAATATGCAATTGTTTTTTTCTAATTAATAAAATTATGTGTCTGACGACACTTCTGCCATTATTGTGGTATCAAAGCTTCAGTAATGTTGCAGTGCATGTGAAGAGGAGACTCCAGCTCTACAAGTTTTTGGAAAACTCTATTGAACTGCCGAGCGTATGATTGGTATGGAATTTGTCAATTTTTTTGTTTAAAAGAAACATTAATTTTATTATTGATTTTAGATTTGTAAATTCTATAATCATTTTTTATTGTAAAAAAAAAATGCAAAATCTATGTGACTTCTCTGCAAAATCTGTATGGCTATTGTGATGTAATGATGTGGATTTGCATCTATTGAGTGACTGTGCCAGTGTCAGGATTCAGACTTTGACAAAGACTCTTGCACCTGGCGGATTCTTCAGAGTTCTTTGATTCCTGTAGTCTCTTCCATTCATTACAGAACTGGCTGGAAGGGCTGGAATTACTTCGATTCTATGAGAATGAATCATCATCTTTCCCCCAGCCAAAATCTAGAAGAATAGCTCATGGGTTTCTATTGCTGAACAATGATGGAACTCGACTATTTTTAAATGTGGGCAGAAAAATTGCGTTGTTGGCATCAAACATAAAAAGGAGAAAACATTTTAATGCGCGGGTTTCTATTGTTGAATAGTGATGGAACTTGACCGTTGTTAAATATGAACAAAAAAATTGCATAGACGACATCAAACATAAAAAGGAGAAAGCGTTTTAATGTGCAGTCAAACTCACAAATTGATAGGTAGAGCGGCTTTTCAAATTCTACAGTCAAAATTGTCAGATTAATAAAGGAGATTTTCAAAATCCAACCTTACCGGAGAAGTTTTGGCAAAATATCCCCGGAACCAAGGACGAACAAAGTCTCTTGAAACTGGAAGTGAAATGTCTTCCAATATAGCCAAAATATTTACATGTTTTATCTGCCTTGGCAAGGTAAACAACTTTAGTACTTCAGCTTTATTTTTGCAAAATTTTCCAGAACGTTTCAAAATTATTCGGTACAGAAAAGAAAGCGCAACAAATTCTTGCCGTATTTGTTTCTCAAGTTTGTAAAAGATCCTGCTATTACTCTTTGCATTGATATCCTACCTACGTTGGAATGTTGCATTGATTAAAACATGTCATTCTTGCAAGTTAAATCCCAAACATACATTAATTCCAGTCAAGAACAATAGACTGAATTATGCAATGCGTGCAGAGGTTATGGAAAGAGCAAGAAGCCAGCATGAGCCAGCCTACCAGCAAGAAGCCAGAGTGAAGCTTGTCAGCCTATCAGCGTAAAGCCAAAGAGAAGCCTACCAGCAAGAAGCCAGAATGAAGCCTGTCAGCTTGGATCATAAAGTTTTTTTTGTAATATAATGAATATTGTATTTTGGAGAGATCTGGTGATTTTTTTTTTAATTTTGGAACTTATTGTTTGTGGAGTAATAAGGTGATTTGTAAATTTTTGGAGTAATAAGGAGATTTTTCTTTGTAATTTGTTTCTAGAGAGATAAGTGTGGCATTGTAACTCAAAGTGATTTTACTTTGGGGGGTAACTTTTTTTTACCAAGTTTTGCAAGAGCACCATTGTAAAAGTCAGATTTTGAAAGTTACCTTGTAATTTTTGAGAAATTGACTAGAGCCAAGTGCAAAGGTCAGCTCCTGCTTCAACGACTATACGAGGGTCAATGCCAAGCCCTGAGAGATCATGTTTTTTGCATGGCATGTTGCATGTTGTGTTGCCTATCTTGATATTTTTTTCTGATTCTTGGTGCGAAGCTTCAACACTACAATGTCCAAGTTAATTAATTTGTTCTCTGATTCCAACAAACATGAAGGTACAAAATCCTATAAAACATGGCACCGTCGAAAGCACTCTCATTTACAATGAATTATGGTAGGGTATATGTGATGGATATATTAAGCCAAATAAACCCACAGATCGAGTTACACTAGCAAAATGGGAAGTTAAGAATGCCAAAGCCTTAGCTCTTATTAAATCTTTTGTCAATGATGAAATGTATGCCCATATAGAAAATGCTTCAGATGCATGGTCTGCTTTGAAAACTGTTAAAGACCTCTTTGATACTCAGCCTGAATCATAGAAAGTTGATTTACAATTAAAATTGTTGCAACAAAAATTGACTGAAGGAGGTGATGTTCTCGAATATATCTCAAGACTTAAGAATATTAGGTAGGAAATCATTAATGCTGGTTTTCCAGAAATAGACGATATTTTTATGGTAACAATTGTAATTTCTGGAGTTCCTTCTTCCTACATGCATTTTTTCGAGACTTTACAATTAATTGGGAAATGAGAGAAACTAAAGTTTGGTCAGCTCTATGAAATGTTGACCCAACATGATAAAACCTTTGGGAAGAAGAAGAAATTTGGTGAAGATGTTTTTTTCACAGAGGCCAACACTAGTAAATCATCAGCAGACAGTTCTTGAGGTAGAGGCAGAGAAAATTTCAATCAGAATCAAGCAGCACATAATGTACAAAGTCTAGGTTGAAGCCAAAGCAGAGGAAATAATTTTAGTAGAGGCAACAGTTCAGGAAGGAGTAATTTTCAAGGTAGAGGAAACAACCAAGGAAGAGGCAATTTTGAAGGACAAGGAAATAATAATCAAGGTAGAGGACAATCTTTAGGAAGAGGAAGAGACTTAAGTAAAATTGTGTGTCAAAGATGTAAAAAAGTTGCCCATTATGCTGAAGATTGTCGAACTTCTCTTAATAAAATTCCCAAGTTTCCGCAGCATTTAGCGCAATTTTCAAATGATCAAGATGATGATAACTCAGAATATGTTTTTACTTCCTCACGAGCATTAAAACTTTCATCCCATATTAGAAGTGATTATGAAGATGCCTGGATCTTGGATTCAGGGGTAGCTCAGCACATGACTTGTCGACATGATTTTTTTTGGAATTTTCAAGATTACCAACTTAATTCCATTTTTCTTACAAACAATACAAAACATACTCCTTATGGAAAAGGATCAGTTAAAGTTTTTCTCCTCGGCATTGGAGAAAAAATGATTTCCAATGTATGGTATGTACCAACTTTTAAGAAAAAATTGCTCTCTTTAGTCACGATTCAGCAAACAAAACATCAGGTGATTATGGAAGATGGTTTAGTCAAGATTAATTCAGTCAGATAGAGTTTGAAAACTGTCATGACAGGTTATGAAAATGGAAAACTGCTATGGATGAAAGGGACAATAATTCCAAGGCATTCTGATTTTGCAGGGGTAGTCACTACATGAATTTCACCTATCAGATTATGGCATGTAAGATATGGACATTTAAATTTTGAGAGTCTTTCTCAATTGCAGAAACAAGGAATGGTTAAAGGACTTCCCACTTTCAAAAGGGAAAATGCAAAATGTGAAGCTTGCATTATGGAAAACAAAGTCGAGAAAGTTTTCCAACAAGTTCATGGCGTGCAAGCAAGCAGCTACAACTAGTTCACAGTGATGTTTGTGGACCACTACAAACTTCATTTGGTGGTTGCAAATATTTCTTACTATTCATTGACGATTTCAATAGAATGACTTGGGTTTACTTCTTGAAGAACAAGTCAGAAGCATTTGAGAAGTTTAAATTTTTTTGCCAACTTGTTGAAAGTGAAGTCAAAGAAAAGATAGGTACTCTCAGGATAGATAATGGTGGAGAATTAACTTCAAGTGAACTCAAAACTTATTGCAGTGACAATGGAATAAAATGACATCTTACAAATGTTTACACTCCATAGAAAAATGGAGTAGTTGAAATAATGAATCACACCTTGTTAGGAATGGCGATATCCATGTTAACTTTCAAGAGGTTAAGTCTAACATATTGGGCAGAAGCAATACATACAGTTGTCTACTTAAGAAACAGATCTCCAGCTGCTTCTTTAGATGGAATCAAACCTTATGAAGCATGGTTTGGTTTCAAACCTCGAGTTAAACATCTTCGAGTTTTTGGATCAGTATGTTATGCCTTAGTTCCGAAAGAAAAACGACCTAAGCTTGACTCAAGAATTTTAAAGTTCACAATGATTGGTTATTCTGATGAGAAGAAAGGGTACCGTATTTTTACCAATGGAAAATTTATTGTGAGTAGGGATGTCATCTTTGATGAAACAAAAAGTAAGAGGACTGAAGAAATTGAAAGTCTTCTTCAAAAGTTAGAAACTAAGGGCAGTAAAAGAAAAGGAAAAATGCAAAGTCAACCAACTTCACCAAATTGGTATGAACTTGATTTTCCTTCCTCTAAAGATCAGTCATCCAGTCCATCTACATCAACAACATCATCTGGGTCTTCTAGCAGTTCATCTGTATCTCCAAACAACAACAGTTCTTCTGATAGTGATTCTCCAGAATCTTCACTTGAATGAAGAACATCAATTTATATTAATCCTCTTTACAATGATGGAGACTTTTTAGAATCGCTAACAAGTGAGCACCAACTACCGAAATGGGCAGTTCAACTTTTGAAAGATGTAAAGCCTGATGAGCATAATAAAGTGGGCACGAGAAGGGCACATAGAAGTGAAGGCAATTTTGCCTTGTTAGCAAATGATTTTACAGAATCTTCCACATACAAAGAAGCAGTAAAACATAAAGAATGGCAATAGGCTATGGTTGAAGAATATCAAGCAGTAATTGATAACAGCACTTGGAAACTTGTTGATTGTCCACAAAATGTTAAACCCATAGGATGAAAATGGGTTTACAAAATTAAGTCTAATCAAAAGGGAGAACCTGAAAAGTATAAAGCACGACTTGTTGAAAAAGGTTTTGTGCAGCAGGAAGGCAATGATTATGAGGAAACATTTTCTCCTACCACTAAATGGAACACCACTCGATTAACACTTACAATGGCCAGTCAGAAAGGATGGAAAGTTCATCAAATGGATGTGAAAAGTGATTTTCTCAATGAGGGCTTACAGGAAGAAGTGTATATGACACAACCGCCAGGTTTTGAAATTGAAGGAAAAGAACATAAAGTCTAGAAATTGATCAAGGCTTTATATGGACTAAAACAAGCTCCCCAAGCTTGGTTTGCAGAGATGGATGAATACCTTAAGAAAGTTGGTTTTCAATGAAGTGAATCTGATGATACTTTGTATGTGCGACAACAGGGAAAACATTTGGTAATTCTTGTTATGTACGTGGATGATTTGATCATTACCGGCAACCATGATGATCATATTACACAGGTGAAAAAGGAGTTACATGCAAGTTTTAAGATGACAGATTTGGGATTACTTCACTACTATCTTGGAGTTGAAGTCTTCCAATGTCGAGATCATATTTTCATTTCTCAGAGTAAGTATGCGGCTGAGGTTCTTCAGCGATTTGGCATGTAGGATTGCAAGCTCGTTCTCACCCCCATGGAGCAAAACTTGAAACTTTCAAAATTTGAAGGGCGGGAAAGGTGGACAATACTATTTACAGACAATTGATTGGCAGCTTGATTTATTTGACAAATACTCGCCCTGATCTATCTTATGCAGTCAATATTCTTTCACGTTTTATGCAGGAACCATGAGATAGCCACTGGAATGCAGCCAAAAGAGTTCTTCGATATATCCAAGGAACAAAATATTTTGGTCTTCTTTACACAAAGACTAAAAAATTTGTACTTGGTGGATATTTCGATGCCGACTTTGCTGGAACTATTGATGATCAAGTATAAACATGAGGTTATTTAATGAACATGGGGTCAACAACAGTATCTTGGAGTTTTAAGAAGCAAGCTACAGTGGCCACTTCTTCAACAAAAGTAGAGTACATTTTAGCATGGGAAGCAGCATGTGAAATTGTTTGGTTGTGCAGAATTTTGTAGGACTTGGGCATTTCTCAAGCAGAAGCTACATCATTAATCATTGATAGCCCGCCAGCCATCAAACTTGCCAAGAACCTAGTTTTTCATTCAAAGACAAAGCATGTGGACACCAAGTATCATCATATTAGATCTCTCTTTGCCAAAGATGTCCTCAAGCCAATTTATTGTACTTCCAAAGATCAGATCTCTGACATTTTCACAAAACCACTTGGCAGAATAAAATTTAATAAGATCAAGGATGAACTTGGTATCTATTGTAATGTATCTTTGGATCATAGAGGGGAATGTTAGATGATCCAAAAATAAAATATTATCATAAGTTATAAATTTGGAATAAAATAATTATTAATTTAAGATATTAAAGTAATAATTCTTATTCTAGAATGTTTAATTATTTAATGGAAACATTTAGAATTAGTATATTGTTGTAACAAGATATAACTCTCCAAAAGTGTCGTATCTTAGGCTCTATTTTAAGAGATTTGTTAGCTAGTTCTTTTGAATAGCATTTATTGTAAATGGACATTTGTTATTTAATAAGTGATCCATAATTAGAGGTAGTTAGGACATTGAGCTTGTAAATAGCTCATTCCAAGAATGTTTGGTTGTTCGGTTGTAAACTATTGCAAAATCAAATATGTAATTGTTTTTTTCTGATTAATAAAATTATGTGTATAATATAAATCTCTTTCAAATAAATTGAATTTCATAAAATAAAAATTAACAAATAAAAAAATAGTTTAAATGTTGATTAAAACTAACTAATTCAAAATTATTTTAAAATTAATCTAACATACTATAAATCTCTTTCAAATATGATAAAACAAATTCATATATAATGTTTAATAAATAAAATATAGTATAACATAAATCCGTTTCAAATTGATTGAACTTGTTAAAAAGAACATTAATAAATGAAAAAATAATTTAAATTTTGATTAAAATTAATTAATTTGTAATGTCCCTAAATAACCCGGTGAAATCTAGACAGTAAATAGTAATTCTTTAAAAGATTACGAATCGGTTTAAGAACTAATTTCTGGTATTCATGAAACTAATTATGGAGACTATTTTGGGAATGGTGCATGGAACCCATTCGTCCTCTCCACGGGTAATAACCGATTCTTGGATTCGGTACTGATGTTTGGTATTGAGAACTGATTCTTGAATTTGGATATGGCGGAGAATTTATGAAGGCCATTATGGATATAGCCGGAGGAGGATTTTCATTGGGAAGGATTTTCCAAGCCTAGGGTTTATTGGCTGCATGGCAATGCACAGGCTGTAAAAATCGCCTTAACTATTATGAGCAACGATAGGAGGCCACGGATTAAGATGCATGTGTATACGGCTTATGACGGAGGTTGAGCTATGCTATTCTCGGAGGTCCAGAGCCGGCCTGGTACTTAGGTTTTCTTGATTGGTTTGGAGGTTACGACCTCGAATCCCATGCGGAGTAAAGAGAAAGGAAACAGATTGCTGAAACTAATGATGAAGACATGGCGTCGCCCTCATCTGACAGTGCCTGGGATCACCAGATCGCTCACGACCTCGTCGATGATGAGCAGGTAGCTATTATCACTTCTACACGGTTCGTTGTGGTAGTATCAGTCCTTTCTGATTGGCAACGACAACTACATGCCTCTTGGACTCTCCAACAGCCAAATCTGTGGCGACCTCTCCAGTGTTAAGGAGCTCAGTTTCCATCTTTCGTTCCCGGCTTGCGTGAGTATGGAAGACCCACTTCATAAAAATTGTCAGGTATTACTGTTGCGCCTTCGTAGCTCCTGTCAACTGCGATTCAGTTAAATTCTAGCATATACAAATAGATCCCTTCCCTGTCCAGGTGGGTACTCTATGCATCCCCTAAACGGGCTATTCTTTGGTTGTGTGCATGGTTATTCTAAGTATCATGGTTTCGTTCCACAAAATGATCACTGTCAGAGGATCTCTGCTTCGAGTGTATCGCTGGATTCTTTTTGTGTATATTTTACTGTAGGGAGACAGAATAGTTATTCTCTCTTCCTTTTCCTCTGCTTACAATCACAATGTCTATTGTTTTTGTTGTTTCTGAAAGAGGTTCATTTTTCTGGAAATCGAAACGTTCCATATATCTAATATAGCCCTTCTGGGTAGCTTCTCTCGGCAGTTTGCCTGAACATTAGAAAACGCAGAGCCATAAAGTGGGCTTCGCATACTTCAGGTTTGTGTTCTATGCATGTTAACTGCATGTTAGCGAAACTATGTGAAACTGTTGAAATATAACTTTGAGAAAGGAATACATGTGCAAGGAAGCAGTACAATTACCTGGTATATAAACATAAGCAATGTGTGATATGTTTTAAAAAGGAAATATGGACTGGCAAGACTAATGAAAAGATCTCTTTAGATGTTGATTATTGATTGAATCATATTGTAGCTAATCTTGTCGCCAAGATTGTTATTATGACATGCTTGCTCATGCAGATGAGTAGATGATAAAAGATCCTTTTTAAAGGTTGTGTAATAAATTATTGATAATGTATCTAATATTGTTGCCAAGCTTGTTGTTAACAGCATTGACAGGACACCATGACGGTTGGTGCCAAAGGAAGGTGATGTTTAACATTGACGGGATAAGGATTATTCGTCCATACAGATAAGTCCAAGCTGCAGTATTATCCATTGCTAGAATAATTATGCCACAAGGATGATTGCAAGTGGCGGTATGTAAATTGTATTAGCTGGTAGCTAGTTATATGATAACTTAATGATAACTTATTGTAATGATTTTATAACAATGGTTAAGGGATGGAATCCCTTATAAGCCATTGAGTGAGGGGTGAAATCCCTCACGAGCGTTTAATAAGAAGATTAAACGTTTGCTGGTTTTCACCCTACGGGGTTTCCAGGGTATATCCGTGTTCAAATGGTGTGATTGATGTGATTGCCTTATGTGTCCGATAATGATGATGGGTCATTGATGATGATGGTTCTTTATTTGTTATGGCAAGCATAATGTCTTAGTGCATGATTATTTAATATGATTAAGGATATTAAGTAATGGATGCAAGGATTTATGAGACAGCTTATGTCAGAACACTACCACATGGATGGTTAATGGTTATGAAAATGGATATATAACTTATAGTCTTTCACTGTAATTTACTTGATGTATTAGTGAATGTTATATCTAATGGTTAGTGATGATTGTGGAGTTGTGAATTGATTATTTACTTGTGGTAATTGTATAAATTAATTTCTAACTCCCTACTTTTACCTGCGAGGTTATCGGGGTATGTGACATAATTGATCATTATTTTAATATATATATTATTTAGTAAATAAAATGTAATATAAAAAAAATATCTTTAATATATAATATTCGATAGACAAAATTAATATAAGATAAATCTCTTTTAAATATATTAAATCAGATAAACAAAAATAAAAAATGATTAAAACTAATAAATAGAAAAGTAATTAAATAAAAAAGTAATTAAACAAAAAAGTAATTAAGGCTTCAATCATAACTGATTGATTGAAGTGAAAGATATTTTAGAAGCAAATAAAAATCCCAAATACGAAAATGAATTTTGACATATATATATATATATATTTAGCAACAAGTAGATATCACATCTTTTATATGGAATTTAAATATAAATAACTATATAGAATTGTGGTATGAGCCGTTTATGGTATGAAAATACTCTTTTTTTTTGCTTATCATCTTATTTTTTTCATTTTAGTTTTTTATTTATATTACATAAACATTAAGTCAATTTGAGCATTACAAATTAGTGTAACTTAAGTTTGTAATGAGTGGTTTTATATAAAAATTATCTATATAAAATTATATGTTCAAAATCACTAAATCTATGCTGCATATATATAAAATATAATATTATATGTTATTCATAAATTTCAAGGTATTTAGAAGAATAAAATTCTTTTAAGTCGGAAATATTTTTTAGAAAGTAAAAATTGAAAAAAAGTTTGTAATGAGAAGAATTTGGTCTTTTTCTTAAAATTAAAATGGATTTAAACTACTTATATAGTTAATATATTAAAATATTTTAGATAAGGTAAACATTGAAATATTTTTTTTATTGTTATTATTAATATATATATATATATATGATTTTTGAGAGAATATATATTATTATTATTGTTATTATATTTATATATAGATATAGGTATATATATGGGGTATATGTTAAATTTATATTAAATAGGAAAGATTACTCTAGTCATAGTATTAAGATGTAAAATTATTCATTAATGGAAAATATTTTTTATATTTAATCTAATTATATTGGGAGAAAATATTAATATGGAAATATTGACATAAATATTGAGACAAAAATTTATTATGAAATCCTTGGTACAAATAATTTATGTAAAATTATGTGTTCTTATGATTGTATTACATAATGTATTAGGTTCTAGATGTAGGTTGCGATTATGGATAATTTTTTCTTACATTAAGAGAACATATATCCAACCCTTTTCTTTCACATATAGGTCTACCTTAACTTTATATTTATCATACTATAATAATATAAACCAATTTCCCTTCTTATTTTTTATTAAAAGAATCATAATATTCTTCGTATATAATAATGCATAATACATTTAAAATTTTAAAAATGTTAATATAATAATAAAAAAATTAATTGACTTAAAGAACATGAGAACATTAAATCTTATGTTTAGATTATTTTTTATAAGACAATCAACCTCAATTAAACCATTAGACATGAAATATTAATATAATAATATATTATAATATATTTTACTTAAAATAAATATTAGTACATTTTTCAAGCATTTTTTCATTATTATTATTTATTAAAATGGTATGAGTCATTTCCATGTAAAATAGTAATATATATATATATATATATATATATATATATATAATTGTAAAAATAATCTCTAACTTTTTTTAACTCCATATTTAAAAAAACCACCCACATATTATAAAATAAATGAACAAATAAACATATTATAAAAAATAGTTTTCCATTAAAGTGAAGAAAAAGAATAACTTTTCGTATCCCATAGGATTAAGTACCACCTATCGATAGCGCTATGTTTAAGATAACACACATATTTTATATAAAGAACACCGAAATACTACATTATTTATTATATATACTTACTGCCTGTTTCTTTGTAGCGGGCTCTCTTGCTAATTGTGGTTCAATCTGCGCTGTATTTGACATTCTTGTGAATACGTAAATGTCAAAAGAAAATAGTATCTAATAAAAATGAGGCTTAAAAGTGTTAGTGACAATAAATGAATATATGAAATACATTGGTATTTCTTTAAGCCTACGTTTCAGTGATTTATATACATTTCCTTGTGTGTCTACGGGTTCTAAATTGTGGTTGTCAAGGTACAATATTTCTCAAGCTTAGATGAGGTATCTTAGTTGGTGATATTTGAGTTACCTACGACGTTGGTCGTTTGATGTACCGAATTCAAATATTCGTCGGGGAAAAATATAATCCGAGGCGAACAAAAAGTAAACAGTGAAAAAAATAAAAAAAATATAATACGAAGAAAGAAAAAGTAAATAGTGGAAAAATATGAAAGAAAAAGCAGTACATTTTTTCTTAACCCTAATATTTTGAAAGAAAACATAGCATTAAAAAAGACTTTGGAACATCATTGATAGTGAATAATACTTCACCACCTCTGTGTGATTAGCATGATTTAAAATGGTTATATCTTTCAAACAGGATACCTTGACAATCACGCCATTCTTTGACGTTAAATGATGGGTTGTGTCTTAAACTAAGTTATTTGTGAAAATTTGAACTATATATTTCCAAAACAAACACTAATGGGATAATGCCCTTTATGCATCAGCGTTTATGCAAATAGAAATTCATTGATAGTGAATAATACTTCAACACCTCTGTGTGATTACCACGATTTAAAATGGTTATATCTTTCAAACAGGATACCTTGACAGTCACGCCATTCTTTGATGTAAAATGCTGGGTTGTCTCTTAAAGAGAATTGACCCCAACTTTATCCTCCTTTTGTGATTTGGAAAAAGGATGAATAGAACCATTACTCTGTTAGGTAGTACGGACAAATTTTGTGCCATTGATGGATTGCTTTCAATTTGACTACCATTATTTGTTGGATGGATAGTGCAGGCAAAATGTGTGATATTAGATTTTGCTGAACTTGATCCCCTTGTAAGAAATAGAAACGATGGAACAATCTCTTAGTCTGTAGGGGATTTTTCTATCATGTCAAATTGCGAAAATCTCGGTAATCATGGTTGATTAGGCAGGTTCTTCTGTATATATCATATGTTTGGTTACTTGTTAATCAAATTTGCTTATACATTTGTTTGCTATCCACCTGGCCTTCAATTTTCACTAAACATATCCCACAACCTATATTACTATTGTTAGCGATGATATAAAATTTGCTATAGAGTTATGTAAATTTTGGAAGTTTACAGAGTTCACTGCTTTGACTGGTGAGAATTGGGGACTATTTACCACTTAAATGTTAAGTTCTAAATAATAAGTTCTAAGTAATAAGCGAATGATTAGTTTATTATTCTTTTATTCGTTAGTTAGTATTAAATTGGGATATAGATTTTTGAATTGATTAGTTTACATTGTTTACTGTTTGAACTTGTGAGAAATTGAGACTATTCATCTTTTAATTATTAAACACCATTTACTAAAAAAATCATTAACTTAATTCTTTTGTTGAATAAAAATAATATAATATTCCATTAAAAATAAATAATGTTTACCTAAGAATTCAATTTAATTATCTCTGAGTGACTCAGTTTTACAGCGCAGCGAACAGACTGTCATGGAGCTGTACCAGATAATGCATAAAATGGCTATTGAAGTGAAAGATTTGTTATGTATTTTGTCCGTATTATAGATTCTAAGAATATGATGTGTGTACAGAAAGTCTTTGAAATTGAAAGGTGAAGTTTTTTTACCTGACTGTAACGAAAATCTTTGAAATTGAAATCTTTGAAATGGTTTTCCAGACAAGAGCCAGAATGTTCTGTAGTCATGCTTGTTTGATTTGCGTATGATATTTTATTTAATAGTATTCCAAGATTTGAACATGCAACAGCATTATAGCATAATGGCAAAGCCTGACTATTTGATAAGCGACCGATCATCTTTAAGTAATATCAAAACATTAGAATTGTACTCAGGTTTGTTGGATTAGCCAGAAAGTTATTGATATATTCTCCTCTTTGATTGCAACAATACGCGAACGTGTTCCTTGAAGTTCGAGTCTAATCTACAATACTTAATGGTGAAATGTGTTCCATCGTGTTAGTGTGTGTTATGAGTTTTTCCATTGTAATTTAAATTTATTTTTTATATTAAGTTTTTGTAAAATTTAATAAAAAGAATTGAAACGAAAAATTTAAGTTATTAAATATATATAATTAAATAATTTAAGTTTTTAAATATATATAATTAAATAATTTAGGTTCTTAAATATATAATAATTTTTTTTTTTACTTATTTAAATCATTAGTTTAGAAATATCTTATCAAAAATTTATCGTTATATTTAAAGATTTTTCTAGTTTTTAATATATATTTTATAATTTTTAACTACTCATATTAGTTCATAAAACTTTTAAAATTATATATATTAAGAAACGTTTTTGGGTAAAAAACACATAAGATGGTGGCAAATATTTAAATAAAAAGCAATATAGAGATCATAATTTCAATATAAAGAACATATATTTATATTTTCAATATTTAATATAATAATAAAAATATATCATATTATAAAAATATATCATATTATATATATTAGAATAATATATATTGAAATATATTGCCAAGTTTTAAGGATTGATTCCGTAAGGCATTCATCTATATGGAAATGTATGACTTAATTTAAATAAGTTAAATCAAGTTTTAAATTAATTATATATATATATATATATATATATATATATATATATATAATTAATATTTTTTCATTTTTAAACTTATTTTAGATGATAGTTATATTATTGATTAAATTTGTTTAATATTTAATAATATTTATGTTTTTAGAAAAAAGTAAAATTTTGATATTTTTATTGGAAATTAAAAACACAAGTTTTTGATTGAATAAAATTTCATTTGATAAGTCAAAAGATTAGGTTGACAAAAAATCCCATATATATCTTAGACCTTAAATATATCTTGAGACTTAATTAAATCTTATTTAAAGAGGATAAAATAAAAACACATTATTATTACAAACTTTTTAGATGGATTCAACTAACCTGACATCTAATGTATGAAGAACATGCACATCATCATATTGCCCCTATAGCTAGTACAATTTCTTTTTCCATGATTCTAAATGAAGGACCCTTAAGTCTTCCAAAGGGAAATCATGGCACACCACATAGCAAGGAGTTCAACTGCAAAATTTATGCCTTGGAAAATACCTAGTTTGCATTTACTCATCAGATTCTGTGAGAGTAAAATGACTATACCGAGACCACAAACGTCACTCTGATTGACTCCTTCAAGGAATCCACATAATATACTAGTCGATAGTTCCACATCTCTCATAAGCATAATATTCTTCCCTTTCAACAATTTCACTTGATCAAGATAATACGATCTTGGATTATTAGTAATAACTTCATAACGGAGTCTTCAAAGTCTTCAAAAAGACATTGGTTTAGCCCTTGCCAAATTCCCCACAATACAAAGATCAAAAGAAGCTTAAGGGAAGAGGAGATAAGTCTTTGACTCCAATTCCAGGGACACTCTTCAACCAAGATTCCATTCCACCAAGAATCAAGGTTAAAAAAAGAGAAAATCTCCTTCCAAACAGAAATTATAGAAGGACAATGAATAAACAAATTAACAATAGTCTCCTCAATCATCTGACACATACCAGAAAATGTAGGACCTACCCTTCCTCACTTAACAAGAATATCCAAAGTCAATATCTTTCCTTCCAAAAATAACCAAATGGAAAACCTACATTTAATGGGGCCTTGTCCCTTCCATACTAATTTTTGCCACCATTTTGAAGAAGCAAGAGGATTGTCTTGAATTAGCGGATCAAACACAAATCTAGTTTTTATAACTCCACTTTGTTTATTCATAGACCAGTTGATGATGTCTTCCTCTTCTTGGTTAATTACAATACCAACTTTACCCAAATTTACTACAAAAGAGCTCCACTCACCTACATAAACATGAGAAAAGCCTAAATCTTGAGCTGAAAGCCATTCTTGACAATCCAAACCTACATCTACCTACCTAAAAACATCAACGATAGTAATATAACCTCAATTATTTGAAAATCTACCAACCTATCAGAGAGTCTATGGCGACCATTGCATCCTATCCATGAATCACACCAAGAAGAACTTTATCCCCATTCCCAATCTACTAGAAAATCTATTTTTGTAAAGCTTTCATACAACTTTCCAAATTCCTCCACATCACAAAACCTACCCTAGTCACTTTTGAATCTTGCTTGAGCCAATTTACAATTGAAATATATCTCAGATATTTCACACTCATTTCCAAACTCCATAGACGATTATGAAAAAGGATGTGCTAAAAGGTCTTAGTTGTAAGAGCTAGTCCAAATTTCTCCATATTACTTAAACCCCAAACCCCAAGAGACTCTAAAAGTGCCAAATTGATCGAAGACACTAGAATCATTCCTCCCCCTATTTATTCCCATTCCAAAAAAAATGAATACAATTTTTTTTTATAGAACCCAAAATACATTTAGGAATTTCTTTCTAAAGTGAACTAGAAGACTTGGACTCTTTCCAAGATCGATTTAGTTAAGATTAGATGGTGTCATAATGAAAGACATCAATTGAAGTAATTGCAATTGTGTTTTTACACCTTTTTAACAAGCCAAGACCAACTAGTGATTCATTATTTATTAGGCTTTGAAAAATATTTCTTAGATTAAATTCACTTGGGCTTCATCCAAGTTGCTACTAAAACAAGATGATTTTTCCAGGTTTACCTCCATGCTTGACACCACATAGAAACAACACAAAATACATTTGAAACTTTTCCATTCGTCAAAAGTACCCGAGTCAAAGACTAAAATATCATCTACAAATAAAGAGTGAGCTACCGCAATCTCCTTTAGTTGATATTTTTGTAATTCATCGCTTTACATTGATTAGTATTCACTACTAATTTATACTTTTGAAATGTATTACTTAGCATTGAGCCATTCTAAATGAAACTATTTTGAACAACTCACACCTTAAGATGAAAATAAACATTGGGAAATATGAAGTGTAGTCCTTGTCCTCAATATAATTAAATTCGCTTGGGTGGACACTAGTGTCATTCCTCCCATATGTACATGTTAGATGTTGCACATTTATGTTTAATGAGAGAAATGAAGTATTTCCTATATATATTTAGATAGATAGATAGTGTGTGTCTATGTGTAATTGTATTTGTTCATTACATTCGCTTGGGTGGCCACTAGTGGCCTTCCTCCAAGTTGCACATGTTAGATGTTGCACATTTATGTTGAATGTAAGAAATAAAGTAGTTTATATATATATATATATATATATATATATATATATATATATAGAGAGAGAGAGAGAGAGAGAGAGAGAGAGAGAGAGAGAGAGAGAGAGAGAGAGAGAGAGAGAGAGAGAGAGAGAGAGAGAGAGAGAGAGAGAGAGAGAGAGATAATGTCTGTGTGTGTTTTCATATTTAATATTTTAATGGGGAAATACCTTAGGAAAAAGTAGTAGTTTTTACAAATTGTATTTGGACTGTCATTTATAATAAAGAATAAATAGACATTATTGTTACAGAATTAGTATAGATTCATCTTAGCTTTGAATCTATCATGTGTCAAGAGGGATCAAATCCCTCATGGAGAAAAATAATTTTTAGAAAATATCTCGAGGGATTTGATCTATTTCTTCACAGGATATATCTAATGTGAAGATGGATCCACGTCTCTTCTAGTCATGAGTAACAACATCAAATTCTCTAATCATAATCATTATATATATGTATATGTTTGACATGAATATGATGATTTGAAATTTACATCATCCTGAATCCAAACAATAACAAAGTAACAACAATATTTAGTGATGAAGATGCTAAATAATGAAAAAATGAAATTATTAAAGATATTGTATATTTCTCAATCTATTGGAGAAAGATTAATGTAACTATATCTTCAAATTTTAGTATAGGGACAATTTGCAGATGATAAAAACTATGTTTACTTATATTTATGAGATGAACATGATCATTTTAAATTTACTTAGTTTCCTCAAAATATTGAGAATATAAATATTAACATTCAAAGCTATATATTGATAGTTACATGATGAACAATTTGACTAAAAATAAAGTAACAATGTTTACTAAAGAGAAATGGATATTGAAATCAATGCAGGTACACAAAAATGAAAATGTACATGTGAATTATTTTTCTCTTCAATATACATATACATAGGTACTGATTTTAGTGTACATGTCAATATCAGTTTCTATTCAACTTTAATATTTATTCACTTTTAATCTCTATGCTAATTTATATTTCTATTTCTACTGCAATGTTAATTTATATTTATATTTCAATATATAAGACATTAGTTTAATTATAGATGTCGTTCTATAAATGGGTTGATCTAGAAATGATGAAAATATATAGTAAAAGTAATGTGACAACCCTTTTTTCTACCCCTCCTATAAATGTCACTATGAATTGTAATTCATGTAATTAATGTGGAAATGTAGATAATGACTAGGCTAAGGAGTGGACACAGATTCAAAATTCTGAGGAGGAGTTGGTTGTAAATCCCATCCATTGCATCCATTTTCACCACCTGTCTCTTTGATGAATTAATGACAGTTTGGGTGCAAGGACTGAAGAAAAGTATGGGATGTCTGCAGTAAAGGATGAAAAAACTATATAGTCCATGTCATCTTGGGCATCATGTTTTGGAAGTCAACATAAAGGAAAATGAGGGAGAAGGCATTAGTGGTGGTATGGAAATTAGAATGTTCAAAGACATATCTATCATAGTTATCCACAGGCACACGAAGAGAGTGGACACTTTCAATTCCACAAAGTTGAATTGTGGAAGGACATGTTGGAAAAGGCTAGAATCACAGTGAATGAACAAGCTTGGAAGATGACGAAGGAGTGTGGTATGAAGATGAGGTTGTGGTGTTGATAAAGTGGAGTCATAGTGGAATCGAGACTTCTTCTTAATAGGTGGAGACATTGTGTACTATGGGACTTCTCATGATGTTTCCATAGGTTGAGACCTTAAGGGTGGGCTTTGGATTCCCATGGAACCTGTTAGGTAGAGTTATTGTGCACTCTAAAGTCCTGTCATATTATAGGTGTAGGCATTGTGGGATCTACACTCTTGTAGATTGAAGCTGGTGGAGACTATGTGGGTTATGGGCTCTTATAGTGATTATTGGGTGCAACACTATGTGTTGTGGATTTTCTAAAGTGTTTGATTAGGTGGAGAGATTATGTGATTTGGACTCCTAGATGTCAGGTGAAGTAACAGTGTGCCCATGTGGTTTCGTTAGCTAAACTAGTGTGAGTATCCCTTGAGTGCTTAACTCCTCATTCTTTGAATTTGACTCAGGGGTGATGAGTTGCAAGAGAGATTTTAGTGTAGTTGGCCTATGGTTGGGTGGAGAGTTGAAGTCCCTCCCTTACTTTCCAATCATTCAAGCTTTAAAGATAAGTGTATTTCCCTGTACTTATATGCAATGTGGATAATGAACTATTTTTTATGATTATGATAATGGATATATATCAGCACTATTATTGGATGACTATGTTACTCTTGTTTATTTATAATGACATACTTATATGAATTTTCTCATGATTTTGAAGGGCTTAAAGAGCCTATGTTTTGTATATGTTCCTAAGATGCAAATTTATTTACATGGTCTTGTATGAATATTGGATATGTTGAGTTAGTTATTATGATGAGTGGATTTCAGTATTTAACATGGGAATGTATGATTTATTGATTAAGACTCTTGATTTGTGTGTATGTTGCAATGTATGATTTATTAGTAGTTCTCATAGTAGTGTGGAATAACCAATTTGGGGTGGGAAATGATCTTTCTATTTCATTAGAGTCACATAGTTGTACAACAATGATTTGGAGTGTACCTGTGCTGGTTAGTGAGAACGTTGATAGTTGTAATGATATATTATGCTTACGATTAATACCTAGAATGATAACATGGAATGAAGGTTTCATTCTTATGAACATTAGTTTTTGAGTAACACTAGCCTTCAAGGAAAGATGGGGTGAATTCCTTCAAATCCTCAGAGTTATAAGTATAGATGCTGCAAAATGCCAAAATTGTGTCTAGGTTGGATATGATTTTTAAGCTTACCAAATGGATCTAATCTAACCCGGATGAGTTCAAACGAGGCAAAGGAAATGGTAAAAATCTAGGGTGGGACCCATTTTGGGAAATTGAAGGCTTGGACCCAAGTAAGGCCACAAGATGAATTACATGTGACTTCCAGATTCGGGCTATCTAACAATAGTTTGGTGCAAATTTGGATGTCTTCACAAGGGGTATATGTATCTGGGAATATGTGATTTGATAATGAGATCTTAGAAAATTATTAAGGTATTACAGACTCATGTCCACGGATATGCCTATGTTACTTTGTGCAATGGGTCGATAAGATTGTGAAATACATAGACAATGAAGCAGTTAAAGAACATAATAGACAACAGACATAAACACAACAAGCTTAATAGGGAGTTCACCCAACAGTCATGGGATACATCTCCTGGTCCAACCTTCACTGGTGACCTCTCTATTATGTCTTCAAAAACAGATTTTTACAAAAGTATGAGCTCAATTTGTGTCTCAACACACAACAGATATAACATCGAGAGTTTTTCTTGAACCCCTCAAGCCTCTCTGAGTACCCAAACTCTCTCTATCACTCTCTATCTCTGTCTTCATTCTGTCTCAACATTGCCTCCCTCTGTATGCTCTCTGTATGTGGCTTTAAATGCAATCGGTGTTGTCTATTCATTTCTTCTTCTTGGGCTCTCTAGCTTCCGGACCTCTGTTCGCTTAGATCCCACTCTGAGCATTAACAATCATTGATAAATGCTTTCACGGATGGTGGCCACCTGTCTTGTAACGGAATGGGTCATCAGCCCTTTGAAAACCTCAGAAACAACATTCTCTGTGTTCATAGATAAATACACTAAAAACACAGGAAATTCATCAATATGACGTTAATCAGATTTGAAATAATATAAATCCTGCCTTATAACTCTTATCCAGTCTGCCTGTATATCAACATCTCATCTCCACCATTGCTCTAGGAGATCCAGATCTAATGGCTGTGGTTCATTTCAGGTGGCTCTTCCGTACAGGGGTTACTCGCACAATGAGGGTGGTTTTCTCTTTCCTTAGCCTCGACACGTGACAGCCAATGTACGGGCTCAGGCAGAGCCTGGCCAAAACCTCTTTCCACCTTCAGTCCTCCTCAAATTCCACTTGTTTCCTTTGTATAAAAGAAATACATTAAAACATGAAAATCTCACTCATATCGAACTTGAAATAATATATATTTGCATTAGCAAACCCTTTGGGTCCAGTTGATCACTTTATTTGTGTTTTCTTTCATTTTTCGTTTATTTAACGAAAATGTGATTTACATTGAAAAATCCGTTTTACCAGACTTGAAATGTTATCAAATATCATTCATAATCTCTATCAGGTCTGGCTATCGCAGTCATAGTTATTAGCAGCCCAATCCTTTGTACAGTTCCGATGTGATATTACGATGCGATTGATCGCAATTTCATATCACAGATACCTCAGGCCATTTTTAATCGTTCCTCTGTGTTTTCTGATTGCGATATCGCGTGTTAGCATGGGCCATCGATTTGCACACTTGATCAATGGTCCTCGTTGACCCACGCTAATTGCAATCATAACTATCATATGATAGCCCCTGATTGCCTCCGCTTGCCATCAACGATTGAAATTTGCCGATCGGATCTAGACCGTTGATCAGCTAGATCTGACAGCTCTTATGCAAAGTTGCTTTAAGCCTCCGATAAATCTGTTTTCACTGCTTTCTCCATGTTTTTGCCTCCCAATAGTGTAATCCGATTTTTGACAAGTTCTTCTTTTGCGATAGTTTTGAATGTTTGAAGACTTAGAGGGTTTTCTGAAATCCATTTGGATCGCGCCTTCCCACTGGAAAAGGCTTTTGGATAACCAAAAGTTGGTTTTTAAGCATCAATCAAGTAAGGATACATCTTCCTAACTTGCCTAATTTCTATCCATCTTGCACTACTTGGTTTTGAACCTTTGAGTCTGATTTTGAGGTACTCAACATCCCCTCTATGCGTAGTTCTCACCTTCCTGTCCAAAACTGTATCTTCCTGCAACTCATTAAGATATTTAGGCAACATATCATCAATAGAAGGCAACTGACTTCACTCTTCAGGACCTTCAATCACTGAAGGTTCAAATAGTCTCAAGTTCTCTGCATTAAGTACTGAATAGATGTGCATGTAAGCTGGAAAATCAAGGTGAAAAGCATTCTCACCAATTTTCTCAAGTATCTTGAAAGGCCCATACATTATTCTTTTCAGCTTCTTACCTTCACCTTGCATTCTATCTTTGCTGATGTATAGCCAGACTTGATCACCAACTTGGAAGCTATACCCAATTCAATGCTTATCATGCCTTGCCTTGTACCTGTCCTAGCTTCTTTCCAGTCGTTCCTACATTGTCTGGTGAATTTCTTGGATTTGTTCAATGAACTTGGTTGCTTTGTCCACATCATTGTGTCCATCAACTACTATGTCCTTACTAAAGACAAAATCCAAGGGAGACCTTGGTGTAAAACCAAAACAAGTCTCAAAAGGAGATCTCTGTGTAGAAGAATGTTTAGCACGACTGTAAGCATGTTGCACATAACACAAATTTTCATTCCAAAGCTTGGGATGCTTGCAACAATAGCCCCTGAGCAACTGGATCACTATCCTGTTGACCATCTCTATTTGGCCATTTGTTTGTGGATGAAATGTTGTGCTCTTCTTCAATATGGTGTCCATTAACTCCCATAGACTTGACCAAAACTTCCCAATAAATTAGGAATCTTGATCAGAGACAATAGAAGTGGGTAACCAAAAATGAACCAATGGATGCTGAAAGAACAAATTTTCTGTTTGTTCAGGTGTAATCTGCTTGTTACAAGGTATTAAAATACACATTTTGTTGAACTTGTCCACAATAACATATAAATAGTCATGTCCTTTTCTAGATTCTGTTAATCCCCCAACAAAGTCCATGGAAACACTTTCCCAAGGATGAGAAGGAACTCGAAGTGGAGTGTACAAGCCTAGTTTTCTATTGTTGGGCTTGCTTTTTAGCACACATGGTACATGCTTTAATATATCTAGAAATTGTTTCATACATTTTTTGCCAATAACAGAACCTTTGCAGCTGAGCAACTGTTTTTCTTACACCAAAACGACCTGATATTAGAGAAGTATGTCCTTCTCAGATTATGTTGACTCTTTTAGTTTGAGGAATGCATAACTTTCCCAAATGATATAAGAGTTGGTCCTTAACATGATAATCCAATTCTTCTACTTGTTTTTCATCACTTAAAGTTGCATATACATCTTTAAAATATACATCCTGAACTTATTGTTCAATGTAGCTTTCATGCAATACTGAGTTATGCTTAAGTATAGTAGATGCATTTATAATTGGTCTGGATAACATATCTAAAACCTTATTGTGTATGCATTTCTTATATCTGATGACAAGATGAAACTGTTGTAGAAACCCCACCCACCTATAATGTCTTGATTGTTGCAATTTAGTTTGTGAGTGCAAATATTGAAGTGGCTGATGATCTGTATGTATAATTGTTTCTTTGCAAAATAGGTAATATTTCCACTTTTTCACACTCTGCACTAATGCATACAATTCTTTATCATATGTGGGATAATTAATTACTCCAGAATTAAATGTCTCAGAGTGACAACATATGGGTTTACCATGTTGCATCATCACTTCTCCCATGGCATAGTCAGTGGCATCTATTTCAATCCAAAATGGTCTTTGAAGATTTGGCAATGCTAGTACTAGTGTTGTACTAATATTTTCTTTCAAGGTGTCGAAGGCTTTCTGCTATTTGCCTCCCCACTGAAGCACCTTGTTGAATCCTATTAAAGCATGTAAGGGAACTGCAATCAAGGAAAAGTTAGCAATAAACTTTCTCCAATATTGTGTTGCTCCTAACTTCTGTAGCAGATTTGGGTTTAGGCCACTTCAAAATGACTTCAACCTTAGAGGGATCTACCTTCAATTCACCACCCCCTACAATAGGACCCAATTAATTCAAAGATGTTTTTCCAAATTCACATTTTGATAACTTAACATAGAGATTTTCTCTTTTTAAAACATCTAGAGTATGCTTTATATGCTTCAAATTTTCTTCCCATGTTTTACTAAAAACAATAATTTTATCTAAACATACACTAACAAAATCATCAATAAAAGGCTTGAGTACATCATTCATAACTCTCATGAAAGTGGTAGGAGCATTAGTTAAGCCAAAAGGCATAACTAGCCATTCATATAGCCCTTGCTTTGCTTTGAAAGTAGTCTTCCATGCATCTTGTTATGCTACTCTAACCTAATGGTAGCCACTACGCAAGTCCAACTTCGAAAAGTAAACAGCTTCCTTCAACTGATCTAATAGATCAATTATGCGAGGAAGAGGATAACGATTCTTCATCGTTATTTTATTCAGTGCTCTGTAATCAATGCACATCCTCCACGAACCATCTTTCTTTCTCACCAACACAATTGGAGATCCACATGGTGATGTGCTTGGCCTTATGAGCCATTTGTCGAGTAGCTATTGTACTTTCTTCTTGATCTCTGCATTCTCTAAAGCGGATAACCTATACATTCCGATGTTAGGCAATGGAGCATCTTGCTATAAATGAATATCATGTACTCTTCCCCTTTTGGATGGTAGAACTTTAGGTTCTTGAAATAGGATATCATATTCTAAAACAACTTTTTCTAAATCAGCTTTCTATTTAGCATCACAGCCTTCAAATACGTTGGTTTTATCAGGGGTCTTTTCCTTTACAACCATTAGCAAAAACTGCTTGTAGGAATTTACAATTCTTTTCATCTGCCCTGAGTTTATGAGAGTGTAGTTATTTTTGAGCTGATGAGTTCTTGCAATATATTCTATTCCATATTTTTTGAGTTGATACTTATTTTAAGTTTTATAGAAACTAACTTTTATATCATACAAGTAAGGACATCCTAAAACGATACCACTTATATCCAAGGGAACTATATCTAACTCAATCTCATCTACAAATGTTGACCCAAAAGCAAACCTAATTTTACATTATCTAGTCACTTTTAGCTTTGCTTTATGACATACCTAACCTAATGGATATGGCTTCTTATGAGGTGTGATTAGTAGTTCCAACTTATTTAGAATTGCTTCAGAAATCAAGTTTACTTGTGAAGCACTATAAAATAAAGTATCAATATTTTGATGCTTGGAAATAACTCTAATATGAAAAAGCTCATGTCTTTTCCTCTCATTTTATTCATTATCAATATATTGTGCAAAATTATTAGCAGATGCTTCAGAATTTTTACCTTTTATACCTGTGGCTGTGACTGTTGTTTCATCACTTGAGTTTGACCCCAAATCTTTCTAAATAGCACCAACAGTATTCTTCTTCTTGCCATTGAATTTCTTGGGTTTCAGCTCTGGATGAAAAGACCAGAAGTGTTCATCATCATGTCCAACCTTCTTGTAGTGAGTGCATGAAGGTTTGTCTTTCTGTACAGCATTTTCCTTCCTCTCTTTCCAGTTCTGCTTCCTCTTTTCCTTGTTCTTGGTTGCAGTGAGTTTTGATCATCCCCCAATCTCTAGGTTCACATTCTTGCATCTGGCCTCTAGATGTGTGGCCTGAAATCATACCTCATCTATGCTAGTAGGGTTAAACATGAGAATGGTGTGCCTCAAATAGCTATGTAGACCACCTATATACTTTAACAAAGTTTTAGGTGAGTCTAGAGAAATGCTTATAATTAAAGCTCTTTTTCTAAATTCCTAGGTATAGCATTGTACACTATGCCCCTTTAATTGGTGAAGAGTTTACAAACTCATCATTGCTTGCTGCATATAATATAGTGGATATAATTGTTTCTTAATGGCAGAAACAAATTCATTCCAAGCAGAAAGAATTTTACCATGCTTCTTTAGATCACCTTGTGTCTTGCCTTCCCACCATACTAGGGAAGTTCCTTCAAGGTGAAGGCTGGCCAACCAAATCTTTCTCCTTTCTGAATCGATGTTTTGCACCCTGCATTATACATCAATCTGTCTAATCCATTTATCTAGCTTTTCTGCATTTAATTCTCCGTCATATATTGGCAAATCAAATTTTACATCTAATTTAATCAAAGGGCTAGAAGGAGATGTTGATAGAGGAGGCTATTTCCCTTTCCCTTTGCCTTATAAATGACCATCTAGAAGAGGTTCCTTTGTTCCTTTGTCTTGTTTGGAGATTGAAGTATCTTCACCTCGACCTTTCTTAAATTCTCAATACATCTCTCCTACCATGGCTCTCATGGTCTTGAAACTGTCCATGAAATGAGAGTCTAATTCCAATGGAATTTCTTTTATCATTTCCCTCCTAGGATAGACTCTTCCTATTTTTGGGTTAGTCTCAACCAGTTCTCCTTCTCCTAATTTGAGCTTTGACCTAGTTAGCATTCAACAATCCAACACAAGCTTATTTAACCTTAACAAAACTAAATCTCTGATACCACTTGATCTGATAATGAGATCTTAGACAATTATTAAGGTATTACAGACTCATGTGCATGGATATGCCTATGTTACTTTGTGCAATGGATCGATAAGATTGCGAAATACATAGATAATGAAGCAGTTAAAGAACATAATAGAAAACACACATAAACACAACAAGTTTAATAGGGAGTTCACACAACACTCCTGGGCTACATCTCGTGGTCCAGCCTTCAGTGGTGACCTCTCTATTATGTCTTCAAAAATAGATTTTTACAAAAGTATTAGCTCAATTTGAGTCTCAACACACAACAGATACAACAACAAGAGTTTTGCTTGAACCCCTCAAGCCTCTCTGAGTACCCAGACTTTCTCTATCACTCTTTGTCTGTATCTTTGCTCTGTCTCAGCACTGCCCACCTCTGTTTGTTCTCTGTCTATAGCTTTAAAGCCAATTGGCATTGTCTGTTCACTTCTCCTTCTCAGGCTCTCTGGCTTCCCGACCTCTATCCAGTCAGATACCCCTTTGAGTGTTAGCAATCATTGCTAAACGCTTTCAGGGATGGTGGCCACCTATCCTGTAACGGAATGGGTTGTTGGGCCTTTGAAAACCTTGGAAACAACATTCTCTATATTCATAGAGAAATACACTAAAAACATAGGAAATCCACCAATTTGTCATTTATCAGATTTGAAATAATATAAATTGTACCTTATAACTTCTATTGAGTCTGCCTATATATCAAAGTCACATCTCCATCATTGGTCTAGGAGATCTAGATCCAGTGGTTGTGTTTCATTTCAAGTGGCTCTTCTGTACGGGGGTTAACCACACGATGAGGGTGGTTTTCTCTCTCCTTAAACTAGACACATGGCAGCCAATGTATGGCCTTGGGTAGAGCCCGTCCAAAACCTCTTTTCTCCTTCGGTCCTCCCAAAATCCCACTTGTTTCCTTTGTATAAAAAAATACATTATTTAAAACATGAAAATCTCGCTCATATTGGACTTGAAATAATATATATTTGCATTAGAAAAGCCTTTCAGATCTATTTCATTGCTTTATTCACGTTTTCTTTGGTTTTTCATTTATTTAACAAAAATGCGATTTACAATTGAAAAAACCCTTTTACCATACTTGAAATGTTATCAAATATCATTCATAATCTCTATCGTGTCTGACTACCACAGTCATAGTTATTATTGGCCCTGATCCTTTGTATAGTTCCGATGTGATATATTGCGATGCAATTAATCGCAATCACATATCGCAGATACCTTGGGCCCTTTGTAATCACTCCTTTGTGTTTTCCAATTGCGATACCATGCGTTAACATGGGCCATCAATCTGTGCGCTTGATCGATGGTCCTCATTGACCCGCGGTGATGTCAATCGCAACTGTCGTGTGATAGCCCCTGATAGTCTCTGCTTGCCATCGCCGATTGCGATTTTCCAATCGGATCTGGACCGTTGATCGGCCAGATCCGATGGCTATTATGCAAAGTTGCTTTAAGCCTCCGATACGTCTATTTTCAATGCTTTATCCATGTTTTTGCCTCCTGATAGTGTAATATGAGTTTTTAACGAGTTCTTCTTTTACGGTAGTTTTGAATGTTTGAAGACTTAGAGGGTTTTCTAGGATCCATTTCGATCAATATGGTACATCCAAGGAGGAGGACAAGGCATGAATGTGTGAATCCTTAGATATGCGCCAAGTTCAGATATGTTCTATGGAGTGGTGGATATCATGAGATTTCCTGGGATATGGGGTAGGGAAAATTTTAGATATGGAAGTTTATCTTAAAGTATATAAACATTGGCAAATCTTACTAGTACCTAATATGGAAATTGTAAAAAAAAATTGTGATTTTTTTTTGTAGAAATATTTGATTTCCAATGATTTTATATTAGTTGATATAATATTTTCGTAATTTTTAAGGTAAAATAATGGTGTACTATAAAATTTGGGTGAATCATCTTAGAAAAAAATGGAAATTGACGAATCATTTTTTTTTGGAAAAAGCATGAAATATTAGCCCACCTATGAATATTAGCCCTTAAAATTTTCCATGATATGGGGGTTTGGAAGGTTTTATAAGTGAAAATTACGTGTGCACCGAGATATTCCCTACAATGGAATACAAAGGGATTTGTGGATTTGTGCGAAGGGGTCTGGTCTAGTGGGTCCAAGAGTAAAAGCTAATGTGGAAAGCACCATGAAATTTCCAATGAAGCTACATATGAATCGTGGAGGGGTTGTAGTTAGCATCACAAGGCCATGTGGCTCTCATATGTGTGTCATCTGGTAGCTTTTTGTTGATGTGGCAAGAGTTAAATGGTCAATCTTTGAAAGGGTGTAAATTTCAATTTCGAGAGTTAGATTTAGGTAGAATATAAACCATAGAAAGTTCTTAACAAACTGAACACGATAGTGTTATCCAAAGTTAATTATGCCAACATTTTTAAAGAAGGAAATTTTTGTAATCCCATGTCCATAATGAGACCATGGAGGTTGAATTAGTTGAAAGTAATACCTCCCATTAGCCTAGGAAAATCAAGATGGTTGGAGGGAATGCTACAATGAATGCACTTAAATTAGTTTTCATGTCAAATTCAATGTCATTTTTTATTTCTATTTCAATTTTTATTTACATTCTAATGTATTGATCTTAGTATACAGGTCAATTTGTAGATTTATTGATATAGAAAGGGTGAAAAATGTACATTGAACTCAATTATTATACATTGAAATCAAAGTTGTCTTAGAATAGAAAAAGGTGTGTTGACTTGCACATCTTATCAATTTTCAAAGATATATTAATGATATTTTAATATGCTAATATATTAAATAATAATCATGCTCTTTGATGCATTATTATTACAAATATTTATTTTCTTCCTTTTCACTATCTTTACCTGTCTATTACAATTGTGTTAATATATGTTGCTCTATAAGTTTTATTGGTAGATTATGTTCAAAAGCTAGTGGTAAGTTTATCATTGTAATTCCTTTTGTTAGGATTCAAACTGCATCATATATTTCACATAAATAAATGCCACTTATTATATTTTAGAGTCTTCTATCAATGTATGCATAGCGAAATTAATATGTCTATTTTAGTGAATATGTCAATTTCTATTTCTATTTGTATATCAATGTCTATTTATATGGTAATAAGGTTAAGTGATTATGGAAGCTACTAATTTTTATATTCCAATCAAGCATATCTAACATAGTTTACTTTAATGATTACTTTAACATCTCAACATACTTATTGATGTGCAAGAGTAGTGTGTTATATTTAACAATAACATGTAAGCCTTATGTTTTGCATATTATTTTTCTTTTAATTTCAATCTTTGCACCTATTCCAAAAGATGTGGTCTATCAAAGAAATCAAGATCTATCCAAAAAGCCATTTACCTCGCTTCCCATATTGTCACAGTATGGTAGACTCTCCCTTGTCTGTCACATGATCATATCCTCAGTGCATCCTCTTTAGTGTCATTGTATACTCATTTTTCTTTCTCAAACTAGTTAGCTTGATTGTGACTTTAGATAGTCTAATCCTCTCAAAATTAAATCTCATCTCCGACCACTCCTAAATCCCACACAAATCAATTAATCTACACCTCATAATTTACCTGATACAAATATATATATATAATATATTTTTTCTATAATCTTATATTTTTACTACCCTAAAAATTGTTATTTATTTTCTCACTTCCATCCACACATATATATAATTTTCTTTATTTTCATTCTTACATACTTGTATATCGTAATCTTTAGCATTTTCCATTTTTCTCTTTACATTTTTCCTAATTTTAAATTTATTATTATTATTATTTAATACCTTTAACTTTTTACATTCATCCTTATATAGTTTATATTTTATTTATTATTATTATTTTTATTTCTTTTATATTATAGTTTTTTCACCATTTTATATCAGGTCCATATCAGATCTTAGTGTTTTTATTTATTATATTTTGTTATTTTTTTTTGCCTTATTATTTTTATTCTTCATGTTCTTCGTAGTTTATATATTATGTTGATGTTTTAAATAATAAAGTTTAAACCTATAATTTCCTATGTAATTGTATAAAAACATTATTTTTAGAATTAAAGCTTTGCTTCTGGCGAAGAATGAATTTATCGAGAAAACATTTATTTTGGATTTAATGTGATGAGTAATAGATTTATACTAATATTAATTGTTCATGTCTATCCATTTTTTAATTATTTAAATTGTCCATGTTTAGCCGTTTTTGAATTATTTCAATGACTATTTAAAATATATGTAAAGATAAAGAAACAAAGCACCAAATTTCTATATCACCATTTTTGTTTTTTCTATATTTTCATTTTGACATAAACTGATATTTCACTTTTTATATTTTCATAATTTGGTACTTGATATTGTTTTTGTATTTGGTATGGGAGTTGTTTTTAGTGTGATTTTTTGGAATTTTTTTGGTGGATTTTTCCGGTTAAAACCAGTTTAAATAACACAAATCTTCATGTAAAACTTTTCTATCAGATTCCGGCCATAAAAATTCTAAAAAGTCACACTAAAGACAACTCCTTTAGTATGTCTACTTATTATTCTAATTAATTCTCTACCATTATTTTTATTTTCTTTCATCTTATTATTTTTTACTCAATAATTTTACTTTTATCCTTTTATTATTTACTATTCTATATTTTTTTGTTATTAATATATTTTTATATTATTTTAAAAAGAAATTTACATATTTTACTTTATTTTGTTTTCTATATTTAATTTTAATTTTAATTATTTGTTTTTATTATCTGTACTTTTGTAATATCAAATATCTTTATCTACTGGTCAACAAAAAAAATTATGAAATTTTTATTATTTTTGAAGTATTGTGTAAACCATAAAATTCAAAGTTCAAATGTCTCGTAAATCTACCAAAAAATAAAATACCAAATTTTTATATAACTATTTTTACTTTTTTTTTCAATATTTTTATCTATTTAAATTTATATTTCAAATCTATATTTCACTTTTACATTCTTATAGTTTTCTATTTTCATATTTTAACATTCTTTCCCCGCCTTTTGAACTGATTTTATACATCCATTCTTTATTGACTTTTATCTAGTTTTCACTATTTTATATTATTCTCTATTATTTTTATTATTTTATTATTATTATTTATTTCTTAAATTAGTTTACCTAAATCATGTTATGTATTTTGTCGATATTTTAAATGATGGCAATTATTAAACTACAATATTTATTCAATGGTTAAAAACCATGATTTTTCAGGTTTAACCTGTTAAAACTACTTGTTAATATATTTATATTGAGTTTAGTTGCGTTAATATTAATTAATTTTATCACAGAATGATGATTGTTATAGAAATTGTGCATTGTATAATATATTAACTTAAGATAAGAACAATGAAAGAAAATGCTAAATTTACTTTTGCAAAAGTCTTTTTTTTAAAAGGAGAATATATAATATATCATATATTACAACTCTGAGGAGCATCAAAGAGCCAACCAAAGAATCAATGTGTGAGAACACAATTAACAAAGTGAGCATAGTGGAGATGAAATTATTTATATTTTATATTATTTTTAACAAAATTTGAATGTGGATATTTATTTATTTTTTTTCATAATCGGCGATAATTTTTTAGTACTTTGTTTTAAAATGACACATGATCATTCAAAGAATTATGTACATCACTTTCCAAATCAACATTGCATTTTCATTTTTGATGTATTTTTTCCTCCGTGGATGTGTCAATATAATTATATTTTGTGGTGATGTAAGATATTCTTAATATAAAGTTCGTTATTTTTATCAATCAACTTCATATTATATAATCTACTCAAGTTAAATTAAGCTTTTTCAATATGAAATTACAAAAGAATATTGCATTTCTTTATGATGTATTTGTTCCTCTATGGATGTTTCAATCTAAATATATTTTGCGGTGATCTAAGATACTTATCAATATAGTGTTTGTTATTTTCATTACAAAAATTTACAAAATATATAAACTACTCAAGCAAAATTAAGTATTTTCTTTTATAGTTAGACTAGATCCATTTTAACCTATGATCTAACAAGTATCGAGAGGGATTAAGTATCTCAAGGTGAAAACCTCTTTTTTGAGTGTAAAACTTGAGTAAATGTTTGTGCCTTGAGAAATTTTATCCATCTCAGCACTTCATAGATCCAGGATGGAGATGGATCTATGTTGTGTATATCTCCCTCCCTCTCCCTCTCTCTCTCTCTCTCTCACATCACCCCCTCTCTCTCTATACCTTTCTCTCTTTATTTCATTCCTCTCCCCCTCGACTCTCCCCCCTTCAACTCTATCTTTCCCTCCCTCGCTTTCTCCTCCTCTCCCATTTCCTTCCTCTCTCTCCCTTTCCCTCCCACCTCCCTCTATCTCTCCCACACCCCTCCACCCCCGTCTCTCTCTCTCTGCCCTCTAAATATGTTACTATATCCCTCCCTATATCCTTCTCTCTATCCCCTTATCTTCCTCCTCCATCTCTTCGTATCCCTCCCTCTCTCTTTCCCTCCTCTCCTTCTCTCTCTCTTCCCTCCCCCTCTCCTCTCTTACTCGGGCTCTCTCCATCTCTCCCTTGTTATTCCCTCACTCTCTCCACCGTCGTCTCTCTATGTCTTTGTTATTCCCTCTCTCTCTCTCCCCCTACAAATCCATCTCTCTCTCACTCCCTGTCTCTTTATATCTCTTCCTTCCTTTCGCTGCCACCTCTCTCTCACTCTCTCTCTCTACCCTCCAAATTGTTATGTGGATTTATCCCTCTTGCAGACAAGAGAGATCTCCCTAGACTTCAGGGAAATCAACAAACAACTAGGAATTGCTACCTTTTTCTAGACTATGTTTGATTGAAACCAATAGTATGATAGAATCCACTTACCAATTAAATCGAAACGTCGGATGAAGTCTTCTTCAGAGCTTTCGATCATTTACTTCTCCTCGATGGTTTAGAGATCTTCCCATCGCTTTCCACAACATCTCTAAGATGTCGTAAACGAGATATACGTAGACAAAAACATACACAATATCAAAGCATCCAAGATATAGCATAAGAGATAAATGAACTAATTAATGTAATCATATACGAAAATGGATCAATATGTTATCAAAGTTTGTCTAGGTGACCAAGGAATCTTGCCTATTATAACAATAGAAGCATAATTAAGAAAGATGAGTTGCCTTTGTATTAATAAAAATGGAGAATAGACTTACAACCTTGAAGCCTTAATGTTTCAACTCTCCTCCCACAATCTCCAACCGTATCCTCGAATTAATAGCTTTCCAACCTTATTCCAATAGAATAAACCTACTTCCAAAAGTCCTCTTCCAATCCTCAAACCTATAATAACTTTCCATCCCAAGAATGGGAAGTTTGGGATCCATTCTCCATGTGATGGGATCCACTAATAGTGAGATACGGGTTACAAAAAGAAGGGGATTTTCTCCATTAAGACAGAGTGCACTTATGCACAATTTCGAATGGACTTCTCTACGTATGCACAAAGATTGAACAGGGAATTGTTCAGGAAGCCAAAATCATGGTTTTGAACCATGGGATCGAGTAATTTCACCTTCTTTGGTATAGTTTTGATTCTATATGTGTAGGGGATACCTTGGAACACATTTATTGATAAAGACATATCCAAGTTGATGGCCATTTGTCTAATGCAACAAAATGATGTGTAAGAGATTTTCCCTAAAGTGCAAAGTCAAAAGAGATGTATGATGACTGAAGCACTTTATCATGCCAAGGTTTTTGTTAGAGACTATAGTCCGAGACCTAAAACAATAAAACATATGTTACAATGCAATATATAATATCATCTTTGAGGTAGACATTCCCATATTTAGAGTATAAATGTCTCAAAGAACAATACAGGAATACATCTTAAGATCCATGTCAACACAAGATATAATATGGATGTAGCCATAAATGGATCTATGTTTACAACCATGAATATTTAATAACTTCACATAGCCTAGATGGATGAAACTAGATTCAAGGCCTTGATCTCCATCTTTTGATCCATAGTATGAATCTAGCCATGCCAGTGAATGTCTCGAAGTTGGACATGGTAGAAACCACTTGATTACTAGTCAATGATGTGAACCGTAAACAAGCACAAGAGAAACCACCAATAATGAAAATCCATCTCAAGGTACTTCTAGTACAACCTATGAAGTGTGATTCGATGTGTTAATGTTGAACACTCATAGGATCATTCAATCAAAGGTCAATGATGAGAACCTATCATCGAAGGCAAGAAACCTTCCATTAAGGCATGCAGGATCTAAGGTACTGAAGGTTTCTAGATCAACTTCCTAGATAATGAGTTGAATTCAATATGAAGTGACCCATCGTAGGAGGGAATACAACACGAAACTCATGTCAAGTGTTGAAGAATAATAGTTTAGAGTAATTGACGACTGACTCAGGGATGGTCGATGCAACTGAGGGTTATGCCTAGAAAAGTAACTTGAATGATGTTTAACTTCTCCAGAACATATTAGAGACATGACATGATGACTTGGAAGCATTTGAATCAAAACTATAACCCAAACAGACTGAAGACTATCAATAAGGTATGGTCAACTAAGAGGAAAATGAGAGGAAAATGGATTTCCTAGCCAGGAGAAAAAAGTGACAGAGTGTCACGTTCAAGAGTGACATAGTGCCTTTTATAAAATAAAAACAAAGTTTCTTTCACATTTTTCTCTCACCATTACTGGAAAGTACCTCTTTATTCTCTACAATCTTGAGGAGGATCACATATTCTTGTCCTGTAAGCTCATCCTTCTAATGAGTCCTTCAAAGTATTTTTAATGAACATTAGGAAGGGGTTTTTTGGTATCATCATGCTTAACAAGTCTTGCATTTTTTAGGTTTTACGAGTCCAGTGAGGGGGTGGCTCAATGTCATTTTCATGTTTAAAGAGTTTAAGAAGACACAAAAATAAAACTCATTCATCTCTTTCACTTTCAAATTTTAATGAGCCTGGAGAAAGTAAATCCTGATGCTTTTTAGTTTTACGGTCTCAGTAAAAGACCATAAGTAAAGTCCCTAGTGTCCTCTTTCATAAATTGAGTCCTTGAAGCCCAAAAAAGGGTAAAATAATGTAAGAGAGAACTCTATTAACCATGATTAGTCAACTTTTATGTTTTTCGTAAATAGTCTAATTTAGTCCGTAAAACAGGTAAACTTATATTGAATACACGCTTGTTCATTTACTTTTACAAGTTCGAAAAATCAAGTACTCGACGATATTTACATTTTTAAGGAGCCTAAAAAGGGCATAAAGAGAACTCCTTAGTTTCTCTTTTTTGTAAGTTTAAATGGGTTGGAAAAAGTGATAAAAATATACTCAAAACCAAATTTTTTTGTTTTTGTAAATAACCTATGATCTGCACAATTAAACTCAAAAATCATATCACTACTCAAAACATAGTGAAAAACATCATAAATTTTGATTTTAAGGGCTAATAGGAAACAATAATATTTTAGTAGGCCTAAACACTTATAAAATAAAAAAAGTAAAAACATTTTTGCCATTTATGTTTTTTACCCACAGAGAGTGATAGAGGTCATTTTTTACCAAGAACTTTGGAGGAAGATTCCAAGAAAACCATAGGATGAAATTGTGAGTTGTATTTTCCAGGTAAACCACCTCTCTAAGATCTTTGTTTTCATTGTTTTTATTTAGCATTTCACTATGGGTTTGCACTTTTTAGGGAGGGTTTTGAAATTGGAAATCACCCTCGATGTGTGTAGTTTACCCATACCGGGCCTACACACATTGACCATATTTATTACACTGAAAAATGTGATGTATATGGTTTCTAAGGAGATAACTACACACATTTGTATTGTTCAGCATAATTGGTTGTGCACAGCACTAAGGGAACAAAAAATAAAATAGAAAATGCCCAAAATTCTTGCCAATTTTTACCAAGATTATTTATAATGATATTTATGCTTGTTTGTAGGGTTTTGAGCTATAAATATGTAGTAGACAAAGCGTAAGCATAAAGAACAAGACATATACACTCTAAAGCATCCAAAAACCATACAAGAATTTACAAACTATGGCCTGTACGTGTTCTTCACTATCTCGGGCATGAAGGCCCAACTAGACGTGATAGAATGGATGATGGGCAAGTGGAGTGTTGAAGAAGAGTTATTCATAATTGGAGATCAAAGGCTCCTTCTTGATGTTTAAGATATTTACTTCTTGTCTAGGCTTCCATGTTCTGGGGTGGAAATATCTTTATATGGTCACAAGTGAGGTGGTGAAACAAATTTCAGCGATCTAATACAACATTTTAATCGAGAGGCTACTCCCAAATATGGGAGAATTGACATCAAAAACATAGAGAGGCTTCCTTTGAAAGATATTGGGTTAACCGTTTCATGGCTATCTGGTATTCAAACTCTTAATTTTCTCACAAACGCTCCAATGCAAACTATCGTAGAGAGTTTGCAACCTACTATATTTAACTAGAGTAAGCTTGTAGTTGCCAATTTGAAGGGGAAGATAACCGAGGTTGAACTAGGAAAACTAAAAAACTTTGGGCATGGTGTCTTTGTCAAATCATTTTCTCTAGAGTCAATTCCTCTTCCTTCTCCACAGGTAGCTATAAAGAGAGGAGGAGCTTGTGACCCTCGCATGATAAAATGGGTTACATTGATGGCACGACATAGAGGTGGCGATGGACCAACGATCCAATACACTCATGATTTCTTCGTGTGGATGGAAAATAAAATCATCATGATTGAGTATTTTTCATACGTAGGCATGGATTACACAGGTGATCTAGATATGCCATTTCTAGGTAGGATGCAGTGGGGAAATATAGGTAAAAAAAAAAAAACTTCATACTTTGGATATTTTTTAATTTTTAATTTTTTTGTTATTTTTTGGGCATTGAAAACTAATTATCTAAACTTTTAATTCATATGTGGCCCTAGTGAGACCAGTAATGTTATAGAGATATGATAGAAATGAAGATCATCTAGTAGCTCTCGTAGAACCAAACCCAGATGCTGAAAAGGCATTTATAGAGATAGAGCACAACCTCCAGAGGTTGACCTTGGACATCCCGGAAGTCAAGATAGATGACCTGCATCTCCACTACCAAAGGCACAATGTAGGAGTTCCCGGTCCTATTAGGTGCTTGCTATGATGACTAGCTTGTGTTGTTGTATGCTACCATGATGATCACCATGCGTAATTACTAGTCTTAGAGATAGATTTTTCATTTTTGATGATGTATCGACATGTTCAAAAAATAAAGGCAATGGGGCCTCATGTATTTGGATGACAATTTTTGTAAAAAACCACACTTTTTACTAATATTTATCTAATGAAATTTACTACTTCTATTTCGGTATATCTTGTGCAATATATGGATGAATATTTCATTGATTTCTTTAGAGATGTTTTACAAATGCCAATTTAACACATGATTAACCAATGCATCGGTTAATGTGCTAAAATTTCTTGGTATATGTTGATACTTGATAGAATCAAATTCTCTTTCCAAGAGATGAACCTACAAAAATAATCTTAACATCGAATCACTTCTAACTGAATAGACACCATTCAAATGTAATACTATGAGTTGTGAATCTAACCTAATGATCAATCAACAAATGCCAAATGAAATGGCATCAGATAATATCTCAATCACTGCTCTATACTATGCAATATTATTCTTTGTTTGACCAAGGCATATTCCACGAATAGAAACTAACTCATCTGTGGGTGAATAAATGACCCAGGTTGCGTAAGATAAATTATGAGTACTATGACTAGTGCCATTAGCAAAGCCAATGTAGGTTGGAGGGAGTATCAATATCTGCAAATCAAGTGTAACAGAGGATAAGTAGGCAAAGTAGAAATAACAACCATAAAATGTTACTAAAAATTACCACACATAAAATATGGTACATCAATATGAAAATCATTCGCTAACCAATTGAAGCATAATATTTCTTTAAGTAAAGGCCATTTCTAGGCTTTCCCAAAGGAATTCAATCATAATCAACTAATTCATATGGCCCTATTGCTAATGCACATTTTATAACATACGATCCATGCCACATGGGCTCAAATTTACTATCGCCTAACTTATCGTGCTCTTGTTCATACACCAAGACTAAATCCCCTTCTATATAAGAATGAGGTTTTACATTTTGATCATATTGTGCCTTAACAAATTTCTTTTGGACCTCGCTAACTAATGCAACATCACATCGAGTCTCATTAAGTCATGTTAAGTACAGGAAATGTTCTTCCTTAGAAGAAGTGGCTGGTAATAATTCAATTACTAGTTCTAAAGATGGTATTTCACATTCAATAGGTAAAGCTTCTTCCACACTGTAAACAAGGTTGAAAGGATTAAAACCCTTTGAAGTTTTTGTTGTGGTACAGTAAGCCCACAAGGCTTGAAAAATCATTATATTTCAATCGCATTTATGGATCCAAATATTCCATTAAATCATGGTGGTTAAAACATTTTTAATGACATCTAGTTTGCCATTCACCTACAGGTAATATGAAGTATAACTATCATGATGCAGTCCTGGCTTCCTAGTAAGACCAATCATCATAAAGTTTCAAAAATGGCTACCATGGTCCGTGACGATGGCTTGTGGAAACCCAAACCTAGAAATCACATGATTGAATATGAATATGGATGTTGTTTCGCCATCATCCTTATATGTGGGCATTGACTCGATCCATTTCATGGAATAATATACTGCAGCGATAATGTAGTCATGCCCCCCAACTGAGCGAGCTTTACATGTAAGGAAATTGATGCCCCGTTTAGGGAAAGGATTGAAAACAATGATCGGGTGGATAGGAGTTGAGTGTTCATGGATTTTTCAATCATAGATCTAATAGTTATGACATTTCTGGAAAACAATTATACAGTCTTTAAACATAGAAGGTCAGGAATACCCTGTGCACAGGATATTTTGAGTAGTGGAAAAACCTAACATATGATCACCACAGGCTCTAGAATGGTAGTCACTTAATTCCTTTTTATCTTCCTCATGAGTTAACCATCGTCTAAAAATGGAATCGGCACCACGACGATAAAGTGTATCACCAACAATATTGTATTGTTGAGATTGGTCCAAGATATGATGACGATTAGATCGACTGAGTTTTGGCTGAAATGTTTGGGTGTGAAGATAAATGATGATATATCCATATCGGGGATCTAGAGTATTTATAAGAAAGAGAGAGTCATCTAGAAGAGAGTTCTCTACCATGATTTATATCTTAGTACGATGAAAGTCACACAATAATTTAGCAAATACCAACGATTTCTTAGAATTGGATTTTATGAATTCCAAATTGAATTCCTACATGATAAGTATCAATTTGGAATACTTTCCCACCAAAAATTGTCTCATTAGAATAAAAACCATGGGGTTGCAATACGAAATCACAATAGTTTTATGCAATATCATGTAGTCACGAAATTGTTGGAGAACTTGAACACCTTCCAAGGCCAACTTCTCCACATGTGCATATTTTTCTTCAGTTTCAGTCATGTTTCTACTTAAGTAATATATCACATGCTCTTCGTTCAATTCATATTCCTGAACTAAAACCATGCCAATGGTGGCATTAGATGTAGTTAAGTATAAAAATTAGTCTCAATGATAATCGAGAGGATGCAACAATGGTGTATGGGTCAATTAATTTTTAAGTGCATCAAAGGAATTTTGAGCCACTTCATCCTCGGTAAATGAGATGCCTCTTTTTTACGAGTTGAGTAAAACCTTTGTTCAAATCGGCATAGTTCTGGATGAATCGACAGTGAAATTTTTCCTTCTGTTACAAACTTTGTATTTAGCGAAGATTCAAAGGAGGAGGAAAGTTCAGAGTAACCTCAACCTTGAGCATATCAAAATTAATTCCTTCCTTTAAAATGAGGAATCCTAGCAATCGACTCGATTGCAGAAAAAAAAAACACTTGTGTGGGTTCAATCGTATATTTTAGTGATGTTGTTTGATACATATAGCTCTCAAATGCTTTGGATGGTCTTCCCATCTCAATGAATGATCTCGAAATTCATCCAAATAAGGTTGCACAATATGCTTGATATTTTTAAATTCATAAGGTGTATCCCGTTAGAAAGTTGGACTAACCTTATTCAAACCAAATTAGAATTTTTGATAGGAAAAATTCCCCCTTAGATAGATGAATGTGGTTCTATGTTGATCAACTCAGAGTATGTTTATTTGGTTGCAGCCAGAAAATCCGTCCATAAATGAAAACATTTAATTTCCAACACAATCATCAATGATTTGATCGATAAAGGGAGTAAGTTAATTGTGCTTTGGAAAATCTCTATTGGTATCACTATAATCAACACATACTCTAATGGTTCCCTACTTCTTATTAACATGTACAATATTGGACACACAATCAGTCAAGGGAACCAGTAGTTGAAACCTTCTTTGAGAATTTTCTCGACCTCAGCTTTAATCGCAACAACCTTTCATTGATGCATAGGACATAATCATTGTCTGATAGGTTTTGAACCTTGAAAAGTCTTTCTATTATGCACAATAATGCTTGGATTAATTCCTGGCATTTTCTTATTAGATTTGGAAATTTTTTTGTAGAATTCTTGAAATATAGCTTATACCTTTGAATCTCTTCAAATGAGCATGAAACACATATGTGAATATTTTCAATAATTCCTTCTTTGACTAATATTTCAATGACAATCATTTTAGATACATTACCCATATTCCTTTCTGATTCAACTTGAAGAACTAAAATGGGTCATTCTGGACTATCTATAATATCAGGCGAAAACATAGTTGGAAATTCATTCTCAATTTTGTCACAGTCAAGTAGAAAAGATGAACAATGATGATAATTGTTCCATGGAATCTCATCTAAAGTCATGACCTCCATAATACTTTCATCAGCTAGAAACATACAACTGAAAGGATCAAGAAGCGAAACTGGTTCTAACCATGGTAATGAGGAATGATGATCATTGATTGTATCCACTCGATCAATATCAGAAGGTGAAGGGTTGGAAAATAATTTGGCTGCCTAATAATCCAATTCAAGAGGGATCAACAACATCTCATTTCCATAGGAGGTGAGTTCAGACTCTGAAGTCACTATCCACAGATCAGATGATTCCATAGTGCTTGATGTAATCATGTTAACCTCGACAAAATTAGAAGGAAAGTTAGGTGGAGGGAGCGCAAAGGTTCCCAACAACAATGAGTATCTGAGCAAACCAACACCAACATACTCATAAAGAGAATTTGTTTTTCTGACAAATGGTATGCTTCCCATAGAGTTAGGGTCTGAAGTGTAGTAAGACAACTAGTCTACTTCGACAATTTTCCCTTTGGGAGGAAATTGTATCATTTGAAAAAGCGATGAGACTACTGCTGACATAGAGTAGGTCCAAGTTCAACCAACCAAAAGGTTGTAACCAAGCTTATCATCAACAAATTCAACTTCAATCACGACCGTTTTACACTCTAATTCTATGGGCAGATCATTTAGGATTCCATAAGGATGAAAACCTCTTCCATCAAAGGCTTTCAGAGTGGTAGGTGCTTGATTGATGGTTGGAGAACCTAAATCTTCCCAACAAGAAAATGACATAATACAGATAGTGTTAGCACCAAAATCTTCCTTAGGTTGAAGGAAGGCAAAATTCAGGGTAACACAAACCACGCTCAGTCTGGTAGCTAGCCCTACAAGAACAAGAGAGGGCTCTCTTCGAGTCACGCTCAGCGAATAAGTAAACGGAATGGTCTGAGATGACTAACAGTGAAATATTGATCTTAGGCTAGTAAGTGAATATGGATACAAGAAGTAATTTTTTATGAATGACTGAGTTTCTGGGATGGTATGGGACCAACAGATAGCAATGAGCAGAGAATTTAATACAAAGGAACAGATTACTTCGTGAGGCAAGACAGGCGGAAAGTCTAGCAATTTAGTTTGAAATAATGTGGAATGGAGGAATTGCTTAGGAGGGTGAAAAGGGCATAATTACATGAATCCTTTTCAACAGAAGAAGAACACTGAACATGAAATTTTCCCACAGGGAGAGCAATAAAAATGAATTCTACCTTATCTAACTTAGAAAATTTCACTGGAAATGAATATGAAATGAACTGTGAAACATTACGAAATACATATGAAACATAAGAGACACATTTTCTACACTCACAACCACATGAATCTCATGAAACAGAGCCACTTCCTTTCATTAATCCTTTGTCAAAATATACAATGAAGAACTGAGTTTCTCTCCCACAGTCTCCCAGAAATTACAAGCCAACCAACCTATTGAAAATAGTTTGCATACAATATATAGAATGTGCCATGAAGAGATAGAATGCCCAAGGGTTGGGGAGTTACTTGAATCATTACAAAATGGAGGTGGAAAGCCAACCATTAGCTACAGGTGCAGCGTTACAAACATGACAAATGGCTTGGGTGACTGTTTTCCTTCCTTTGCCACTTGGATAGAAGCTAATATGGAGTGAAAATGCTTTAAATGCAACCTTAGGTGCCTAAAAAGTGAAATGTAGATGAGCGGGCCCACTTGGAGAAGTCACGAATCGAAATTTCGCGAAACGGAGGTGAAATTGGCCTTTTTCCCTATATGCGCTGCGCCACTTTCTATATGCGTCGTGCCACTTTGGAGTCTGTTTTGGGGCACTTTCAGGAGTCCAAAATGTGCCCAAGTGTGCTTTTTGGAAAGCTTGGCCTGTCTACTTTCCAACCCAAGTGGAATTTCTGAATTTGGTGCTCATTTGCCCCTCCAAATCTTCATTCTCCCAAGACTGCTCCCTGTGTGTCAAAATGGGGGCAGAGAGGTCATTTTTTGAGTGTTTTTGACCTCCTGGAGACTCAAATCATGCCAAAATTTCTTGTCCAAGCACCAGTAGTTGTGATTTTGCATAATGAATCCAAAAATGTAAACCATTTGTGATTTGGAGCTCCCAATCCTAAGCGGCGCGTTAGTGGTGCGGCGCACAGGGAGAAAAAACCTGTGTTGTGACCAAAAATTTTCCATGTGACCAAAATTGCCCCAAATTTCTTGAAATTTGGGCCAGAGATCCTCTATGAGGTGATATGCTAGGCCACAGAGGCCTCAGCCAAGATTCAAAGCCGATCTTTCTCTTTTTGCCTCTTTGTCGCTTTGCTCAATTTTTCCTTCAAACTCCTTATCCGAGCCTTTGAACTCATGTTCTGTGCCCTGTAGTGACAAACCATCCACCTCAATATGGTTTTGTCCTTGTCGGCCTTCTCTAACAGTCTCTCTAGGTGGATTTTGATACGCTCAAGCTAAGACTCTCGGTCATTGTTAATCTCCTGCTCCAATGGAGTGAGCTCAATCCTCCTATGTTGGGCAGCTTCGCGATTCTCATGGATGTTTTGCAGCTCCATGATCTCATGCTGATCCTCAAGCTGTTTGTTCCTTTGCTCCAGATATGTGCGTCGTGCTCCTCCGCTTGTGCGTATACAAAATACCTTGAAGACAAGATGACTGCTATGCTTGAACTGCTCTTTTTGGTGTTGTATTTCAATTTCTGCCACCAAGGGAAAAAAACAAATACAACAGGGACTGTTAGGGATTGTTAGGAAGGGGAAACAATATTGAGGAATGGGAATAATTGGGAGAAATTAAATAGGGAAATATGGGATAGCGTTTGAGGGTTTGATGCATGGAAATAGTGTTTAGGGTTTGGGATTTGTTGATAGGTTTTGTTGTGTGGGGTTGGAGGATTTAGGATAGAGTATGTAGGGGAAAGGGGTAATGAATTTAGGTGATAGGGATTTAGGGATTAGTGAAAATAAGGGAAAAATGGGGGGGAGACAAAATCTTGGTGGCAAAAACAGTGAATTGTAAACTTGGCTACAATTGGCTTGAGGATCCTTTAGAAGTACGTTTTGAAAATTTTTATTGCAACCACTATCACCCATTGATCACCGTCTTTTACCATAAAATTTGATGCAATGTCAAGATAGAAAGCCTACCTAGAAAATCTAGGAAAAGAATTAGTAATTTGGAGAAACTTCAATGAATTTTAGGCCTTTTAGCCGTGTGTGCCGCACCTCCCATGTGCGCTGCGCCAGTGTAAATTTACACTGGAAATCTTCTCCCAGTGCGCTGCACTCTCTATGTGTGTTGCGCCTTTTTCCAGGTGACTTTTGGAGGCTTTCCCTATGTCCAATTGGGCACAAGATAGCTCCTAGGAAAGGTATTTGAGTCTACTTTGCAACCCAACCAGAATTTTTCAATTTGGAGTTCATTTTCCCTATCAAAAATCAAATCTCCCAAGACTGGTAAAAATGTGCCAAATGAGGCTGCCTAAAGGCAGAGTGCTATTACAGTCAACTTTTAAATGGCTTCATCAACTCCAAATTGAGCTCATGATAGCTCATTGGAAGCATCTTTCTGTCTAGTTATCATTTCACTCATCAAGCAAGTAATTTGACCAAACAATCTAGGAGAAAACATAATTTTCCCAAGGTCACTTCAGAGGTACATCAATTCTCCTGAGGCGATTGTATTTTTGAAATTTCTCTAAAAGAATGACACCTATGTAAAAAGTGAAGGAGTTTTTTCTTCCTTGGCCTGTTTTGGACAAAAACCTCTCTCATTTTTCAAAAATTCATCTTTTATTGCTCTGAAACATCATTTGAGTGAAACCTATCTCGATGTGTGGAATAAAGGATTTGTCGAAATGAAGCGAAATGAAGGGGATAAGCGGCTTATAAATTCTTGGGAAAATTCTTGGAAGTAGGGAGGGATGTTAAGAAGTAGGGGTAAGTGGAATTTCAAAGATTGAGTGAGGGGAAGGGGTCCAAAAAGGCAAAACATAGGTTCAACCTAGAAAATTGCCAAGTTGTAGTAAGAAACTAGGGTTTGTGCGAAAATGAGGAATTTGGGGGATCTCAGTGATGGGAAGTGTTTGATGAGGTACTTTAAGGATAGGGGAAGGTGTATGAACATCAGGATACAAGTTTTTCTGATGATTTGACCATCCAAGAGAAAATACCTTCAAAACCCTAGGAGAGGGAAATGACCTTACCTAGGCGCAACTGAAGCATGAACAAGGTGTAAAATGACCCAGTGGAACTTGACATGATAATGAAAACCCTCTAAATGATGGTACACTCAGCTGAACGGTGACATGGACTGACATTTGGACAAATTTGACTGGAGTAAAAGCAAGCCCTAGACCTGGTACCTAGTGACCAGATTTTGCTTGAAGACTCACTGAAATGATAAAATTTAACCTTGACACCTTAAAATCACTGTGTAAGAGCATGTTTGATCTCTGCCGGAGGACTGACAAGACCGACTCTAACAGATAGAATCTCCTTCATCAACAAAAATACGAAACACTTTTCTGATTTTGACAAAAAAATGGACTATGGAATTTTAGATGATGTGGGATTATATGTATATGACTCTCCATATCAAGGACAATTAGATTAGAATTCTATGGATCAAGAACTCCAGTTTTTGACAATAAAATTTTTCATTTTGTTGGACATGTTTGGAGCACCTCAAGAGATGATATTGCGGAAGGAGACATAGCCATATCTTCAGCAATGTTGTAATTTTGTGCATATCTGGCATGTGGATTGAAAGATGATTTCCAAAGAACATCCTTTCAAGGTTGTTGAATCGTGATGTCAGGATTTGGTTTCTTGATCTGTAATGGTTCAGAAGGAGTAGGAGGAATTGAACTCAAAGGTTGACCAGATGAACTAGTCATATTCTCAATGACCATAGGACCCTTATATATGTAATACCTTGATATTGTAGCTACCATAACATGTTTCGAGGACATCATCATGAGTCTTGTGATGCAGAAGAGGAAGATGTAATGTGAGAAACCATTTTGTTGTCTTTAGAAGGAAATGGATCCTTCAAAATAGTGGGAGTTGGAGAACCTTTAATAAATTTGCAAACCTCTGCCCGATGTGGGAATTCCCTTGTGTAATGATCCTCATTGAAAATAATTCAACGATAACGAGGTTTCCGTTTCTCGCCAACATGTTCAGTTTTAGTGGGTTTCTCTTTCAAAGAAGCATTTTGTTTTGATTTACCTTTCCCCTTATTTTTACCTAAGGACAATTGACTCTTTTCAGTAGATGATTATACATCATTAAATTCATAAATAACTTCGAGAGAAAGACTTTCAGCAGGTGAATGTTGTATGACCAAAGTTAGAGTACTTTTACAAAAAATAATCCCCTTAGACTGTTGGCTAATAGAACCTATTATACCATCAACGACATTAGATCCTATTTGATCATTTGTTCGGTGCAGTAAATTCAGGATTTTTTCATATAAGATATCAGATTGAGTATAGATAAGTCTAAATACTAGGAATGAGAAGTTACCTACTCTTTAGTCATGAAACCTCCCTTAGCAACATCCTCGGTAATAATAGGAAGTGGTGATTTCATAAACCATTCAACTAAAATCTGATCTAGAATAAAAACTTTGACTAATCAACTTGTACATCTCCATTCATGAGTATGATCAAAAATGAGAGTCTATTTTGATTGCTTTAAGGAAGTAAATAGTTCAGTACCAATATCATAATGAAATAGTAAATAGAAATGGGTTAAAAATGTTGTTTTCACGAAGTTAATGTTATGGAAAAAAGTGTGAGGTTTCTTTATGTACCATTTGGCTCCCGAACTAGTTAGAGTTTGTTGGAAAAGGTGGAGCCAGATAGAATCATCAATTAAAGAACTTAATGCACACCAGAAATGATAGCTCATTACATGATTGGATGGGTCTTCTCCCAATTTGACTTCAAATTTGGGTATGTCGCTCAGTAACTTGGTGGGAATCGTTAACCAAAAAGGATAATATTAAATAGGATTATTCGTTAGTTGGGATAAATGACGTAAATTTATGGTTGCAATAAATGGTAATTGTTGGTTAGGGTCTTGTTGCATAGCTTGATAACCTTGTGGGTTAAGTCGAACCCATGGAGGAGGATACAGAGGATATCTTGGAATAGCCTTTGCAGTTGGAATTAGGATTCCACTAGGGTAACCAGAGTGAACCATACCAGGTTGAGGTTGAACATGGAGTTGCTAAGTATGGCCAGGGTATGGTTGACTTTGAAAACGTTGAGCTTGACCCATTTGACCTAAATAATATTTCTCCTCTATAGGTTGAACTTGAACAAATTGACTTTGAGCAAGTTGAATTTAGATAAATTCACATTCAAAAGGTTGGTTTTGGGAAGTTTGACATTAGAAAGGTGGGATTTAAAAAACGTACCCTTGAAAAGGTGGAACCTGATAATATTAACCTTGAAAAGGTACTTTCACTATTCTTGTACTAGATTTCGCAATAAAAATTTGTGGTATAGACTCGATGGTAGGACTCGTTTGATAAGAAAAAAACTGAGGGATTTCTTGCGTAGTTTGAGGAACAGAAATTTGAGGGGTAACTCAAGCGGTCATTTGCAATACTCCCGGGATAGGTGTCTAAGGTGAAATTGTGACCCTCTAGAAAATAGTTGTCTAAAAAGGTGTTTGAGGTGCACTTTAACCAAGTTGTTGTATAGATTGTTGAATATGTTTTTGTATTGGTTGTTGAACAAGTGTTTGAGGAATTCATGTTGGACATGTTAGCCTCCTGTTGCAGCAAGTATTCATCTTTCATGATCGACATTTTTACATGCCAAATATGTCATACTTTGCATGCTGCAACATTCCATATTTGTTAACAGGCGCCAAAAAGTGTCCATAAGAGTGTGCTAGTCTAAGTGCCACTGCTATGTTCTGTTTTTGCTGAATTGATCCATTTTTGATGAGTTTTCAGTTAAGGGAGGGCCAAACAGCTTAATCTTGGTCTCCCTAGGTTTCAATTTCCTGTTGTAGAATATAGAGAATAATTATCTGTCCAAACAGCTTAATCTTGGTAGATCTGTAGATAGGTAGAGAAAAAAAGGAGCCCAACTGCTTAATCTGGGCCCTTGGAAGAAATAAGTGTAGATTTAGATAGGAGGACAACAAAAAGAAAAAGAATAATCAAGGTTTGCAAGTCCAAGTGCACCCATGCAAAAAATAAGAAAAAAAGCTAGGTAAGTACGCAGGGTAGGTAGTTTTGATGTTGCAGAATGTTGATTTGTGACCCATTTCATCTTTTCAAATGTCATATCTATTCAGATCACAAGTGCCAGGCAATTTTCCCTTGGAGGACTTCAAGCGAGGCATGACTAACTCTCCCTTTTTCTTATTCCCCAAACCATTCATTAACCTCCCCAAAGAGGTCAAGATCTGCTTGATATCTCTTAAGTTTCATCATTTGCCATATCATTGCCTAAGTAAAGATCTGCTTTTCTTAAAGATGCTTGTATTTCTTATACAAGTCATTTTCCCCCTTAAAATAGCCTAAGATTTACATACTTAGCGCTCCCTCATCACACTTCATGTTAACTACTAACTCTATTGTGTAAATCCCTATCTGTTTCCCCTTCCTCTTATTTAGGATATGTATAAAATTCCCCTATATATATATCCCCTCCCCTTGGTTGAAATATAACCATAAGTACACTTGGGAATTGCTTAGTTTATTTGAAACTCAGCAAGAACCCTCATTGTCACCCCCAAACCATCTTCTCATGCTTTTTGGACTCCTCCCAAGGCATGAAATTCATTTTTCTAGGCTTTCGAACCCCTTCTGATGCCTTAAAAACCTTTTAAAACACCCAAAAATCATTCTAAGGCCATAAATACCCTTTACCGAATCATAAAAGCCCTCCTTTCCGTAAAGAAAAACCCCTCCGACTTCACAAAATTTACCATTTTTGTGCAAAAACCTTGCTCTGATTCAAAGTTTTGCTTTGGGACCCCCTCCGATGTGATATCGCAATCAGGAAGGGGCAGCGAACAATATTGGCTCTGTTTATATGTGCCTCGATCATATTTCACCGATGCGATATCGCTATCACACCCGAAAGCGATATCGCTATCGAATGCATTATTACCGCCACCCCCACTTATGCATAAAAACTCCGCTTTTTATCATTATATGGTTTTATCGCAAAAATCAATGTTTTTGTTAAAGTCATACTTTATCACAAAACCCGCTTTTTCATCCATCACAAGCCTTATCGCAAATATTTCCGATGGTAAAGCGTCGATGTAATCATGGCCATCCCTCGTTCCGCCCAGATCAATGGTCTAGATCATTTCAGCGATCGCACATATGTGTATGCCCATGTCACCGCCGATCCGCCAAACCATCGAAATAGTAGTAGCCATTAGATCACCCTGCGCCGGATCTAACGGCCCAGATTTAATCCAATGAACAGTGACTGCTCCCACCAGGATTTTTTACGATTTTTGCGTGTAATTGGGTTTTTGTCTGTTTTAAGGAAAATGGCCATTTTTACAAGGTTTCTTCCATCACCCACTCCTGATGAGGGAATTCATGCACTTCAAGCCATTTTGTCATCACAAAAGAGCACAGAGGGCGCAAATCAGAGCAAAGGAGCCCAGAATGAAAAACTGAGGCAGTTATGACCAAAATGGAAAGCCTCATATCGCTCAGCTACCAAGAGGCCCGAAAACTCGCAGTTTGACAGAAATTCTTCATTTATGTTCGTATTAAAATCGGCCAGCGCCCGTAGCATTCCAGACGCCATGGAAATCATTTTCAGCAGCCATTCTTGCCTTGAAAGGGAAGAAAAGGGGCGATTTGACAGTTTCAAACACGCCGAGGGAGAGAAAATGGCCCGATTCAAGTGTCAAAGAGTATCAGAGGAAAGATAAAGCCTCGATTACATTAAAGAGTATTAGTGAAGCGGAAAAGTGTATCAAGTCTGCAATATCAAAGTGGGTGAACATTAAAGGCCCCCAGAGCAAAGTCCAAGAAAGCGGTAAAGCCAATTAAGGACTCTCAGATCACAGTTAATGCACATCAAAGACACTCAAGAGCAAGGGATCAAAGCCCAAAGCACAGTTATGGCTAAGTGAACTGCACAGAGCCATAAGGACAGATTTCGACTCATTTTTTGAGGCAGCTGCCCAGCACAGCACTTAGATATCTTCTTGCATTAATTCCATGACAAGATTAGATTAAAGAACTCATTTCCCTCAGATCTATTTAAGATCTGCTGTAATGGATATTTTTAGATATTTTCCCTATATAAACCACCCTAATTCATTGTTTAAAGGGTTGGCTGGTTGTATAGCTCCAAGGGAGACTCGCTCTATATACTTGATGTTTTCATTAATCAAAGACTGCTGAAAAGTTTGGAGGATGGACTGACTACTGTGCTATTAATGTTTTGAAGAATGAATATGGAATTCTTGTGCTGCAACATGACTCAATAAGTGCTTCTTATCTTTGTTTTAAATTCATATATGTTTTATCATACATATATCACCATCTAAGTTATAGAAAGAAAGATTAGTTTAGAATTTGTGTGGCTTCACTCTATGCTTAGTTTATGTGACTTCTATATGTTTTCTTCTGATTCAGGCATAAATATGAATTCCTCATGGCTCGTATTTGCTCTGTTTCATTCATGTTTGACAGTTATCTAGGGATTCCTTATTGCTCCTAAATAGAGCTCATTCACCTCCCCTCTGTTAAGCTGGAAGAGAGATTCTTAACTGCCTCTCATTACTTAGCCTTCAATCCATCTCCATTTAGCTTGAAAGTTGTTTCATGTGTAACTGTCTTGCTCCATATTCCTCTTGTGACCAAGAAAATGCAGCAGCAGTCCTATTCCATGACTCCACGCCCAATGGTTTGTACTTATCATACTATACATTTCCTCTCTACTTTAAAGCATCATCCTTCCCACCAAACTTAAACAAAACCCCTTGAACTCAATAACTAGCCTAAAACCATCATCAACAAAGTTAAATTATAAAGAGAGAGCCCTCTCTGATTGCAGGTAGGCTAGGACCTATAGTCCAAAGATTGGTTTGTGGTTACCTCGGTCGTATCCGTTAAGGAGCTTCGGGACAACCTGAGCAATAACATAATGGCGACTCCACTAGGGACTTATTTAGATAATTTTACAAATCAAGTTGGAAAGCTCCACTGGGAAAGAATCTGATCTCCAAAAGTTTCTTTCTAACCCACTTTTCTTAGAAAAATCCCCAAAAAACAAGTTAGAAGCTGGCTCCTAAAAACAATTCACGTTATAGAAGGTTAAATCCAAATCCAAATCCACCAGTTGTTTTTGAAAATCTGAATTTAATCCCAGGAAACCTCAGGAAATTGGAGCGAAAAGAGGATTTTGCTGACTCTAGTCCTGAGATAGTTTGGCCAAGAGGTGTTCCCACTACTACTCTTGTTATCCCAGTTGTTCCAGTTGTTCCATTTATCCTTGTTGCTCCACTTATACCTGTTAATATGGCTAATAGATATGCACCCCTACAGTTTCCTGCTAACCTCGGGGCTATGCCTCAGGATTACCAGACTAAAATAACTTATTTTGATGGCACAAGTGCCTGCACAGCCCTTCAACATACAAAGAAAATGCAGGATTACTTTGAAAGCTATGAGATTGATGATGATGGGGTGAGAATGAAGATTTTTGTCCAAAGTTTGAGAGGCGATGTCAGGGATTGGTTTGGAGCACTCCCAGCTAATTCCATAACAGACCAAGAAGCCTTGTACCAGTCATTTATCAATAGATGGGAGAAAAATAAAGACCCCTTGCACATACTAGCCGAATACGATACAATTAAAAGAGGCCCTGAAGAGACTGTTTTGGACTATTGTGCAAGATTCAATAATGTCTACAATGCAATACCACAGAACTTAAGACCTCCACCTGACCTTGCCTTGTATAAATTCCCTGATGGTTTCGACCCAGATATGGCCTACTAGTTAAAAGAAAGAGCCCCTAATAGCCTTGCCGAAATGCAAAATGTGGCTGTCACTGTGGAGGCAAATTTAATTGCCAAAAGAAACAGAGCCAGAACAGAGAGGAGAACAACCTTTAAGGAAGAACCCTCAGCCATAGACCAAAATCTGGATTCCCTTATCAGTGGCATGCATAGGCTGGTAGACAAAGTGGACAACGTTGAGAGAAAATCATCATGGGACGGGCAGCAAACCAACGTTGTTAGGAACCTGAACTTCAGAAGGAATCAAAACCCAAATGCTGGAAGGACGAGCCCAGACTGTGAAATAAGGCCTCCTTTCCAAGAAAAGTATGTTGAGACATCAACAACTAATGAGCCCATGGAAGACACTCACATAAACCTAATGGGTTTGAAGAACGAGCAACATGTCTTCTTAACTAAGGAAGGCCAAAACAATGATAACATGCATCAATGCCAAACTCAAACCCAAGAATATTTCGACTTTGAACAAGCCTATGACCCAGCTGTTTATGAGCTAAAAAAGAAATATAAGCTAAGAACCAGAACGATTGATGTGCCCAAGTCCATCAAACCAAAGGAAAAACAACATCCTGATAAAATCAAAGGCAAGTCCGTTATAGCAGAACACGTTGAACAATTTGTCCCGAACCAACAGCACGTAACCATAGGTGATATAACTATCGAACAACCTTCTAAAAAACAGCGTATCGTGCCTTTTTCCTCAAAGGAAGATGTGCACAGCGTTCCAAAAAGCCTGCCCATAACTAAAAAAATGCAAGCGATCACTCTCCATGACGCTGGCAAGCGAGAGCAAATTGCTAATAATTACAATGAAAAAGAGAAATCTTCCATCATCAACACCAAGACTCCACTGGAAAAGCCATTTAATTTAGAGGCAGAGATTGGAAAACTTAAGATACCCATCCCCCTCTCAGAGCTTGCCAAGCATGATGTTTATAGGTAGCAGATACAATGATCGTTACAAATGCCAGAGGTTAAGGATGATGTAAATGTTTTAGATGATACCCCAGAGCTGCTCTTTGGCCCAGAAGTCAATGGAAAAACAATCAATGGAGCAGTTTTGCCGTTTTATATCAGTTTGCATATCCATGATAAAATTTTACATAATGCAATGTTTGACTCAGGTGCATCACACAATATTATGCCCAAAGCGGTAATGGAAAGACTAAACCTTGATGTAACTAGGCCATACAAAGATTTATTCTCCTTTGACTCAAGTCAAGTCAAGTGTTTAGGCCTCATCAAAGACTTGTGTGTCTCCTTAGTCCAATATCCCAACAAGACAATCCTCATGGATGTGGTTGTTGTTGACATTCCACCAAAGTATGGCATGCTATTGTCAAGATCTTGGGGAGCAAAACTCCAAGGATCTCTCCAACTAGACCTTTCTTATGCCACTATATCTGTCTTTGGGCAACCAAAAAGACTATATAGAGAAACACTCATGAAATATATGGTGAGTAGCGAGGATGAGCCACAAAACATCCCCATCTACTCAATCCATACTGATATGGATTCATTTATTTTGTTTAATAATGATAGCCGCCCTTTAACTGATGTCAAGCCCTTGTCTTTAGAACAACAAGCACACATCAATGAAGAATCGGTTGCACATGCCCATGAGACTGTCACAATAGCCAATGCAACCAGCACACAAGAAGAACCTCGCCAAACACGAGACTCAGGTCTGCCCAATCCTAAAATGACTGAAACTCTCAATACTAACCACAAGCAAGAAATCACATGGTATTTAGAGTTTGATGGTTCAGTAAACAAGTTAGGAGCAGGGACTGGAATATGGATTCACAACACACATAACAATCATGCACGAGGTCATGCATATAGACTCAATTTCAAATGCACCCACAACATGGCAGAGTATGAGGCTCTCCTTTTGGGCCTTAAACTGCTGAAAGCTTTAGGAGCTGCGAAAGTATCCATTCTAGGTGACTCAGATTTAGTCATACAGCAAATGAAAGGCAACTTTGTTACTAATGACAATAGAATGAGGGCCTGTAGGATTGCTGCCACTGATATACTCAATGCATTCACTGAATCCGAGCTTGCCAAGATCTTAAGAGATCATAACATTCATGCACACAGCCTAGCCACTTTTGCCAGTACATGCAAGCTTCCCTTTGAGCCAAATCACCATTTCACTGTCGAGATAAAACATAGGCCTGCTGTCCCAAATAACGTTAAAGATTGGCAAGTATTTGAAAATGATGCTCAGATTAACAATTTCCTCACTCTTGAGCATGAGTTTTCAAATATTAACATTGACATGGATGATATGACGGATGAACAACAACAAACAAATGAAAATCAACAGGTTGTAACAGTTGTAACAGCCAAACAAATGTTGAACCCAACTGTTTTTGACCATGCAAACATAGAAGAACTGAAACAGATGCATTTGGAGGAAATAGCCAGAACAGAGGCCGAGATCGTTGTTCTGAAGGATAACTTTTTGCCCGCTGGCCTCACTCCATTAGAAGATATGTTTGATGCAAATGATGTGCCCACAAAACCAAAAATGCAACCCTTAAACGCTGTTATAGAAGAACATAACATTGGGACAGTAGAGAAGCCCAAAATGATCAAACTATCTCAATCTTTGCCACCTGATCAAAAGCCCAAATATGTTGATTTGTTCAAAGAATTCCAAGATGTATTTGCTTGGAGTTATGAGGATTTGAAGTCCTATGACACCTCAATGATCCAACACACCATTCCCTTAAAACCAAATCAAGAGCCCTTCAAGCAGAAACTAAGGAGAATCAATATTGTGCTTCTCCCGTTGATTGAAAAGGAAGTGAAAAGAATGTTTGAAGTAGGTATCATAGCACCCATCATATTTTCTGAATGGGTATCCAATCTTGTTCCCACAAGAAAGAAGATAGGTGAGATTAGGCTATGTGTAGTTCTAAGAAATTTAATCCAAGTCTCCCTAAAAGATCACTACCCATTACCAAAAATGGACCACATTCTACAAAGAGTAGTGGGGTCATCTAGAATTTCTTTGCTAGATGGCTTTTCAGGTTTCAATCAAATACCGGTTCACCCAGATGACCAAGACAAGATAGCCTTTATCACACCGTGGGGAACGTTTAAATATGTGAAGATGTCTTTTGGACTTAAAAACGTGGGTGCTACTTTTCAAAGGGCAATGGACATTGCATTTGCCAAGGAAATACATGATTTCCTAGTTGTCTACCTTGATGACTTAACCTCTTTCTCTAAATCTGATCAAGAGAACCTAAAACATTTGAGACAAATAGTCATGACATGTAGGAAATATGGCATTTCCTTAAACCCCAAGAAGTCTCTCTTTAACCTTGAAGAAGGCAAACTACTTGGCCATATCATATCAAAGGACGGGATTAGAATAGATCCTGAAAGGATCCAAGCCATCCTCCAAATCCGATATCCAGGAAACATAAAAGAGTTGCAAGCATTCCTTGGAAAGATCAATTTCCTAAGGAGATTTATCCCAAATCTAGCCGAGCTGATAAGACTGTTAAGCAACATGTTAAAGAAGGATGTCAAGGTAAAATGGTCTCTCGAAACCAAGCAGGCCTTTGAGGGCATAAAATCAGCCTTAACCCAAGCCCCAGTCCTCGCAAGTCCTCAATTTGATAGGGACATTGTCATATTTTCATTTGCATCTGATCACACCATAGTTGTTGTCCTTTTGCAAAAGGATGACCAGGGAAATGAAAAGCCAATTGCATTTTTTAGTCGAGCCTTAAGAGATGCCCCTTTGAAGTACCAAATCATGGAAAAGCGGGCTTATGCCCTTGTTAAAGCAATCAAAGATTTCCGAGTTTACATTTTATATTCACATGTGATTGCCTATGTCCCAAATGCTGTTGTAAAATACATATTAACCCAAGAGGGGTTAGAAGGAAAAAGAGGCAAGTCGATTGCTAACATCCTTGAGTATGACATAGAAATAAAACCAACCAAGCTCATAAAGGGACAACGTTTAGCCAAACTGGTGTCCGAAAAAAACTTTCAAGCTTTAGACATTAACCAACTGGACAATGAACAGGAGCTGGCGACTCCATGGATCAGTGAAACCTTTTTGCAATCCCCATGGTATGCTGATATATGCTTTGTATTGTTAAACATGTTTGCTCCCCCAGGATTGTCCAGAACCAAGAAAAGATTTTTAAAAATGAAGGCTTCAAAGTTTTGTGTCATAGATGGTGCTTTATTTTGGAAAAATCATGAAGGCATATTGCTTGATTGTTTAACCATGAATGAAACTAACAATGTCATGAAAGAATTCCATGCAGGGGACTGTGGAGGACATCTATATTGGAAGTCCACTGTTGATAAAATTTTAAGGGCTGGTTTCTATTGGCCCTCTTTGTTTGCAGATGTAAAGAAGTTTGCTATCTCATGTCATAAATGCCAAATCTTTGAGGGAAAAAGAAAGTTGTTACCCTTGCCCCTTAAGCCCATCTCAACTGAGAAACCTTTTCAACAATGGGGTCTTCACTTCATTGGAGAAATCCACCCCTCTTCCTCTAGCCAACATAAGTGGATTCTAACAGCCACCAACTATTTCACTAAGTGGATTGAAGCCATCCCATGTAGGCAAGCCAATGACTCCATCATTATCCAATTCCTTGAGTGCAATATCCTTTCTAGATTTGGCTGCCCTGAGAAGATCATCACTGATAATGTTGCTGCCTTCAAATCCAAAAAGATGATCAATTTTTGCCATAAATTTCACATAACCTTGGGCCACTCCACAGCCTATTACCCTCAAGGTAATGGTTTAGCTGAATCATCCAACAAAATCCTGATTAATATTATCAAGAAGATATTAGAATAAAACAAGAAGAATTGGCATAGAAAGCTCACAAATGCCCTATGGGCAGATAGACTTTCAACAAAGAAATCCATTGGGATGAGCCCTTATGAACTAGTGTATTGCATGGAGGCCAGATTTCCATCTTCCTTGGGTATTCCTATCATCAAGCTATTACAAGAGATCCAGGCAGAACCAAATGATATTCAAAGAAGAATAAATCAGACCATTCATCTCCATCAGACCGGAGAGCAAGTGTATGACAGAGCTCAAATTGTGCAAGAGAGGCTAAAGAAAGCATTTGACAAAAGGACTAAGGCTGAGGATTTCTTTATTGGCGATAAAGTGTTAAGGTGGGACACGTGAAGAGAAGACAAGGGAAAGCATGCAAAATTTGATTTTCTATGGAAAGGCCCATTGGTTATCAGCGGTGTGCAAGGCAATAACATGTATTTTCTCAAATCTATAGATGACAGCACAGTGGAAGAGGGCCCTGTAAATGGCCGAATGTTGAAACATTATCGAGATCCCTTTTAAGGGATACAATACCCCTATGTACATATTTGTATATTAGCATTTGTATATGTTAGCGCTTTCCTGTTTTATGTTGGTATAAGCAATCCGATTGCTTGGAACGAAGCAGCGCCGTTATATCAAATCAAATCCAATCAGAAGTGCTACAATCAAGGTTCCCACTTCATTCAATAGTATCAAAATAGAGAAGCTGTTTTTGGTGTTACACCTACAGCCTATTCAAAGACAAAATTGAGAGGAGTTGCTCCAATTTGTCTCCTTTTTATGTTTATTTCAAAGGCAAGTTCTTAGGAAGAGATGCATATAATGATAGAGCATGCAGAAGAAAGCAGGTTGTGCTGCTATTGTATAAAAATTCAGTTGATAAGAATGTTGTGTTCAGGATTCAAAGTTTCAATTATTTAAACAGCCAGCACAAGGGAAGTTTCAGCTTATAGCAACAAAAGAGGATCAAGGCAGTCTGGTCTGTTGTTCTTGGCTTTTCACAAGGAAAGGCCATCCCCAAGTGGAGCCACAGTTAGCCTCCTGTTGCAGCAGGTATTCATCTTTCATGATCGACATTTTTACATGCCAAATATGTCATACTTTGCATGCTGCAACGTTCCATATTTGCTAATAGATGCCAAAAAGTGTCCATAAGAGTGTGCTAGTCTAAGTGCCACTGCTATGTTCCGTTTTTGCTGAATTGATCCATTTTATATGAGTTTTCAGTTAAGGGAGGTCCAAACAGCTTAATCTTGGTCTCGCTAGGTTTCAATTTCTTGTTGTAGAATATAGAGAATAATTATCTGTCCAAACAGCTTAATCTTGGCATATCTGTAGATAGGTAGAGAAACAAAGGAGCCCAACTGCTTAATCTGGGCCCTTGGAAGAAATAAGTGTAGATTTAGATAGGAGGACAACAAAAATAAAAAGGATAATCAGGGTTTGCAAGTCCAAGTGCACCCATGCAAAAAAGAAGAAAAAATGCTAGGTAAGTACGTAGGGTAGGTAGTTTTGAGGTTGCAGAATGTTGATTTGTGACCCATTTCATCTTTTCAAATGTCATATCTATTCAGATCACAAGTGCCAGGCAATTTTCCCTTGGAGGACTTCAAGAGTGGCATGACTAACTCTCCCCTCTTCTTATTCCCCAAACCATTCATTAACCTCCCCAAAGAGGTCAAGATATGCTTGATATCTCTTAAGTTTCATCATTTTCCATATCATTTCCTAAGTAAAGATCTGCTTTGCTTAAAGATGCTTGTATTTCTTATACAGTCATTTTCCCCCTTAAAATAGCCTAAGATTTACATACTTAGCGCTCCCTCATCACATTTCATGTTAACTACTAACTCTATTGTGTAAATCCCTATCTGTTTCCCCTTCCCCTTATTTAAGATATGTATAAATTCCCCTATGTATATATCCCCTCCCTCTGGTTGAAATAAACCATAAGTACACTTGGGAATTGCTTAGTTTATCTGAAACTCAGCAAGAACCCTCATTGTCACCCCAAACCATCTTCTCATGCTCTTTGGACTCCTCCCAAGGCATGAAATTCATTTTTCTAGGCTTTCGGACCCCTTCCGATGCCTTAAAAACCTTTTAAAACACCCAAAAATCATTCTAAGGCCATAAAGACCCTTTGCCGAATCATAAAAGCCCTCCTTTCCATAAATAAAAACCCCTCCAACTTCACAAAATTTACCATTTTTCTGCAAAAACCTTGCTCCGATTCAAAGGTTTCCTTTGGGACCCCCTCCGATGCGATATCACAGTCGGGAAGGGGCAACGATCAATGTTGGCTCTGTTTGTATGTGCCCCGATCATATTTCGCCGATGCGATATCACTATCACACCCGAAAGCGATATCGCTATCGAATGCATTATTACCGCCACCCCCACTTATGCATAGAAACTTTGCTTTTTATCATTATATGGCTTTATCACAAAAATCAATGTTTTTGTTAAAGCCGCACTTTATCGCAAAACCCGCTTTTTCATCCATCGCAAGCCTTATCGCAAATATTTCCGATGGTAAAGCACTGATGTAATCATGGCCGTCCATCGTTTCGCCCAGATCAGTGGTCCAGATCATTTCGGCGATCGCACATATGTATATGCCCACGTTGATCTGCCAAACCGCCGAAATAGTAGTAGCCATTAGATCAGCCCGCAGTGGATCTAACGGCCCAGATTTAATCCAATGAATAGTGACCGCTCCCGCCAGGATTTTTTATGATTTTTGCGTGTAATTGGGTTTTTGTTTGTTTTAAGGAAAATGGCCATTTTACAGGGTTTCTTCCATCATCCGCTCCGGATGAGGGGATTCATGTACTTCAAGCCATTTTGTCATCACCAAAAGGGCGCAGAGGGCGCAAATCGCAGCAAAGGAGCCCGGAATGAAAAACTAAGGCAGTTTTCGATGCGCGATTAGTGCTTAGTGCTAATCGCGCATCACTAAGAAAAAATGACCAAAATGGAAAGCCTCATATCGCTCGGCTACCAAGAGGCCCGAAAACTCGTAGTTTGACAGAAATTCTTCATTTATGTTCGTATTCAAATCGGCCAGCGCCCATAGCATTCCAGATGCCTCGAAAATCATTTGCAGCAGCCATTCTTGCCTTGAAAGGGCAGAAAAGGGGCAATTTGACAGTTTCAAACACGTCGAGGGAGAGAAAATGGCCCGATTCAAGTGTCAAAGAGTATCAGAGGAAAGATAAAGCCTCGATTACATTAAAGAGTATCAGTGAAGCGGCAAAGTGTATCAAGTCTGCAATATCAAAGTGGGTGAACATTAAAGGCCCCCAAGTAAAGTCAAGGAAAGGGGTAAAGCCATTTAAGGACTCTCAGATCACAGTTAATGCACATCAAAGACACTCAAGAGCAGGGGATCAAATCCCAAAGCATAGTTATGGCTAAGTGAACCATACAAAGCCATAAGGACAGATTTCGACTCATTTTTTGAGGCAGCTGCCCAGCGCAGCATTTAGATATCTTCTTGCATTAATTCCACGACAAGATTAGATTAAAGAACTCATTTCCCTCAGATCTGTTTAAGATCTACTGTAATGGATATTTTCAGATATTTTCCCTATATAAACCACCCTAATTCATTGTTTAAAGGGTTGGTTGGTTGTATATCTCCAAGAGAGACTCGCTCTGTATACTTGATGTTTTCATTAATCAAAGACTGTTGAAAAGTTTGGAGGATGGACTGTCTACTATGCTATTAATGTTTTGAAGAATGAATATGGAATTCTTGTGCTGCAACATGACTCAATAAGTGCTTCTTATCTCTGTTTTAAATTCATATATGTTTTATCATACATATATCACCATCTAAGTTACAAAAAGAAATATTAGTTTAGAATTTGCGTGGCTGCACTCTATGCTCAGTTTCTGTGACTTCTATATGTTTTCTTCTGATTCAGGCATAAATATGAATTCCTCATGGCTCGTATTTTCTCTGTTTCATTCATGTTTGACAGTTATCTAGGGATTCTTTATTGCTCCTAGATAGAGCTCATCCACCTCCCCTTTGTTAACTGAAAGAGAGATTCTTAACTGCCTCTCATTCCATAGCCTTCAATCCATCTCCATTTAGCTTGAAAGTTGTTTCATGTGTAACTGTCTTGCTCCATATTCCTTTTGTGACCAAGAAAATGCACCAGCAGTCCTATTCCATGACTCCACGCCCAATGGTTTGTACATATCATACTATACATTTCCTCTCTGCTTGAAAGCATCATCCTTCCGACCAAACTTAAACAAAACCCCTTGAACTCAATAACTAGCCTAAAACCATCATCAACAAAGTTAAATTATAAAGAGAGAGCGCTCTCTGATTACGGGTAGGCTAGGACCTGCAGTCCAAAGATTGGTTTGTGGTTACCTCGGCCGTATCGCTTAAGGAGCTTCGGGACAACCTGAGCGATAACAGGACAGGTACAAAAACATTTGGAATAGAAATTTGAGGATTAAATTTTCCAATATTCTAGGTAGGTTGATAAACTAGAACTTGTGGATCAACTTGACCAAACTGTTCAGATAAAGAAGGGTTCCAAATAGTGTGCATCCTAGGATAAGGAGTACTGATCAATGGTTGAGCTACAACAGGTTGACCAAGACCGGGTAGAGGTATCTTACCATAATTTCCAATAAAAGGTTGACCTCCAATTGTAGAGTAAGATCTAACAACAGATTGTCCTATAGGTGGAGTATAAGACGGTTTCCCCCAAGTAGGTAGTAAATACCAATTAGGGTTACTTGAGGGTTACCTAAATTATTGGACATCAGATGAATGTACTGGGATGATACCATAGGCGTTTCAGGCATAGATGTAGGTAAACTAGATGACCAATTAGAAGGTTGAGGAGGAGCACCTCTGGAAAAAGTACTAATAAGTGATTGGTATCAAGGAGGAACTAATGGACCACCATCCAACAATGATTTCACAGAGCTGGTAAATATGGATGGCTTAGTAGGTTGGTTCCCAAGAGGAATTTCTGACATGGTTGTTCTCGGTGAATAAAAAGGAATGTGATGAGGTGGAAATTTAGGACCTAAAAATTTCAAAGGGGTAGAATACGAAGGATCAAGTCGGAAAGAATCGAAGGGACTCTTGGAAAAACTCTTGGATCAAACAATTCACTAGTGGTAATTAGAGTATGAGGTGAATCTTCCTCATTTCTAGTAATGTCTTTAATGCTAATCAATCCAGGAGGTAATATAGTCATAATTATTAGCTTCCTTGTAGGAGAAGGTGGAGCAGGAGTATGAGCTAAAATAGGTGACGGTGATTCAAGTTGAGAAATATCATACTGATGTTCTTCCACACCTGGTTCGATTAGTTCAGTGTCTAAAACTTCACCAATGTAGATATCAGTCTTTCGGATTTTTCACATCCTAATGATGGGATTAATCCGAAATATTGATATCTACATTATGGATCACAAAATTCTTAGATCTAGCAACTTCACCAATATTAGATTAAGTTGAACTACTTCAGTAATTTCTCAGCCATAATGAACTAAGTTTGATTCGACCTCTTGTGTTCGATTCACTTCAATTTCTACTGTCTCAGAATGTAAAAATATAGATGTTTTAATTTTTTTGGAGGTTCCCGGTCCTATTGATTTAAACCTTTATATTTTTATGTTTTCCAATTGACTAGGTGTATATCTAGGTGTTTTACCATGCATTCTACATGACTTCCTTGGTGAATCAGCCATGATGAGTTTTTTTATCACAAAAATCAAACAATATTCACAATCCAATCCTAAAGCCTCTAAAACGTAATTACAAACAATTAACACATGCTAAAAAATCTAGGGATTCAAACCATGCAAAGAAGATTTTCACAACAAACTCACTAGTTAATGATGAAATCCAACATTGTAGAGATCAAAGTGCAAAGTGGCTATATATAGAGTGGGTGGAATAAGTTATGGTGAAAACCTACTTAATGTACATGATCTGGTGTAAGTAAACTTAATTTATGACATCTCGAATGAAGAATACCCTCTAGAAATTTCCAAGTGAGTCTAGTCAACATCTATTCTAGGTAGAACAAAGACTTCCACTACATCATCACCTCAGGTAGAAGCCCTAAGATTGTAGTCGCTAAGGTTACCACATAAAACAATTTGACCTGTGGGGAGAGTCCCATATCATACGTACATGCAAGCACAAAGTAACAAAGCTCAATCCCCTTGAAAGTTCCTCAACATTGTTAAACTGAGGTTTACTTCCAAGTGACTCCCAAGTACCTTTCAACATCATTTTTAGTACATGTAAATCACTCTACCATAGCCAATGAAGTGGGGTCAATCACTTCACCGAGTCTGATAAGATCTCGTGCTTGACTCCTTTGTAAGGGGAGCTTCCGAGAGAAAAATTGCAGTGAATGGATTTTTCTCCCTATCACAAGATGTTATTGTTTGTCTGCAACTTTGGAAATTTAACTCACTTTCCTATTCCAAAGCCCTACAACCTAATCTAGGTAGGTGGAAAACATCCATAAGAATAAAACCTTCTAGATATAAAACCTTCTAGATTGATTTTATTACCATTGATTTTACGAGATGTTGTTTACCCAAAGTTAATGGGTGTGAAACTTGATGGAATTGTGACTTGACGCAAATCCTAATGCAATTGAGAATTAAAATGATATATTTTTTTCAATGAATTTCTATCTGAAGTAAGGAAAGAGTTTTTCATCTTTTAACGGAAATGAAAAAAATTCTAAATCCCACTATAACCATTTTCCTACAATGCAAATATCTGATTTCAAATTACCCAAATGTTGAAAATAACTTCAAGATTTTCACTCTGCCCAATAAAATAAAATCAGAAATTTCTCTTTAAACATACAATCACTCGTAAATTCGCAAAAATTAAAAAAGAAACCAATGATCACTAAATTGATTTTTTCTCTAATTGAATGCTATGAATTCAATTCACTTGCAGAAAAGAGTAGAGTTCATAAATACTTCAACAATGGAAGTAAAAATGACTTTTCCTTTCGAAACTGACATAAGAAGTATTTTCCACAAACAATAATCAATCTTGTAAAACTTTGTTTTTCACACACAATTTCTTTTTCATAAAATAGAAAGCTAAACTCAAGGCCTGGTCTGATCAGAAGAAAAAGATAGATAGTCAACAAGGCAAGGCCAACTAATCTATATTTTGATAGATCGACCATTCACAAGATGAGACTTGACCCTAATTTACAAAAACAAGATAAACACAAGCAGGTCTTCTCACAACACTCTGCGATACTCAAAAACACTCAAAAATGGTACAAGCAAGTGTAACTTAATAGGAAAACCCAAAAAGTTTGAACTTAATGAGGATAAAACTTAAATTTTAAAAAATTCTAGGTGTGTGCACAGGTCCTAGAGAAAACCAGTGCAAAGATGCTGTGTTGTTGAAATAAAACTATGCAGAAGTACTTACGGTACCTGAAACCTAAGTGTGCATAGCAAAGAAATTTGGAAAAAAAAGTAAAAAATAAGTCAAATCAAACCCAAAATCCAAATTTTTAAGATTTCCATACACTAAAGAATGGCTTGTATAGAAGGTTCAAAAGGTCAAACAAGGAAAACAATGGAGAGTGAGATGATTGCTAAGTGGAGTCACCAATTTGTTATGTGGGTGTATCCCTCTTGTGATAAAGAGAAATCTTCATACACTTCAGAGAAATATACTAACATACAACCGGGAAATGCCACCTTTCTCTAGGACACCTTTGACTAAAACCAATAGTATGATAGAATCCACTTACTGCTTAAATCAAACTTCATAATGATGTCTTGTTTAGAGATTTCGATCATTTGCTTCTCCTTGATGCTTTAGATATCTTCCCATCAATTCCCATAGCCTCTCCAAGATGTCCTGAATAAGATCTGCAGAGAAAAAACATACATGAGATAAAATCATCTATCATATTGCATAACAGATAAATGAACTAATTAACCTAATCATATACTAAAAACGATCAATATGTGATCAAATTTTATGTAGGTGATCAAGGAATCCTGCAAATTATATCAATAAAAGCATAATTGAGAAAGAACATTTTCCTTTATATTAATAAAATTGGAGAATAAACTTACAACGTTGAAGCCTTGATGTTGCAAGTCCCCTCCGACAATCTCCAACGCTCTCCTTGAGTGAATTTCCTTCCAACCTTATTCTAGGAACATACGCCTACTTCCAACAGTCCTCTCCCAATCATCACACTTTTAGTAGCTTTATAGGCCAATAATGGGGAGTTTGGGATCCGTTCTCCAAGGGATGAGATCCACTAACAGTGGGATAAGCGTTACACAAAGAAATGGAGTTTCTCCATGATGGGAGGGATCAAGGCTAAATATGCACTCATTCAAAGCTTGTTGGTTGGGTTAGATATTACCAACAATGCTTCTAGACTTTCCTTTTTATTTTTACATTTGTTAACTCATGTGAGCAGGTCACAGTGTAAGATAGAGCACACTTATGTGAAATTTCTAATGGACTTCTCTGCGTATGTGTAGAGATTCACTAGGGAAATGTGCATGAAGCCAAACTTAGGGCCTTGAACCATGGGATCCAATAATTTCACCTTCGTTGGGATATTTCTCATTCTAAATTTTCAGGGGAATACCTTTCGACACATTTATGGATTTCAAAAGATCCAAATCAATGGTCATTTTCCTAATGCGACAAAATGATCTGTAACACAAATCTATCACTATCTCCCTCCCTCTCTCCCCCTCTCTCCTCCTCTCTCCCCCTCTTTCTCTATTTATCCCTTTCTCTCCTCTCCTTCCCTCTTTCTTCCCTCATCTCTTCTCTCCCTCACTCTCTCTCCATCTATACCTTGTTGTTCTCTCTCTCCACCTCTATCTCTATATATCTTTGTTCTTCCCTCTCTCTCTCTCCATATGATTTCTAATTGTCACTCTATGTAATCAATGATATATGTAAGGTTTAATATATTTTACATTTTAATTTTTTATTGTGAAATGAGTTATGATTTTTGGGCATTTTTTATCAATAAGCCATGGATTAGCCCATGGTATTACAAAAAAATCTATTTACAATTTAATAATATCCATGGTAAAGTGGGGGGCGGGGGGGGGGGGAATATATGTGGTTATGAATATTGTTATATTGTAGGTTTATTGTCAGTATTATGTTTGTATGTTCTTATTAATTAATTTAAATATGGTTATGGAATCATTATTAATACCTGCCAAGGTAGGGATCTAACAATGGATTTTTCTACACCACTATTAGTTTAGTATTGAGGAATGGAAATTATAATGATTAACATTGAAAAAAATGCTTTTCAATATTATTAAAAAAACTAATTTTCCAACATTAATTGGACCATAACTTGAAGGTATTATTGCAGCCTTTTCACAATATAATGCCATGTGGATAAATTCCTTAAATATTTTATGTCATGATTTATGAATATGGTTGCAATACTCTCACATGAATTTTAGATATTTTTGTAGTGATTTTTTCTTCATAAGCTTTGCAGGAAAGCCATCCGAAAATAAAATCCTTGAAAATAGCTTATGCTCAAGTAAATAACATAATTACCATCAATTACTTCCTACCATAGTTTAAGCAAGTATTTTCTTAAATAATAGATTGGAATAATATATAAATAAATTTAAAGTTATCTCCCACCATTATTTATGTTTCCATCAGTACTTATGTGGGAGTAAGATTGTAAATATGTAGGCATAGTACTGGTTACTGCCCACAAACATTTATGCTAGTTATTCTACCTAAGAAAGAAATTTACTTATCCACTTGACATCTAAATTTATTAGTTTCTGCCAAAGAAAGACTATAGGATGATTTTTCTATTGACCACTATTAATTTTGCATTGTAGTGTAAGTTATAATTATTTATACAATTTTTCCTAGAGCATAGTTTCCAGCTTGAGTTGGAGGGACTAAGCTTCCCTACAAAACAAAATTATAATACAACAAATTGGATTTATTATTTATATTAATTTTAATTTTTTATTTCTTAATTCATAAAATATTTAAGAACATTACAACATCTAAATCCTTTTTACGCCTACAAATTTTATATATTGATAAACACATAATATTTATTTAACATTATATATGCTATATGTTTATTTTTTAATTGAACCGACATTATATTTTTATTTTTTTGTTAAATGTTAAATTTTGCATATATTTAGTCTACACATCTCCCCTTATAATGGATTGGTGAGCACCTCTCAACACAATAATAAAACTTCTAATAATTTAAATTTTTAATAATTACAAATTCACAAAATATATTCATCAAAAGTGTTTCAATGCAGTGAAGAAAGGGATAACATATATAACTTATCTTTGAGGAAATGAACTTGGATGACATATTGATTCTTAGTTATCCTTATTATTTAATTATTGCATTTTGTTAAATAATGGGAATTAATTTGTCTAAGTTTGTTTTCAATTCTTTAATATACATTGGTTCACACACATGAAATTGATGAGAAAATTAGTGGCAAAGGGGACCCTATAAATATACTCACATATGAATAAAAATGTAATTCTTTTATAATAATTTTGTGCCCTCTCAATCATTATATGTCTCACCATAAAGTATAAAAAATACTATTCACAAGGGTGCACATAATAATGAATTTAAGTTTTACAACATGTTTGCATTGTTCTTAACCTTAAAAAGCAATTGTTTTAGTGATTTTGTCATATATATATATATATATATATATATATATATATATATATATATATATATCTTAATTTTAAAAGTATATATTTTTTAAATTTTAGATATATAAAATTCATTGATTCCATAAAAATATAATAATGTAAGTAAACTTTTGTATGGTGTGGTAACACCATAAAAAAATTATATGGAGAAAATATCTATATAATATATAGTTAATACAAGAGTTAATATACAAACATATTTGAATACATTAATGGTCATGCACATTTATAATTTGTCATTAGTATTATTTGTCACATATGATCAATGCGAATCATAATGGGATCTATCAACATATTATTCCATTTTTTTCACCATCTTGCACAAATCCCTAAGCATCTTCCCTTCATCCTCCAGAGTTTCAGCCCTGAACTGCTTCATTTTATCCAGTTTGAGGACCAACGCTCCCTGTAAGCCTACTAGGGTCTGTTCATTAGCAGGTCGCTCCACTATGGCCTATGATAGTCACCAACAAGTTGATGCCCTTTGCACCTAGATTGGTTCTAGAAATCCAGGAGAATAATCAAGATTCTAGAAGCTTCCCCTTCTAGGACTTTCCATAGGTTGTTTCAACTACTAGCCTTGGATAAAACATTCAAATCTTATCCTTCCATCCTTTGGCGTTTTCACCACTTATCCTTTGATGCTATCCCTCCATAAAAGGTGGATCTCTTACCCTAGATTGGTAATTTGTAAGAACTCCCAACCTACCTATTTCTTTATATATTCCCCTCTTCTATGTGGTTGGGGGTTGGCTTTTGGAGATTGATTATGCCCTTATGCTACTATAGTGAGTGGTCATCAGCTCATGCATTTAGGGTGATTAATAGTGCATATTGTGACAAGGAAAGGACAAGTCAACAACCTGGAGGATCTATTCTACATGATCAACTTCTACTTATGGTTGTAACCTCATTCCATTTATATTAATGAAGATAATTCATTGTTTTTGTATATGTGTTGTTGTTATTTCAGTTATTTCAATACCATGTATATCTATTGAATGAAGTACTTAGATGATACTGCATAGATCTTGTAGTTTCTTAGCTTCTATTATTTGACTCTACAGATTCTAATTTTGGGATTCGGAGTTGGGATTGGAGCTTCCAAGCTAAAGGAGGAGAGAAATGTACAAAGGATTCCAAGTAGGCCTCACTTTGTCATCTATTTACTTTAAGGAAAAGAATTTTGTTCCTTATCTCTCTTTTGCTCTAGGTTAACCACCTACCTAAGGGAGATGATTTTGTTTGTAATTGTAAATTTTGCATAACAAATTAGTGACCATAATTGGGAACAGAGTATTCCCTTGGAGGTTCCCTTGTTCCTTGTGCTTAATTACCTCCTTGATAGACCTTTGTTGTATCATCCAACCAAGAACAGACCTAGGAAGTGATTCCATTGAGGCTTTTTGCAATATTTGTGTTGGAATTCTCCTTCCTAGGCCGAATGAACCCCTATGCCTTTGATAGAGCATTGCACGTTACTGTGGCCCACTCTGCATCAACGTTGCAATGCACTAGTGCCTCTTCTGCGCTGGCATTGGCCTGTATTTTTGTATGAATTTTTCCTACTTCCAACTGAACTTCTCGGACTCTTAAGTGTCTTGTGGTCTCTCTAAAGCCTTCATTTGGTTTACACTTGTATTGTTTGCCTTTGGTAAGAATTGGTTTTTATTTTTATTTGTTCTTGTCATTTCATCGCTTGGAAACTGTTTTCGTTTGATTGTTTGTCGCTTGGATGAATTGTTTCTCTAGTCCTCATTCTGAAAATTGTAATTGAATCCTTAATTGAACATTTGCATCTTAGTTTTCTTCGTTTTGAAAATTAAGTGTGGAGAAAAGAAAATTTTTGCATTGCATTTAGTGTTTTTCATGTGCGTTAGCATAGGAACAGTTGTATTAGAAAGTAAATTGCATATTTCATCTTTTTTTATGCATATTTTGTGTTGCATCTTGATTGTTTCTTCTCTTCCTTAGCTATATTTTCATTGAAATAGAAATTATTTCTATTTTCTCATGCTAGATTTTCATTTTAGGATATTTAGGTGAGATTTGTGGTGAGTCCCGAAACTAAAACTTAATCAAAGATAAATAGTAAAATTTAGTGAATCAACCTAAGGAGAATTTGTAACATTAACGCAAACATTTATAGGTCTAGGATAGAGATGTGTTTCAATGTCACTAAATGTATGAGCTGTCATTGTTTTCTAGCATCGCATCTTAGGGGATAAATCTCATTCCACGTATGTGAGTGTATAGGATCATACTCCATGTACCTTTGGTTATATTGGTGGCATTCCATGCATGTAAATTATATGGAAACACTCTCATCGAGCGGTTATGTGTTAGACAACAATGCTACAAAATCGTGTATATTTTAGGAGCCCCCAATAGGTTTCTATCCATCCATAGGTAACCGAGTATTTCGCCTTCTATACCGAGATACATTGAACACAACATTCAAGGAGATTAGCTATCACACGTTAAGTCCTTGGTTTGCCGATGTGTATATTGTAGTCCACGGTTACATGGTAATCCTTTATGTCCAGATTACCCTCTTTTTGATCTTTTTTTTTTGTGAATAAAATTTATTATCTAACATGGAAGAATAAAATAACCCTCCCCTTCATTCACAAAGAATTCAAAATACGCCTTCTCTTCCTCTAGAGGCTACTCCTAACCATCGTCCAAGACATAGGAAAACACAAGCTACTGAATTTGGAATATCGGGAACTATTTCTCACCCTCCTCCCAATATTTATCAATGATAACTATTTATCCCTTTGAGTTTCAAGCCTGAGACTACATCTATTCATCTTGGTGACATTGACATAATTGAAAAAAAAGTCCGTGAAATTTTGTTACCTTAGGTCATTGAATTTGATCTCCCTAAATCAGAAACTTTCTTTCTTGAGGTTATTGAACCTTAGGAGCCTCACCCATCTTCACCTGATCCTTTGGTACCTTCCTCCTCTCTTCCTTTTCCCCAGACAAAACCAATATATCTTGGGCCTGACGGTGAACCTCTTCCACACGAACTTCTGAGTATTGATGAGATCCCTCAAGAGGACTTATTTTTATCAAACAAATCCTCTTCCATCTCTTCAACCTCAAACAAAATCTCCTTTACCTGATTCTTTTGGCCTACTTATGAATCTCTCGCTACAATCTTCCTTGGGATTGATAACCATGACTTGAACTTACTCAAACTCCCACCATGTGTCCACCATTATGGTTGAGAAATCAAGCATCACAGCCTCATCTATGTTTGTAACATCACCATAATATCATTTAAATGGTGGCCCATTCACCCCGCTTGTCTATCAGTCATTATTTGGTACCTTTTCTAGTGTGGCTTCTAGTCCTTGGACATCTCCGATATGATCCAATTCAGGAATAATTTTTGGTACTTCTCTTATGAATGCCATACAGTCTGCTCCTATTCCTCCATCTATACCTGCAATAGAGTAGTATTATGTCCATTATATCAGTGAGAAAAGCTACCCTCAACCGCCCAACCCTCCATATGTTGGGTACCCTACATATGGATCACAGTTTCCTCTATCATCCCCTCCTCCCATGGTAGGGGGAAACCTATTGTTGGTATACCTAAATATGGTAATATTTATAGTTATAGTCCTCCTTATCCTAGAATGGCTTCTAGTGTTTGGAAACCTCCTTTATCCATTCAACCTGGTTCATTTTGGGATTGATTGATGAATTCTCAAACTATACCATATTCATCACAAATTCCTACCTATCCCTCATCACCTAAAAAAGCTCAAGTACATGTGAGCCAACATTTACATCCCATTCCAATGGTGTCTGGTTCTCTACAAATCTCGATTAGTCAACCTCTACAAGGTACCTCACTTTCTTAATCTCTTGCACAAGGTACTCCTCAAGTTTCGGTAAGTCAAATTATTCAAAATTTGGCACAGACTCAATTGAACCCATACCATGGGGAAATGAAAAGCCCAATTAGGAAATAGTATGGATCACATCAAGTTTTGTTTCAAGGCCATCAAATATAAACACAACCATTCTAGCAGTTTTATCACCATCCTAGGGCTCAACAACAAACCCACTTGTATGTTGCCTATCAGAAACCTCCGTATACCAGGTTCCTTATTATCAATAACCTCCTTATCCATGAATTCAAGTGCCTATTGCCCAGGCTATCCCTTCATATCTAGGTCATCCACCTCTGGACTTTAATCAGTATTTTCCTTTTGTGGCTACTTTTTAATTACCAAATTTAACATAGCTTACTAATGACCCCATTTCTCATTCACCATGGTGGTCGATTTCTCCAGCTAAGTTGCCTTCTGATATCCCAAAACTCAATGGGAATCCTAGATAAGACCCATCGATGCATGTTATGATGTATCATCTATGGTGTTCATCCAATTCACTTAATGATGATTCCATTCGACTTTATCTTTTCCAATGAATGCTTACATGTACCACAGCTAAATGCTATATTAAATTACCTAGAGCATCATTTCATGACTTCGAAATTTTAGCCGCTACCTTCCTCACACATTTCCAGTTGTCCATCATATACGAAAGTGGAATGGAACTGTTAACTAACTTCAAACAATCAAACACTACTCACATTTCGGATCACATTCATGAGTAGAGGCATCATCGTCGGTTGGTCAAGACTTATGTTCCTGATAAATTTTTAGCGGAATGGTTTATCAAATATATTGTAGCTCCCATAACATAAGATGTGGCCAAAGGTGGAGTCATGAGAAAAGAGGAAGTTATTTCTCCTTCTAAATGTTTAGATCTAGGTTATAGCCAATCAAGAACACTCTATGATAAAATACCAAATACTTTGGGACCTTAAAATATTGTTCCTCCTCCACCTGGTAAAGAATATCATGTTGTCGATGGCATTATAGGTTTTTCCATTTCACAGTCAACGAGTAAACCATCTGGTATTTCTCTTACTGCTCCGACACAAAACCCTCCATATCGTCCTCTTGTCAAATACTTTGGGACCTTAAAATATTGTTCCTCCTCCACCTGGTAAAGAATATCATGTTTTCGATGGCATTATAGGTTCTGCCATTTCACAATCAGCGAGTAAACCATCTGGTATTTCTCTTACTGCTCCTACACAAAACCCTCCATATCGTCCTCTTGTTGCTTCTTCTTCCAAGATAAATTTTGTATCATCTGATAAAATCAAGTCTTAACAACAACATGGAAGAGAATAAAGGTGAAGGTAAGAAAAAGAAATATTCCTCATCCCAATATAAACAAAAAAGTTTATCTTCATATGATAAATGAAATCCTTGATACCTTTGTAACGAGGATCACATTACACGCGATTGTCTATACCATGATAAAGTGAATTTGTTTCTTAAATCATCCACTTCTCCCACTATGGTGACCGACCCATTTCTCAATTAGTAGACTCATAAGGTTACCTAGGATGCCTCTTCCTCTAACATAGTTTTGATTCCTTCCTCCTCAAAGCTGAAATTTGATGTCATGGTGGCCACTTGGAGTAAGCACAATGGTAAAATGAATCCACCAAAAGGTTAGGCTACTAATTAACTTGCCAGTTCATCACCATCTTCATTTGATCATGTTCCACCTCTAGTTCCTACATAATTAACTATCAAGACTCTAAAACGTGTTATCCATAAGTCTGCTTTCAACCCTCATTCGAGAGTCGCTCAAAATTACAATGTAGTTGAAGACTTGGCTCAATCTCCTTCATCTATGTTGACGCTTGAGGTGTTGCAAAAATTTCCCACCTAAAAGAAGCCCTTGTTGTCATCTATCAGAAGTGTGGATCTATTAGAATCTAGCCTAGTGGTTTTATCTCATGAAAACTATACCCCTCAACGTTTGGCTCAGTTAGATTTTATGATTCAGGCTGTTATATGTGGTAAGAGCATTCATCATTCTATTGTGGATGAGGGACCCTTGACTTCTAGCACATATTTTTCTTTCTGGAAGGCTATTGGCTCTCCCAAACTAATTCAATTGACCACCACATTAAAAGCCTTTGACAGAAGGACATACAAACATTGTTGGATTCCAAATTCCCTCGAAGTGGAACTAGGGGGAAAATATATCTCTATTGAAGTAGAATTTATCAATGGACCTATGGATTATAATATTCTATTGGGGCATACATGGGCTTATGCTATGGATGTAATAGTTTCAAGTTACTTCTGAATGATCGCCTTTCCTCATAAAGGCGGTATCATGGCCATAGATCACCTCACTTTTTTCGCCTCTAATTCCAATGTTACTAGAAGTGTCCCTCTTGTAGGGGAAGAAATACATTCCTTTCAGCATTTTGGAGTTCATTTTGTAAGGATTCATCTCTTATGGAAACCTTTTCACTCCCTTACCCTCCCCTTCTCATCTCCTCCCCTTTAGTTGCTTATATCAACATGATATTTGTTATCACTACTCCGGATAACCAAGGGTGAGAGAGAGTCCAACTGAGGTAACCACAAACCAAACTTTTGACTTGGTATATAGGCATACTGAGGTGGAGAGGGCTATCTCCACAAAATCACAGCTAAGAGGGTTGGATGAATTAGGGTTTTAGGCTATTTATGATGTGCCGAAGGGTTTGATTGTTTGAAATTGGGTTGCTGGATGAGGATTAGGTCAAAGAGACAAGGTCAAGGAATATAAGGGTATGATTGGAAATATCTAATGGAGCAAGGTAGGTATAAACTCAAACACTTTATGGATCTTGAGTAAGATGGATCAGACTGGTGAGGTTATAGACAGAGAAAGACAAGAATGTATTCTTTCTAAACTGAAGAAAATGGACAAACTATGAAGATTTCCCCAAAATAGAGCATGTAAGATGTATTATGCTCATCAACTTGAAAATAAACATATCATAGAAGTGAAATGAAACATGAGAGTACAAAAAATTCAAACATATGCAACATAAGAAGAAACTATGTCAAAATTCCATACCATAGGCATTCCATCAAAATGGTTGCAACTCATTCATTAAATTTCTACCAAATACTAATTACACTAGTGTCTCTGATCAATACAACAACATCCATCTAATTCCAACCTCTTCCAAGAGTGAAGAAGGGATGATATAGACATCAAAACAACCTTCTCTTATCCTCAGATGTCGAAACCTTGAGTTGAGGAAGAGATCCATAAAAATCTGAACTAATACCTAGAGTGTCGGGAGGTCAAATTGACTCATCACTCACCTTTTGGAAATAGATTCATTACATCACAAAAAGAGCTTTTTCCTCATGTATTTACCCTAGGTAACTTTAAAACATAATTATTACATTTACATCCATCAATTAAATTGGTAAAAAAATGATTTGGGAAGGTGAAACTCTCAAAACTAACAAAATTTACAAAATGATGAAACTCAGAAAATTAGTGTCAAAAGCGCAGCACAACTATCCTAAGCACAACGCCAACTTTCACTCCACATTTGAGGGGGTTCCAAGTGTCCAAATTTGATCCACAAATATCTCGCTAGAAAGCATATCCTGTATAGTTTCCATATCTACCTGAAAGAAAATACAGATATATATACATAACTGAAAACTCTGTCAAATGATACATGAATCGTGGTATAGGCATAGCCATCCAGAGAATGATCATGTAAATGGATCCAGGCATGGGCGCAACCATCCGATAAAGAGAATCATATCAAAACCAAGGTATGGTCATAGCCATCCAATAATGATAAGGATCACATATGATAACTCATGGTATGGTCATAGCCATCTATCTGAAAGAGACATGTATATCAACATAATCAAGTCACACCACTTCGCACCCTAGACTTTTGTAATCTAAGCCTAGGGTCTTGTGCTCCAACATGACCCGATAAAGGTACAAATGCTAGCATCTGAATAGATGTGTTGACGTCGAACATGCTAGAAAATCACTTGATTACCAGTCAATGATGTAAATTGTTAACAAGCGTGAGAGAAACCACCAATAATGACAATGGTTCTCAAGGTACTATTAGCACAATTCACAGAATATGAAAGATCGAACTGAAGTCGAACACACATGAAATCACCTGATTGAAAGCCAATGATGTGAAATTGTCATCGAGTGTGTAGAACTTTCCATTACGATATGCAAGCTCTAAGGTACTAGAAAGGAGTCTCACGGTCAACTTCTTGGATAATGAGTTAAAGACGATAGGAAGCGACCATGTCAAAGGAGGGCCATAATGTATCCCACATCATCAACACGAGATAGAGGGATGCAAAAATTATTTTGGATGATATAGAGAATTAGGGGGAAGTGTAATTGCAGAAGGACAATTGTTGAACATATCGGTGACATGATTGGAAATTTGGTAGCTTTTGGATCCATTGGATCAGTGGTCATGATGACATGGCAAAGACCAAATGGAAGGAAAAAACAAATGGCCCAACCCAGGAAGGTCAATGATAAAAAGGAGGATATCACATCGCGACACGAAGCAGAAAGTGTCATGTTCAAGAATGAGTTGCCAACACAACTAATTATATTTCCAAATTTTCACCTACCATTTCTGGCAGGTACCCCAATTATTTTTAATCACAATATTGAAGGGGATATCATATTCTTGCACTGTAAGTTCATCCTCCAGATGAATCAAACCTAGTAAGCTTAGCGAGCCCTAGGAAGAAGAAACTCATGTTTGTCATGGTGATTAATCCAGATTCATTTAATATTTTAACAAGTTTGACAAACGTGTAACTTGGTATCATTTTCATGTTTAGAGAGTTTGAAAAAGGCATGGAAAAGAAAACTCCACATGGTCCCTTTTCATACATTTCTGTCTCTCAAGCCTGAATAGGTATAAAATGATACTTGAGAGGACCACCTGACCATTTCAGTCAAGGAGGACCTTTTTCGTAAATAGTGCATCCCAGCCTAAAACAACGATTAATGTATAATAGGTGCACTATGTTTTGCATCCATTAAGGAGTTTGAAACAACAAGGACTCAACTATATTTTCGTGTTTAAAGGGTCAGAAAAGAGCTTGAAATCGGACCCCCCATTTTATTCTCTTTTACGAATCAAAAAGGGAAAAATACTCGACGATCTTTTCATTTTGTATGAGTCAGAAAATAGCTTAAAGGTCACTCATCTTTGAGCCACAAGCGGTATAAAGGGTAGCAACTAGTTTCGGCTAAGGAGGAACTACTCAAAACACTGAGATGTCAAGAGGATGGCTAGTAAAACCACTCATTACTACAGCTCCTCAGGAAAGGGTAAAATGACCAAGTGAAAGTATATGATCAGCCAAAGAGATTGTGGCAATGGAAGGAAACACCCAAGGCCCATATAGCAGAAATTAGCTGATAAAAATGGTAATCACGAGATGTAAATTGGGCATGGGTTCATTTTTACACAAGCTTGAACTGTGGAGAACTCTACTTGGATTTGGTTTCATGTTTACACAAGCTTAAAATGAAAAACTATGCTTTCTATAAGCTTGCATGCCCCCAACATAATCACTTGATGGAGGTGCATGGCCCCCAAGCTTCATTTCAGTCAACTAGGTGGATGGAATGAAGGTTCACTTTTGAGATCCAGGAAAGACTCCACTGGGATTTTATGAGATCTTAATCAAAGACTTGATTTGGAAATGGGAGGTGCTTCATTTTTTAATGAGGTTGACATAGGAAAAGAACTATCCTCAAGACCCTTATTCCTTTTTTTAACAATATTGACACAAGACAAAGAACTATGCTCACACCCTTTGTTTCATTTTTTAACAAGGTTGACACAAGACCAGGAAGCATCCTGATACCCTTTGTTTCATTTTTTAATGAGGTTGACACAAGACCATGAACTATCCTCGTACATATGTTCATGAACCATATGAGAACATGGCTCCTAAGAGGTCTTCATTAGATGGAAGAGCCATGCTCTGGGAGGAATACATGTCATTTGGTACCAAAGACAGATTGGGTTTCGGTGCCCCCAGCACATAATGTACAATACCATCTGTGTGATCATTAGTAGATGTAGAGATGGAATGCGTAGCCACATAATTGACCTATGGCGGGGAAGGTACTACTTGATGGTTGCATAGGAGGCATCTAGTGACTAATGAATTCCAATTGATCAATGGTCACTATTCTCCCTTCATGTGGAAAATGAACCACATAGAAAAGCGAAGAAACAAGGGCTCCCATGATATAAACATAGTAGCATCCAAGGAGAATATTGAAGTCTAAGGGACCTTGGACTACCATCACGTCTATATAGATGGTCTTTCCTCCCAAAGTAATAGGGAACCTCAGAAGGACCCCCAAGGGTTGACTAGTTCCTGTGTTAAAATCCAACTGATTTTGAGTGACATGCACAAGTTGTGGGGAGCCCAAATATTGATAAGTAGTAGAATAAATGATGCTAACAGATGCACCTTCATCTAATATAGTTCCATGTACTACCATATTATAGGCTTGTACTGTGATTTGGAAAGGCACATAAGATGGGAGGTGGAAATCAGTCAAGTGAATCCAATTGAAAGAAACAACAGAACTACTTGGTGGGGGCATCATATGATTTCTGCCATGTTGTATAGGAAGAGGATAAGGACTCTCCTGAACAACTGGGACGAGAGGGTCACTCATCAATTCATGAGAATTTGAGGAGACAAGAAGAACATGAGAAGTATATTCACCACACTCTTCCAGAACAGAGTGAGAAACTAGTGGTGAAACCATGTCGACACTCTTTTCAACCAATGGTTGGTCAGGAACAGACATAAGAGAGCCTTGAGGCCATAAATTTAAAGGCTCTGGGAATGCCAGGATAGTATCAAAGGAGATGGTCACCCTTACACAGCTTGCAAGGGAATCTAACCTTCCATGGAGGATCAGAAGGTTTGTCTACAGGAGGTGCATTTGAAGTAACAGCCACACAGTTGGCCTCTCACTTATCTGACCTCTTCATATTCATCTTCTTATTCTTCTTCTTAGCCTCCTGGTTACTGGATTTCAAAATTTCACCGGGCGAAGTAGAAGAGGAAGAGGAAGAAACATGGAAAATAGGGGAGGAGCCAACCTTAGAATCATCGTGACATGATTCGAATGAAGGGGACGTTCGAATAGGAGTCAGGACACTCATGATCAATGAGGTTGAAAACAACCAGATAGGTAGACTAATGGTTAACCCAGGAAGGGACAACATTGCCATATAAGGAGAAGAAATGTTTCCAAAAGAAGGAAAAGGACCAGGATTCCCATCCGAGGGAAATCCTTGACTGCTAGATTCTAGAAATGTTGCCATTGGAATTTACCCTAAAGAATTATTAAGGAATATAACTTTAACCAGGAATATTTCATAGGAAGTTAATTTGAAGACAGTGAAACAAAACTTTACCTTTTCATATTTTAAGAGTCAAGGAAAAAACAAAAGGTGACTCTATCACTTTCAATTTGAAACGTGATTGAAAGGACAAGTGCTCAGATGATATTTTCAAATTTAAGGAGTCAGTAAAGATAAAAAATTACTACTCAAGGTACTCTAGGCATGAAGGATTACTAGGTAACCGTGAACTACAGAATACCTCCCGGTGAATTGAGAAGTATGAGTAGGAAATCTCCCCAAATGTTGTGTTTGGTATATCACGTTTACAAGGCGGTAGACTCGGCTTCCAACGGATAAAGGATTTCAAACATAGTGGGGTCTCCCTTTATATACATAATGGTACAGGGAGCATAAGTCCATACTAGCGCTGTCTAATGTCAAAGTGAATGACAACTGCTACTTTTAAAGAAGACGGAAAACATTTCTAGCCTAGACAACTAAATGTGAGCATTGAGTTTCCAATGCTTCCTTAGGTTAATTTAATAAATTTTCATGGTTGATCTTGAATTAGGTTTCAATTACAAGGCCCTACCACTATCATCTGGAAAAAAATCCTACATGCAACTATATGAGAAAAGAGATCTTTGTCTTCGATGAAAGCTATCACTAGTTGAGAGATAAAGAGTAAACAACCAATGCAACAATCAAAGAATGATATATTTCACTTATGAATGTCCTAAATGTACTTAATCTTCCCTTAACAACAAAAGAAGTTTCATTTCATTTCTCATGCCTATGTTGATGCAATTCTAGCTTCTTAATAATGCTACTAATGCAATATTTTCACTTAAGTAAACTATAATGGTGTTCTTATTTTCATAATATGCAAAATGAATCTTTCACAGAAAGCAATTTAATGAAAATTTCATAGTTCTAAACAAACAAGCATCAATCAAATCCAAAGCATGATAAATGAAACTAAAAGCAACTTCTTCCCTGAATTGAACAAACCAAACACAAATTCTTCAATCAGAAAACCAAACAATGTAATCTATTCTTGGAAAGAGAAAAGAGACACTAGAAATAAGAGAACAAATGAGACTCTTTCACTCATTCAATTGAAAATGAGGCAGTGAAGATGTTGTGACTTAAAGATGTATTAAATGAAGCATAAAATCAACAACTTCAAACAATGAGTAAACAAACAAATGAATTGTAATTAACCTAGATGCCCTATGGTCATAGAAAACATCCAAAAACTAAAAGAGGAAATCAAGAAATGAAACTTCAAGCCAATCAATCAATCAAAACCATCAAAGAAAGCCTCCTAGTAATTTCTGGGAGGAAGAAGAGAGTCTGAGGGTCAAGACACACTGGCACTGGAATTGGAGAAATTCAGATTTTTTCTTAACTCAAAGACCAGAGCAACTACCTAATTGACAACTAGCACCAATAGGCACGACTGGCAGGAGTGGCCAGTACTACGACTAGAGCCGATGGCGTGATCAGAGCGATTGCCTAACTGAGAACTAGCACTGATCGAGGGCTTTATAGAAAAGTAAAAAATAACTTCACACAGGGCAAGACTTAACACATTAGAGGGTGGGCTAAACCAAGCAAGCTAAATGAAGCTTTCTAGTTAGGGAGAACACAGTCAGAACAAACGAAGAGGCAGAAATCAAGAGAGCAAGACACATTGGTTGAGATCTAGGGCGGACCCTAATCTTCACCTACAAGCATCGGTGTGACTGCCTAACTAACAACAAGCACCAAAAGGGGGTCGACGTGACTGCTCCCAAGCATATCACGCTGATTGGCATGATTGACAGTGAAATAAGTGCACTAAGCGAGGATGCAAAGAAAAGAATAAAATTTTTCAAAGGCTAAGACTAGACTTGCTACTGTAAATGTCAAACCCATAGTAGTAAATAAAGAAAAAAAAACAGGACTAAAGGGAAATGGTGAAACTAGAAAAGGTCACAGAAAACCATGAAAGTCTCAATCAAACAAACAAAAGGATTGGTTCCCTAGTGGAGTCACCAATTTGTGGTGAAGTAAAATTATAAGTGTAGACACAAACAATTCCTCTAGCCCGCTAACAGGTCTAGCCACTAAAAAGACATTCTATGGAAGATTTCCTTAGGTTAGAACCAATTAAGAGGGCCTACCTCTTAGTACGCTTATCCTATTTGGTGATGACCTTTCTTTCTCGCTTCAACTATCTCCCATTTCCTTCTTCGAACACCTAAAACAAGTAAACAACAACAAACAAAAACCATGATAATAGACTAATTGTAACTCAACCTACTTAACAAGTCAAGAAGCATTAATCCATAAACATGAAAGACGACACATTATCTAGGAAATCAATCGATAGTTACATATATATTAAATCAAGAAGAGATTACAACCATTTTCTTGATGTTGCTATTCTCGTCCAACAAAACCAAGTTCCCACACACTTCCGTTAGCATTCCATGATGGCATCAACAATAACAGTTTTAAGGCTCTTCCATTTAGGCTTCACACTAAACCAAATTCACACTCCTACCTCACATATAACTAGAGAGCTACAACTATGAATAGCTTGTTGTTTACTCCAAACTTAATTAGCACTAGCACACCAATCTTAACGCCAGCTTGTGCTTGGGAAAAATGGAGGTTTATATAGCATGAATCGATGGGAGATGGTTCCTCTTCTCATGGGAGAAGGTCTTATCTCTTGAGGTAGTTCCATCCTTATAGGGGAAAGGAGCCCAAACTAACATCCTCAACTACATCAGGCTCAACCATTTACCAAACTTCCATTACGAAGCTTCTAGAGTTGGAACCTTCGACTCATTTAAAAAATTGTCCAAAAGAGGATTGACGAGACTGAAACAAAGCTCAGTCACTCCAGTCAGTGCTAGGGATAGTGTAAATCCTTGCATATTGGTGCGAGGAGGACAAGGGTGATTAGTGTGGGTCTTGTAAACTAGGAAAAATAGAAGATTTTTGGGAAATGGTGCAAAATGGAATTGTTATGCTCATGAAGAGGGACATAATGGGAGTTTCTTCATGAAGGGAAAGCATATAGGGTTCACTATAGAGGTCCTCTAGGATCAAGGAATGGGAAGTACAGGGACAGTGACAAAATGATCCATAACACCCTGTGTGCAGGGTGTTGGAGCCACTACTTACTCCTCAAAGAAAAGATTACAGAGTCTCAAGGCTATGTTGGAGGAGCCTAGGTGAAAATTCCTTTGAATGTACAAATGAGCGGGTATTTATAGCCAAGGGTGGAACTGACCCTTGTGGCTCTTCGAATTCCCTCATGACTATTTGACTTCCATGACCTTTCGAATTTACATGACTCTTGATATGACAAGTGGGTCTCTTGGACTTCCATGTTAAATTACATTGATTGACAGTATAGCCCAGAGTATAGATGTGGAAGACATGACTCATGACAAGACTCAACATGACAGTGCTGGTACATTCACACTGCTATTACTGTGCATGTCGAGTTGCAGTGTTACTGGGTGATGTATGTCATCATGGTGTGTCATAGCTTCACCTCCACATGGAAATGTGCAAGGAGTATTTTATGGTCATTGGGTTCGCTTGATGTTGCATTTTCACATTATTCCTTGTTGCATGTTGGCATGCTTAACAGGTTCACCCATTCATGAAAAGTGCATGTTTGTTCCTCTGTCCATTTGTGAGCACATCTTGCATGTTTTCTCATCCATTCATCTGTGAACACATCTTTTCACGATCGTCCATTCATGAGCACATATATTTGAATGCATAATTCTTTTGTCCATTGGCAAACATGTTATCAGGAAATCTAGTGTCTATGAAGAGCTGCTAGTCCCACTAAGACTGGTTGCTATCTTAGAAACAAATAAACTAAAACTACTTTCGTTTCCCTTTATGAGAAGTAGATAAGAGGGGAACAAAGGAGACCAAACTCTGTCTTGCACTTGGTTCCCTGCTTGATTCCTCTCCCTTCTGATAGATCTTTGCCACTCGCTTCCTCGTCTACCCAGCTTCAAAGAGCACTTATGGAATCAAAGCAACATAACACTATCCAAGAACAGAGATCTACTATCATAAACAATATAGGACCAGATATATATTGACCACACAAATGCATATATCATCAATCATACAAGAATGTGGAGGAAAACTTTAATAGCTTTATTAATATGAAGAATAGCAAAGAGGATTACATCCAATTGTTCTGACCTAGCATCATCCTCTCAGCAAGAAATCCCTTCTTCACCTCATGAAAGCTTATATCACCCAACACTATGATGTTACACCAAGAAACCAACAGCACTTCCTTACAAGATATAAAATTCCAACCTCTGGATCTTTGGGATGAGGGATCCATATATAGATGTTTGCAAGGGGGGTGAGTTAGCTTCAGAGATTTGATTAGTGTCCTCTCTCTGATATGATTAGTGTCCTCTCTCTGATAGTTCTTGTTTCCACTTGGAGATTGATGATCTCTTACTCATCCCTGGGCGAATGCAGAGAGGAAAGTGTCACAGGAGAAGTTTCTGGAAGATTCCATTATCTTCCACCTCGCAAATTAACTCTGCCATTTGTCCACCCTCGCCCATCGCACCACATATAAGGGCCTTTTAGTATGCATCACACCTCCCATGTGCATTTAGGTGGGATGCAGCACACGTTGACCATGTAGCAGGCGAGATGGTCCAGTTTTGACCAGTTCTGAGTAGATTTTCATGGAGAACTTCTGGGAGATGATGTAATCAGCTGAGCTTGTTCTTTTAGGGGATGGAACAATACTTTTAGGGACTTAGGAGCCCTCGGTTTATGGACATAATTGATTGGGGTTGCAGTGCCCAAAAATGTCTATAAAAGTTGCCCCCTAAAGCATGAGGTCTTTAATCGTTTGATGTCGGGTGAAATTCTTTATCATGAGGATCCGAAGTTTTTCCGAGCTGGAAGGTGACCTGTAATAAGATATAATACAATACATTATCTTCATAATATTTTCATGATCTAGCTGAGGTGGGCATTCCCATGCTCAGCTTAATAAATTCATTTTCATGTACATAAGACAGAAAATTGTCTGTGTGCAGAATGATGATTCTGGTAGAGCCATCATCCCTTAGATTGGATGATTATCTGTGCAGCAGTGATGTACATTTGATGTCTTTATTTTCCTGAATATATATCACAGCCCGGATGGATGACACTAGATCCGGGGTCTTCAATCTCATTCGATCTTCACTCGAAGTACAAGTTGATCCATGTGAGAGATGTTCTGGAGTCGAACATGGAAAGACATTGCCTGATTACCAGCCAATGATGTAAGCTATTAACAGGCACGAGAGGAATCACCGATGATGATGATGACCCTCAAGGTACTACAATACAATTCACGTGGTGTTAATAAGGGACTTGGTGTCGAACACCACGCAAAATCTTTCGGTCGAAGGCCACTGATGTAAACCTGTTGCCGGAAGTGAGAAACTTGCCATTAAGGCATGCAAGCTTCAAAGTACTGAAAGGGTTGTTCCTAGATCGACTTCTTGGATAATGAGCTGATGTTGACAAGAAGAGATCCATCATAGGAGGGCCTTAATGAATCCCACATCTATGACATGGAACAGAGCAAATGATTTTAATGGAGGTGAAAACAATCTGATGATATAAGGTTCACGGTGGCGGTCATGAAAGAATGGAGCGTGAATGTATTGCAGTGGATGAGACACAGGTGAATTCTCTGAGCGACTTCTCTTGAACATGTCGGTGACATTGACATGATGGATTGGTAGCGTTAACCCCAAATGTGGATGGTGTGATGGACCAATGGTGATATGACCGGTGAACGGAACAACCTAACCCGACTCGGATGCGGAGCAAAAGTGTCATGTTCAAGAGTGACTTGCTACCAATAAAGTTTCTTCAAGTTTTCTTCCCAATTTTTCCCCAGTCATTGCTGACCAGTATCTCTTTATTTTTGTCAAGCTTGAGGAGGATAACATATTCTTGTTCTATAATTTTCCCTTCGGGCAAGCCCATCGCTATGTTTTAACGAGCCTAGCGATAGTGAAACTCGTTCTTGTCGGTATGGACAAGTTTGTCGCTATTAGGTTTGAATGAGTTTAACGATAAAGATAACTCGGTCCTTTTCAATTTTAGAGAGTCTGAAAAGGACGTAAAGAAAACTCCAACAATCCTTTTTCATCATATAATCCCTTAAGTCTGAAAAAGTATAAAATAATACAAAAGGGATGAATTTTCAGTAATTTTAACGAGCCGAACAAACAAGTGCTCGATCTTTTTGTGTAATAATCCCTCAGGTCCAAAAACATTAATATCTAAAGGAGGGATAGCACTTCCGGTCATTTTAACGAGCTGGAGAGGCCAATTTCTCGGCAATCATTTCATATTTTACGAGTCAGATGAAAAGAGCTTAAAGGAGACTCGTTTTCCAAGGAACGAGTGATAAATTCGGGTAGCAACTAATTCCAGGTAAGGTTTGGAATTTTCCAATCATGGCAGCCGTAGTATGTTTCACTTGGTTTTCCTCCACTGACTGAGCCACGGATGCAGAGATGTGTCGACCTTATCTCCATACATGCTGGTCAGTCCCAGGTTTCCTTTTCTGATACCTTCTTCGAGTGGTTCAATCGTCAGGAGATGGTTTTTTCCGAGTATCCATATGCTGGTATGGATTTCTGGGGTGACCCGGATTTGGTGCTGCCGGCTAGCGAGCAGTGGGGTGCCATCGGTAAATTCTCTGATCATATCTCTGTTTATTGTTTCTTTTTATAATGTTCTTGTGCTTTGTTCTTTCAGGACTAATCAAAACTCATGTTCTCATGCAGATGTTGGACCAGTTCAGCCAGTAGTATGCCTGAGAGTGCCAGCTACCGCTCCAACAGGAGAGGCTATGGGAAGGGCTATCCTTCACGACCTTTATGTGGCCGAGACTCTTTCAACATCACAGGATCAAGTCGAAGGCCTCAATCTTGGTATTCTGGACGTGAGGACTAACGAGATGCCTCTGAGGTTGCAACGACATACTACCGGCATGCCGAGTCGATGGACTAGGTTTTTACGCATGATTGCACAGGTGGTGTCTTGTTATTACCAACATCATTAGACTAGGGTGACCCCTAGCGTTTTGATTTTTGGGTCATCTGACCAATTTTGTCTTGGTTACAGAACATTATGTGTAAACCATAAACAGTTATATATATTTTTGGTTTTCGGAGTTTTATTTTGGTTAAGTTACATGATCCTGATGAAAAATATTGATGAAATGCTTCTTTTTATAAATGTTGCAAATGTCTATCTGACACATAATTTGCCAATGAGTTTGTTAATGTGTTTAAATTTCTAGAAATATGCTAATATTGAATAGAATCAAACTGCCTTTCCAAAATATTGACCCTTAGGAACATGCAATATATAGCTAGATTTCGGACGGAGTAGATACTAGTGAGTTGTAGGATGACGAGTTGTGAGTCTATCCTGGCAACAAGTCAGCGTATGCCATGTGTGATGGCATCAGAGAGGAGTTCTATCAACGCGCTATATTCAGCGATGTTATTTGTTGACCGACCAATACATACCCCTCTGAAACTTACTAACTCGCCGCTTGGATCAAAAATGGCCTAGGCCGCAGAAGATAGGTTCCGTGAACTATGACTCGCTCCATCAGCATATCCAACAAATGATTCCAATAGGTTTGAAATCTGCAACAAATGTAAAAAGTGGATTACTTGACCAAAAAAATTACCCTTAGCGAAAACAAAAATGTAACAAAAGCATAGGGGTTACTACACTGAATCATGCATAGTAATGCTTAAGGTACAACCTGTTACAAGGTTGCGCCAATGGAATCCCGTCATAATCCACTAACTTGTAGGCCCCTTTTGCTAATACACATTTAACAATATAGGGGCCCATCAACAAAGACTTGAATTTACCTGCTCCCAATTTATTGGATTCCTGGTCGTAAAGTAAGACCGAGTCACCTTCTCAGAAGACACAGGGTTTGACATTCTTGTCGAACTACGCCTTGACTCATTTCTTATGGGCTTCGTTAGCCAAAGCAGCATCACGACGGGTTTCATCCAATTGGATTAGTTCCAAGAAACGAGCCTCCTCTTCTGAAGTTCCGGGGAGAAGGTCAACTGCGAGTTTGAGGGACGAGATTTCACACTGAACTAGTAAGATTGCTTCTAGGCCATACACCAGTTGAAAGGGTGTAAACTCGGTTGCATTACTTACCGATGTTCGGTATGCCCACAAGGCTGAGTACAGGATCAGGTGCCAACTCCTTTTGTGGACTCCAATCATCCTTTGCAGCATCCGCTTCAGGACTTTGTTGATTGTTTAAACTTGTCCATTGGCCTGCAGGTAATATGGTGGGACAACCCCAATTTGGTAGCCAATTCAACCATCATGTGATTGCGAAAATGCGATCCATGATCTGTGACTATGGTCTGCGGAATGCCGAATCTGGCGTCTATATGATTGAAAAAGAAAAGGGCAGCTTTTTCGCCAGTGTTGTTTAATGTAGGCATCGCCTCGGCCCATTTGGTAAAGTAGCCTACCGCAACTATGATATACCCATGCCCCTCGGTCAAGGTGGGGTTACATGTCATGAAATCTATGCCCCATTTGGCGAATGGCCCAATAGCAACTATTGATTGCAGGGGTGCGGGTGGTCTTCTGGTTTTGCTATCGAAAAGTTGACATGCATGGCAACTTCTGACTGTGGTTATGCAATTTTTGAACATTGTTGGCCAGAAGTATCTTGCTCGTAAAATTTTTTGCACCGTAGCGTAACCAGATTTATGCCCCCTACACGTGCCTGAATGGCAATCATTCAGGACTTTTTCGGCCTCCTCATGGATGAGGCACCTCCTCAGAACTCTATCGACACCACGATGGTAAAGCATATCACTGACAATCATGTAGTCTTTTGATTGGTATCGAATACGTTTTTGTTTTGAGCGAGAGGTATTAGACCTATATTTTTGGGTTTGGAGATAGATGATTATATCTCCATACCACTGGTTGCTTGAAGATATCAGAAACAAAGATTCATCCACGATGGTATCTTCGGATGTTTCATCATTGGACGACAATGGGAGATCGCATAGTAATTCTGCGAAAACCAGGGATTTCTTCGATTTGGATTTTACAAATTCCAGATCAAACTCTTGAAGAATTGCTATCCATTTTGAATATTTTCCCCCCAGCAACTGTTGCGACAATATATAAGCCATGGGGTTGCAATCTGACAAAATGGTAGTTTTTCAAAAGAGAACATAGTGTCAAAATCTCTATATTGCTTGAACAGCTGCAAGAGCTAGCTTTTCAACATAGGAATACTTGCTTTCTATATCATTTAAGTTTCTACTCAAATAATATATGGGATGTTCAATTCCATTGTCTTCTTGAACTAAAACCATTGCGATGGTTGTATCCGCTGCAGCCAGATACAGGTTAAAGTCTTTTTGATAATCAGGAGCGTACATTAATGATGCTTTCATTAGGGATTCCTTTAAAGCATCAAAGGAAGCTTGTGCGACCTGATCCCAGACGAAGGGTACTTCTTTTTTCAATAGACGTTTATAACCTTTAGCAAGTTCGACGTAATTTGGAATGAACCTCCTCAGAAAGTTTGCTTTCCCTTGGAGTTTTTGAATATGAAGCAAATTTGAAGGTGGAGGCAAATTTTGATTGCCTGAACCTTACATGGGTTGAGACGGATCCCGTCCTTTGAGACTACAAAGCTAAGAAAATGACCAGAACTGACACAGAACACAAATTTGTGTGGATTGAGTCGTATCTTGTAGTGTCGGCAACGTAGAAATATCGCTCTCAAATGCTGTGGATGATCGGTCCACTTTCGCGAATGAGCCAGAAGATCGTCGAGATATGGTTGAACGATGTTTTTGATGTCATGGAAGGCATAATTCATTGCCCTCTAAAATGTTGCCCCTGCGTTCTTTAAACCAAATGGTAACTTGTGATATGCAAATGTGCCCCATGGACAAATAAATGCAGTCTTTGATTGGTCCTGTGGGTGGATATTTATTTGATTATACCCAGAGAATCCATCCATAAATGAAAAGATTTCACATCCGTTGCATTCATCAATTATCTGGTCAATAAAGGGTTTAGGGTAGCTGTCTTTTGGACAAGCTTGATTTACATCCCTATAATCGACACACACTCTAATCGTTCCTTGTTTTTTCATTACAGGAACAATGTTCGATACCCAATCGGTTAGAGGAACCGGGTAAATAAAACCAGCATGGAGAATTTTTTCAACTTTTGCCTTGATGGCAGCGGCTTTCTTGGGGTGCACCTGTCATAGCTATTGTTGTACTGGTTTGACATCTAGATACATCTTTATTTCATGTTCAACTATACTCAAGTCAATGCCTGGCATTTCATCATATGACCAAGGAAAGACATCTCTAAATTCACGAAAAAGAACTTTGTATATTTCCAGCTCTGAAGGAGAACAACATTTGCCAACATAAATATTCTCTACAACATCTGTTTTGGTCGAGATATTTATGGCAATAGTCTCTTCGATATTGGACAAGTTTCGCTTGGAATCCACCATGTTTACGATATTTGATAGGAAATCAAAAACTAAAGGATGATAAAGGTCATCAGGAGTATCTTCTTGACAATCCGGAAGATGGGAACGATGGTGGTAATCTTCCCATGGCGCCCTGTCAATTATCATTGACTGAAAAATTCCTTCGTCGGTGTAATGCACTTGTGACCAAGGATCTGAAGGGCTGTCATATTCCTTAGACCTATCTATCCAAACGTTTGATGAGAATTGATTTGGGTTTGCCTCCCATGCCAAAAACATTGATTGCTACAATATTTCTCGTGGGCTTGCAGGCAATACCTACAGATGATCCATGCTAATACCGTTTTCTAAGATCTTTTGAATAGAAGATATCATATTGCAGGTTCCTATCGTTGCCACTTCCGCCAGATTGATTGGAGGTGGGAGGGAAAAAGTCCCCATTAATATAGGATCTTTTAGTAGGCCTACTTCAATATTTTGAAGTGAATGGGAGCTTCCATGGATCATCAGAATGCTTCCCGTAACTTGGGAACTATTGGGGAGAAATGTTTGTTGGTCGATGATTATAATTCCTCCTTGAAAGGGAAATGTAATCTTCCTAAAGTAGGTCGACACAATGGCAGCCATAGCATATATCTAGGACCTTCCTAGTAGGATGTTGTAATCGAGGTTTCCGTCGATTACTTCATCATCTATTTCTATTTTTTTCCCCCCCAGTTCAACTTGCAAGTTACTTAAAATCCCATATGGGGTATATGTTCATCCATCAAATGCTTTTAATGTCGTCAAAGATCGCAACAAGGTTGGAGATCCTAAAGTTTTCCAGCAACTCATCGACATAATACATGTAGATGCCCCCTCATCAATAATTGTTCGATGAACAGTTTTGTTGAGGGCTTTCACTCAAATGAGGAAAGCTAGTTGAGCTGGTAACTGAGGATCATATCCTTTGTGATTAAAGGACACAAGATTAGAATCCTTTGGGTCAATCCCACCTATTGCTGATAATAAAGCCCTCTTTTGGGAGAGGCAATTTGGCAGTACCTCAAGTGTCGACATAGCGGATGGCGATTGGGCCAGATCTTCCACTATATTATAACGTTGTGCTGCTCTGGCATGTGGATTAAATGTCAACTTGTGTACTACTCCCTTTGGCAGTTTTATTGTCAGCTCTGGAATGATGGGCGACGCAACTTCTATCAAACTTGTTGTCGAACTACTAGGTTGATCTTTATCCTTGTTGTTTGACAGTTGTGGATTCCCGTAATCTTTATTCCTTGTCATTATCAAAGCATATTTTTGCTATTTCGAAACCGACAACATCAACACTTAGGATGGGGAAGCATTATCACTAGCAACCAGATTTGTTTCTGGATTTGGAAACGGATCAATTAATACTACTGAGGTTTTTGAATTCTTGAAGAATCTTTTAAGCTCTACTTTATATGGACAATCTCTTATCCAATGATCCTCATCACATATAAGACATGGACGATTTGGTTTCTTATCCCCAGAAGGGTTTGCAGAAGATTTTTCAGGTGATGATTCCTCCTGTTTCTTCTTCTTCCCTTTGTTTTTCTTCTTGCCTCCTCGTTTCTTGGTTTCTTTGCCCTTGTCAGTTGAGACGACATTTACTTCCGAGGCAAGAAGTTCTTCTTTTTCATTTTGACTATAAATGTTACGGGCATTTCTAGATGTAGCCTTTGTTGATTTCGTGTCTGTTGTACCAATCATGCCATCACTGACATGAGAGTCATTGTTCGATTTAGGAGGAGGAGGAACAGAAAATTCCTGTCTGGGAGCGTCAGGGATTTTATCGTAGAGCGTGCCAGACTGAGTATAAATCAAGTCTAAATATTGCAAACGAGCAATAACTTGCTCTTCAGTGATGACTCCTCCCTTTGCCACATCTTCTGTAATGGAAGGTAATAATGACTTAATAAACCATTCAGCTAAAAGATGATCAGGAACGTACGTTTTTACCATTCTACGACGACGTCACGACTCATGAATATGATCGGATATGTTAGTGGCCGTCGTTTTCTTGAAATTGGTAAGAAGTTTTGTTTCCATTTCATACCTTATGGGTAACTGAAAATGGGTTAAAAAGGTTGTGACTAGTGTACTGAAGTTATCAAAAGAAGCTCTAGGTAATTCGATATACCATTTTTCTGTTGGACCAGTTAATGTTCTCTGAAAAAGGCGAAGCCTAATCGAATCATCATTTAGGGTGTATGATGAACACCACAGATGAAAGGTCATCAAATGATTCGATGGGTATTCACCCAGATTTCCATTAAATTTAGGAATATCTGACGGAAGTTTATGCGGAATCGTTGGCCACCAAGGGGCGTAAGCAATTGGATCGTTCGTTAGCCGATTTAGATCTGGTAACTCTAAAGTCACCACGAAGGGTAACTGTTGATTCAGGTTTGGCAAAGCATACCCAAGATAAGATGGAATCGCCTGGGCAGTCGGTCTTTGCATACCAGCATAATGCATTTGATGCTGGTATCTTTGGTAAGGTTGATGGGCATAACCATTGTAGAATGGTTGATTTTGACCGTTTTGAATATACGGCTACCCATTATTTGCAAAGATTTGTTGCTCAGATCCTTGGTAAACTTGTTGGAATTGTGGTTGTTGATATTGCACCAGCCATGGTTGTGTATCCATGTGCTGTTGTCCAATATTGGCTGTTTGACCAAGATGAGGGGTAATTGTACCCGTTTGGGCCTGTGTTATTCCACTAGTTGGCGATTGTGGTTGAGTCGTAGGGATAAGAGGCTGTTGCATTACAACCTGAGAAACCTGAGGTTGGCATACAACAGGAAACGCTTGTACTTGCGACACTGTCACAATAGCCAGCGTAGTTGGTATATTTGACATAGGTAAACATTGTTGCATCGAGTATATAACTCTTGGTTGCTGAGGCAGTATTGGCACCCAACCGCTAGATGTAATTCCAGCATAACTTGAATTTTGTTTTGAACTCTCGTATGGTTGTCCCCCTGGAGGAGACAATGAAAGGGTATATTTCCCCCCATATGACGGTAATCTGGTACTTAAAGGAATTATTTGCCCTTAAGGACCAGATTTCCCAAATTGACACCGTGAAGGATCAATTTGCTGAGACTCAACATAAGAGTTCCCGGATATTATTCCGGATGAACAAATGGGAACGGACCATACTGTTGAAATAGCCCCTGAGTGGGCCCCATCTAGCGATTGAGAGCTAGTTGGGACAAATGGTATGCCGGCAAACATTGTTGTGTGACAGCAGGAAGCTCTACCGTCACTATGTCAGATGACACAGTCCTAGATGTCGACTGTTGTTCAGACATTTCTAGTCTATCGAAAATATTTCCTAGCGATTTTACAGGAGCTTCCGATAACGGTAGACTAATTTTTGATGAAGAAGGATATAGGGTGATCCTGACTCCAAAATGCGATGGAGTACTAGATGGAGGATCCTCCATAATCTCTTCTATAGCAATCAGACCAGGTGGAAGAGGTATACCGTGAGTTCCGTAAAATATTTCCGGTGTCGAAGAAGGTATAGATTCTGTAGCGATAGATGTTTGGGGAATAACACCTTTCGAATCAGCTATAGATGGAGCTGGTTCAGTAATACAAGTGTTTACCTTCACACTAGGATCAGCCCTACTGTCCTTTGGTGGCTGCAGAACTTCTTCTATAAAGTTAGAGATATCAAAAATGTTTGGAGTAACTGGAGCCTCCGATGATGTCGGAACACTTGTTCCAACTTTACCAGGGGATTTTGAACTGGTTAAATGATTCCGCTTCGTCTGTAATAGTTTTGATTTTGGAGACAAAGACGGTTGACTTGTAAGCCTCCGTGAATGATCGGGTTTCAACTGACTTTCTTCCACGATTGCGGATTACTCGATCAACTAAAAGTCAAGGGGAAATAAGTTTCCGAATTAAATGAATTTTAGATGCTTTGACACAACTTGTTTTTTCAATTTTTAAGAGTCAAGAAAAAATAAAGGATGACTCTAGTCGCCTTCGATTTTTAATGAGCTTGAAGTGACAAGTGCTCAGATGGACCTTTTCCTTTAAGGAGTCTGAAAAGGAACGAAAGAGACTACTATGGAAATCTAGACAAAGGGATTACTAAACCAATCGCAAAACTACAAAATACTTTTTATGGTACGGCAGTCAATCTTCCCGAATGTTGTGTTCAGTGCATTGCGATCGATAGGGTGGCAGACACGGCTTCCTATGGATAAAGAATATAGCCTATTATGGTCTCCCAATATATACTCGACAGTACGTGGGAGCACAAGTCCGTACTGGCACTTATCATCTCAAAGTGGAGGAATCACCCAACCAGCAATGAAAACAACAGTTACCAGGCTTTATGACGCCGGAATACATCTCTAGCCTAGACTTCTAAATGTTGTGCATTAGGTTCCAAAGCGTTTTTAGATTCATTAAATTTATTTTACAGTTGATCTTGCTTAAGAAATTTTCCTTTCAGGTTCACCGCATGATCTAGAAATACAATTCCTAAAATGCAATATAAGATGATAAACAATCATTTAATATTCTTTTTGCAATGAAAATCCTAGCTACTAAAGAAAGAGAGATGATATTCTTTCAACATAGAGCAGAGAGCACACACTATATGCACTGTCCTAAATCAAACCAACAAACAGTCTAGATGCAAATGCTCATGCATGTATTTGTTTTTAGCCTTCTTAATGTGTGAATGATAAAAATAAAGCTAAGCGCAAATCTGAATTATTTTCCAAAGCGGCATTACTAACAAGCTTCTTCTCAAGACAAAATGAAGACAATGACGACACTTTGCGATTTGGAATTGAAAACTTGCTTTCGACACTTGAAAAACTACTAATTCAAATCAAATAGAAGAGTAACAGTGTAATCGACTATCAAGAACAATCATGTTCTCTTCTATGACTAAAAACAACACTTGCGACACTTCCAAATCAAGAAACGACAGTTCAATTATGCTACTTCTTTGTAAAAGAGAATTGAAAATGGCTCACAATACATAAAAACATTTACAGTTCTTTGCACAATGGAAGAAGAATAATGGCAAGGAAGGGGGTTTCCAATAGAGGTATACTGATTATAGACAACAAAACTCCTGAATAGAGCTGAAAAGAGTGAAGAAAAACCAAAGTCTGGAGGCAAAATTAGCCTTTTCTGATCAGCACACTTGTTACACATGGATTCCAATATGCATCCCACCTACAGCACATGGGAAGTGTGATGCATACTAATATCCTTGAAGAGAGGGTGCGATGTACAGTGTGAGACTTTTGATCCAGTTCTTGATCACAGTTTGCAGCATAGTTCAGGGATTTAGGCTGAGCAAGTGATAATCAGTAAATAAATCACAGGGGTAGATCTAAGGAGGTTATTAGAGCCACCACAAGGGAAACTAGAGAGTTTGTAAATCGATTGTTCAGTTCATAAACAAAACTCAGAGATAAACTGAAGCAACATTGATCTACTTTGCACTTGCATAGAAAATGCAGTTCGAAGGCTAGCTGGCTTGACTTCAGGCTCCGCCTGTAAGTTTATAAAGAAAACAAATATAGACAAACAAACAATCTATTCACTCCCCAGTGGAGTCGCCATTTTGTTATCGAGAAATCTAGTGTCTATGCAGAGCTTCTAGTCCCACTAAGACTGGTAACTATCTTAGAAACAAACAAACTAAAACTACTTTCGTTTTCCTTTATGAGAAGTAGATAAGAGGGGAAAAAAGGAGACCAACCTCTGTCTTGCACTTGGTTCCCTGCTTGATTCCTCTCCTTTCTGATAGATCTTTTCCACTCGCTTCCTCGTCTACCCAGCTTCAAAGAGCACCTATGGAATCAAAGCAGCATAACACTATCCAAGAACAGAGATCTACTATCATAAACAATATAGGACCAGATATATATTGACCACACAAATGCATATATCATCAATCATACAAGAATGTGGAGGAAAACATGAATAGCTTTATTAATATCAAGTATAGCAAAGAGGATTACAACCAATTGTTTTGACCCATCATCATCCTCTCAGCAAGAAAGCCCTTCTTCAACTCATGAAAAACTTAGATCAGCAAACACTATGATGTTACACCAAGAAACCAACAACACTTCCTTACAAGATACAAAATTCCAGCCTCTGGATCTATGGGATGAGGGATCCATATATAGATGTTTGCAAGAGGGGTGAGTCAGCTTCTGATATTTGATTAGTGTCCTCTCTCTGATAGTTCTTGATTCCATTTGGAGATTAATGATCTCTTACTCATCCCTAGGCGAATGTAGAGAGGCAAGTGTGACAGGACAAGTTTCTAGAAGATTCTATGATATTCCACCTCGCAAATTGATTCTACCATTTGTCCACTCTCACCCATCACACCACATAGAAGGGCTTTTCAGTATGCATCGCACCTCCTGTGTGCATTTAGGTGGGATGCAGTGCACTTTGACGATGGAGCAGGTGAGATCATCCAGTTTTGACCACTTCTGAGTAGTTTTTCATGGAGAACTTCTGGGAGATGATGTAATCAGTTGACCTTGTTCTATTAGGGGATGGAACAACACTTTTAGGGACTTAGGAGCCCTCGTTTTATGGACATAATTGATTGGGGTTGCAGTGCCCAAAAATGTCTATAACAAAACATGACCTTCTGCATGTACTTCGTTTGTTCATTCCATCCATCATTGTGCCATGTTTGTTTGTGTACCTATATATGTAGTCACCCATGATGAGATGACAACAAATCCATAATCCTCCTAGTCTACCATGATGAATGATCATTTTGGCTGCAGTTGACCGAGATAGGAGATAAGGTTATGAGTTGCAAGCTGGGATGGAGGTTTCGGGCACTCCTAGTGAAAAATGCATAGAAGTCACTCGTTGATGGAGATGGGAAATACAGATTGATAGTGACTATCGGCGGGGTCTGGCTTAGCTAGACGACAAAACTGTGAAAATTTTTAGAGGAGCAGTCCGGGCTGCGGGAAGGCTGGACAGATAAAATCTGTGCAACTTCTTGAAGGAGTAGGCAGTGTGTTACAGGCAAAAGTGTCTATTTAGAACTGCTCTATCCCACTAAGTTGTGACAGCTGCCTTAGAAACAAACAGAGAAAAACTACTTTTCTTTTTCCTTTATGGATTATAGATAGAGAGGAACAGAAAGACCAACCTCTGTCTTGCGCTAATCCTTCAATTCGATCCCTCTCTTCTTTGATAGTCCTCAGCTACCTGCTCCCTTGCACGCCCAGCTTCACAAAGTACCTATAAGATCACAAAAGCATAGCACTATACAAAGACATGGATCTATAATCATAAACAATCTAGGATCAGATATAAATTGACCATACAAATGTAACCAGCATCAATGATATAGCATGGAGGAAAACTCAAATAGTTTTTATTGATAAAAAAGAAAAGAGCCAGGAGGAGTTACAACCAGTTGTTCCGACCCAGCATCAACCTAACAGCAAAGAAGCCCCTCTTCACCTCAAACAAAGCTTAGATCACCCAACAATCTAGTGTTTGTCTCAGAAAACCAACAACAATTCCTTACAATATGCAAAATTCCAGCCTCTGGATCTCTGGGATGAGGGATCCATATATAGATATCTATAAGGGGGATGAGTTAGCTTGTGATTTTATTAGTGTCTTCTCTCTGATAGTTCTTACTTCCACTTGGAGACTGAGGGCCTCTTACTCATCCTTGGTCGAATTCAGTGAGGCAAGTGTCACAGGAGAAGATTCTGGAAGCTTCCATTGCCTCTCCACCTCGCGGAATGACACTGCCATTTGTCATTTCTCGCCCATCGCACCCCACAGAAGGGACTTTTGAAATGCAACGCACCCTCACAGTGTATTTGGGTGAGATGCAACGCACCTAGCCAGTGGAGCAGCTGCAATGATCCTGTTTTGACCAATTCTGAGCAGTTTCTCATGGAGAACTTCTGGGAGAAGCTGTAATTTGTTGACCTTGTTCCTTTAGGGGTTAGAACAACACTTTTAGGGACTTAGGAGCCCTTGGTTTATGGAAATTTCATGCTTGGGGTTGTAGGGCCCAAAAATGTCTATAACAGTTTCCCCCTAAAGTATGAGGTCGTTAATTTTTTGGTGTCGGGTGAAATGCTTTATTATGAGGATCCGAAGTTCTTTCAATGCTGGGAGTAGACCTGTAATAAGATACAATACAGTACATTATCTTCATACTGTTTCCATGATCTAGTTGAGGCAGGCATTCCCATGCTCAGCTTTATAAATTCATTTTCATGTACATAGGACAGACAATCGTCTGAGTTTAGACTGATGATTCTGGTAGAGCCATCATCCTTTTGATAGCATGATTATCTGTGCTGCAATGATGTACATTTAATGTCTTTATTTCCCTGAATATATATCGCAGCCCGGATGGATGAAACTAGATCCGGGGTCTTCAATCTCGTTCGATCTTCACTCAAAGTACAAGTCGATCCATGTGAGAAATGTTTTGAAGTCGAACATGGAAAGACATCGCTTGATTACCAGTCAATGATGTAAACTATTAACAAGCACGAGAGGAATCACTGATAATGATAATGACCCTCAAGGTACTGTAGTACAATTCACGTGATGTGAATAAAGGACCTGGCGTCGAACACCACGCAAAATCTTTCGGTCGAAGGCCATTGATGTAAACCTATCGCCGGAAGTGAGAAACTTGCCATTGAGGCATGAAAGCTTCAAAGTACTTAATGGGGTGTTCCTAGATCAACTTCTTGGATAATGAGCTGATGTCGACAAGAAGTGATCCATCACAGGAGGGCCTTAGTGAATCCCACATCAATGACACGGAATGGAGCAAATGATTTTAATGGAGGTGAAAACGATCTGGTGATATAAGGTTCAGGGTGGCGGTCATGAAAGACTTGAGTACAATGTATGGTAGTGGGTGAGACACAGGTGAATTCTCTGCATGACTTCTCTTGAACATATCGGCGACACTGATGTGATGGATTGGTAGAATTAACCCCAAATGTGGATGGTATGGCGTGACCATGGTGATGTGACTGGTGAATGAAACAACCCAACCCGACTCGGACACGAAGCGGAGGTGTCATGTTCAAGAGCGAGTTGCTACCAACAAAGTTTCTTTGAGTTTTCTTCCCAATTTTCCCCAGTCATTGCTGACCAGTACCTCTTTATTTTTTTCAAGCTTGAGGAGGATAACATATGCTTGTTCTTTAATTTGCCCTTCAGGCAAACCCATCGCTATGTTTTAACGAGCCTAGCGATAGTGAAACTCGTTCTCGTCTATAGACAAGTTTGTCGCTATTAATATTTTTAACGAGTTTAACGACAAAGATAAATCAGTCCTTTTAAATTTTAGAGAGTCTAAAAAGGAACGTAAAGGTAACTCCAAAATTCCTTTTTGGTCATCTAATCCCTTAAGTCCGAAAAAGTATAAAACAATACAGAAGGGATGGATTTTCGATACTTTTAACGAGCCGAACAAAACAAGCGCTCGATATTTTTGTGTAATAATCCCTCAAGTCCAAAAAGATTAAAATCTAGAGGAGGGATAGCACTTCCTATCCCTTTAACGAGCTGGAGAGGCCAATGGCTCGGCAATCTTTTCATTTTTTACGAGTCAGTTGAAAAGAGCTTAAAGGAGACTCATCTTTTGAGGAACGAGTGATAAAATGGGTAGCAGCTGATTCCAGGTAAGGTTTGGAATTTTCCAATCACGGCAGTGTCACAAGGATGGCTAGTGAAATCAATCTTCGCAGCTGTTCCTCAAAATGGGTAAACAATCAAATGGAGGTGAATGATCGGCCAATGAAAAAGTGGAGGTGACGGTGCAAACATGACCAAGGCTTTAACAGCTGAAGTACTACATTCACGATAGTTATTTACCGGGGAATAGTTCATTTTTTAACGAGCTTGAACTATGTGCTAAAACTGCTCGATTAATCCAGTCGTGTGATAAGAATGTCTCATATAAAATGGCAACTTTTAGAGTTTTGCCCCACATCCTTTCTTTATGCAAGTTAGGAAATGACTAATCCTACGAGTTTAAAGGGTTAGAGGTCCTACAAATTTAAAAAATAAATAGTCGCTCTTCGCTTGCACACCAAAAGGCTTGCATGCCCCCAGTTATAAAACAGAGTTTCAAGGTCACCTTCTATTCGAGCTGACAAAACATTTGTTTTATCAAGAAAGGTATACCTCTTCCAGGCTACCTAAAGATCGTTCTATTTAGTGTATAAACAAAACACTTCTCCAGCGATGTCTACCGAAATAAACAAAGGTGAGCGGCGATGCCCGCCAACCCACATAACTTCGACAAGAGGATCTTATTCTAGTCCAACTCCCTCTTCCAATCACGGATGGGAGTACGGAGGTCATATTCTCTCGCTGAAACCTACCCTATACTCGAAGTTTTCCTGCCGAAGCAGACCAGGGTGCATGCCCCCTGGGTTTCAGTCATGTCCCCTCGAATCACTCGCGCTCATCGGGTGGACAGACTGGAGATTGAGACATTTCTTGCGTGAAAAGACCATTTAGGGATGGTATATGACTATTTGCTATGCGTGATCTGGGAAATGAAAGCTGGTCTATGAGCTTGACCATTCTTCCTTCGTGCAGAAAACACATCACTCTAAACAATAATTCGGAATGGTATACTAGCTGGTAAACGGGGTCTGCCTAGTTGATTCCAGTCAAAGGAGACAACTAGGTTGCTTGGAGGTGGGACCGAATAGACGGCCGGGTACAACTCTAACAAACTTCCTTCCTGTGGTAAAGGAACGGGTAAATTGACCTCATGTTCGTTGGAATCTGTGCTTATGAAAAGAATTTGGACGGTGTCATCCTTGTTCTCTTCAGTGACTGTATCATCTAAAGATGGAACCTCTGAAGGCAAGACCGGGTCAACTGCCACCTCGACCTTTTGACTTTCTTCTAGTATGGGTTCAGATGTTTTATCTTCAATGATAGATGCTTCGGCCGACCACCTGAGCGGGCCAGCCGGATTTTCAACTAGTCACGGACTCGGCAAGAGTCTTTTATACCCAGGAGGAAGTCGTAACGGTGAAACTGGACGAACGTCCAAAACTCTTTTAGCTTCATCTAAGAAGGGACAACAGTGGACGGCATGATCGCCTTCGCACAGTTTACAAGGAAATCTATATTTTCCTTTTTGTCCTGGGGCTTCACTTTCACTAGTTGACGGTGTGTTTTCAACATGATCATCAGAGGTTGACGACACTGGGTTGTGCAAATGAGGAGACCAGTCCCTTAAGATCTGAGGGATACAAGGACAATCTCTGTGATAGTGGTCTCCCTTGCAAATGACACATGGCGATTTAGGCCTGGTTGGTGCAGTGTGTGGATTTTCGCTAAACGACACTCATTTGCCCCCATTTGCCTTTGGCTCCTTCTTCTTCTTCTCTTTCTTCTTCTTTTCCTTCTTCTCTTTAGGTACTTGATTTTTGGCTTTACCAGCCCCATCAAGCAAAGAGGAAGGAGGAGAGGAAGAATTAGAGGAAGTAGAAGGTTGGTGGGTAACTCTGGACTCGTCTAATTGCTGATTCGATTGTTCAGGAATTGTGGTGTTCTGAACGACAGAGGTTGAGAAGAAACATACAGGCAAACCAATTGTCAGTCCTGGAAGCAACAATGTGGCCATATGGGGTGCACCAACATCTCCCCAAGAGGAGAAGGGACTAGGATTTCCTCCAAGGGGAATCCCTTGGTTGGTGGATTCCATTTTCTCAACCCAAGATCAACGTAGGAAAAGGGTAATGAATATTCCGTTTAAAATAAATTTTAGACGCTTTGACACAACTTGTTTTTTCAGTTTTTAAGAGTCGAGAAAAAACAAAAGATGACTCTAGTCTCCTTCGATTTTTAATGAGCCTGAAGTGACAAGTGCTCAGATGGACCTTTTCCATTAAGGAGTCTGAAAAGGAACGAAAGGGACTGCTCTAGAAATCTAGGTAGAGGGAGTACCAAACCAATCGCAAAACTGCAAAATACTTTTTACGGTATGGTAGTCAATCTTCCCGAATGTTGCGTTCAGTGCATTGTGATCGATAGGGCGGTAGACACGGCTTCCTATGGATAAAGGATTAAGCCTATTGGGGTCTCCCAAAATATACTCGACGGTACGTGGGAGCACAAGTCCATACTGGCACTTATCGTCTCAAAGTGGAGGAATCACCCAACCATCAGTGAGAACAACAGTTACCAGGCTTTACGACGCCGGAATACGTCTCTAGCCTAGACTTCTAAATGTTGTGCGTTAAGTTCCAAAGCGTTGTTAGATTCATTGAATTTATTTTAAGTCGATCTTGTTTATGAAGTTTGCCTTTCGGGTTCACCATGAGATGTAGATGTAATTCCTAAAATGAAATCTAAGATGATAAACAAACTTTTTATCTCCTTTATGCAATGAAAATCCTAGCTACTAGGGAAAAGAAAGATAGAATCTTTTCACAAAGAGCAAAGAGCACACTCTAAATGCACTTTCCTAAATCAAGCCAATCAGACTGTCTATATGCAAATGCACATGCACGTATTTGTTTTTCGACTTTCTTAGTTTATGAATGCTAAAAAGAAAGTTGATGCACAAATCTGAATTTCTTTTCAAGCGACAATTATAAACAAGCCTCTTTTCGAAATAAAAAATGGAGATGATTATGACACCTTACGATTTTGAAATGGATACTTGTTTTTGACACTAGAAAATTACAAATTCAGACCAAAAGCAATAGTAACAGGATAATCGACCATCAACAGCAATCAAACTCTTTCCTAGGACTGAAATCAACACTTGCAACAGTTTCAAATCAAAGGGCGACAGTACGATTATGCTACTTTTGCAAAGGAGAACTGTAAATGACTCAACAAACACACAAAAACATCTACAATTCTTTTGTACAAAGGAGGCGGAATAACAGTAAGGAAAAGGGGTTTCAAACAGACATATACTGATCACAGGCAACAAAATTCAGCAATAGAACTGGAAAGAATGAATCACAGAAGGCACAATTGCACAGAGCTAGTCTGATCAGTGCACCTGTAACACAGAGAATCTGAAATGCAGCACAGGTTGTCCACTTGGGAAGTGCGCTGAAATTCAGAACCTCTGAATAGTACTTGCGCTGGGCCAGAAACGAGACTCTGTTCGAGTTCCAGGTCACAGTTTGCAGTTCAGTTCTTGGGTTTTGGCCGAGTAAAAAGCAATCAGTAATGCAACAATCAGGGGTAGATCAAAGGAGGATCTAAGAGCTATCACAAGGGCAATCAGATAGTTTGTGAATCAGTTGTTTAAATCATAAACAAATCTAGTAGACGGATTGAAGTAGCAGTTGTCTACTTTGCATTTGTTATGGAAAATGCAGTTCGAATGCTACTTGTAAGTTTATGAAACAAACAACAAAGAATGATAAACAAGCAAACTAATTAGCTCCCCAGCGGAGTCGCCATTTTGTTACAAGGAAAAGTATCTATTTAGAACTGCTCTATCCCACTAAGGTGTGATAGCTGCCTTAGAAACAAAAAGAGAAAAACTACTTTTGTTTTTCCTTTATGGATTATAGATAGAGAGGAACAGAAAGACCAACCTCTGTCTTGCGCTAATCCTTCAATTCGATCCCTCTCTTCTTTGATAGTCCTCAGCTACATGCTCCCTTGCACGCCCAGCTTCACAAAGTACCTGTAAGATCACAGAAGCATAGCACTATACAAAGACATGGATCTATAATCATAAACAATCTAGGATTAGATATAAATTGACCATACAAATGTAACCAGCATCAATGATACAAAAGCATGGAGGAAAACTCAAATAGTTTTTATTGATAAACAAGAAAAGAGACAGGAGGAGTTACAACCAGTTGTTCTGACCCAGCATAAACCTCCCAGCAAAGAAGCCCCTCTTCACCTCAAGCAAAGCTTAGATCACCCAACAGTCTGATGTTTCTCTCAGAAAACCAACAGCAATTCCTTACAATATGCAAAATTCCAGCCTCTGGATCTCTAGGATGAGGGATCCATATATAGATATCTGTAAGGGGGATGAGTCAGCTTGTGATTTTATTAGTGTCTTCTCTCTGATAGTTCTTACTTCCACTTGGAGACTGAGGGCCTCTTACTCATCCTTGGTCGAATTCAGTGAGGCAAGTGTCACAGGAGAAGATTCTGGAAGCTTCCATTGCCTCTCCACCTTGCGGAATGACATTGCCATTTGTCATTTCTCACCCATCACACCCCACAGAAGGGACTTTTGAAATGCAACGCACCCTCACAGTGTATTTGGGTGAGATGCAACGCACCTAGCTAGTGGAGCAGCTTCAATGATCCTGTTTTGACCAATTCTGAGCAGTTTCTCATGGAGAACATCTAGGAGAAGCTGTAATCTATTGACCTTGTTCCTTTAGGGGTTAGAACAACACTTTTAGGGACTTAGGAGCCCTTGGTTTATGGACATTTCATGCTTGGGGTTGTAGGGCCCAAAAATGTCTATAACACAGTGGGAGCCTCGCAACCAAAAATACACAATTCTTGGAGGGAACTAGCAGCTGGTTTCTCGTAGCTTGGCAACAAAAACAATGTAATTCCTAGAGGGAACTAGAAGTCAACTACTAGGACATTGGCAACAAAAACTGCGCAATTGGTGGAGGGAACTAGGAGTCATCTATTGGGAGCTATTGCTATCGAAAATTGCACTGATGCTAGGGGTTGGCTTGTTGAACGCCTCTACACAGTTACTGAGCTGAGCATACTGTTCGGAAATAGAGGGATTTTTCATGAAACTGTGCAGTTTTCGAGTGAGCACCCAGACGACTGACTCGAGGGATGGCTAGAAAAAATGTGCAATTTTATGAGGGAGATAGTGATGGGAACTAAGTGTTTGTTTGGCTTGTCTACGCAATTTTCTCAATCAGCGGAGTGGGCAAGGTCTGTATCCTCTGCACAATTTTTGAGGGGAATCAAACATGGGGTGACTTTCCAGTCAAATTCTCAAGTTGACTAGCAGGAAAGTTGATTGATCTGCTTGCAGGCATTGCAACTTGAAATGGCTTACTTGGTGCTTTTGCACTGTTGTAGGTGATAGTCGATCGAGTCAATGGTGGGATGAAGGTCCAGATGTGAGAGGGGAATACGGTCATTAGAACTTCAACAAAATGACTAAGTGTGTGGAAAAGTGAAAAGGTGAATACCTGATCTTTGCAAACACACACTTACATCACTTGACAATGAGATGAATCAAACCATCTAGACATATATGCTTAACATGACTAACCGACTGTGTGAGCGATAAGTGCAATGCTTTTGATTGATCATTCGATGACCGCAATGACTCTTGTACGATAGTGTATATGACTCCATGTGTGAGCGCAACATATTTTTACATAGCAAACACAACAAGTACACACAAAGTGAAGACCTTGTATATGACCAGAACATGGTCACAAGCATGAGATTGACATCAACATGCAAAAGTTGTCGATGGAATGATCAAGCAAGGTGGGTGTGACGAATCACATGAGCTCATGAAGTGAACTTAAGTGCATGTAGTCATCAAGTAAAACTCTTAAAGGAGGCTCCAAAATTTGATGTAGGCCAAAATTTTGGAGGGTGTTGGAGCCGCTACAATGGTTGGTGACACATTGGTAGAACTCGAGCTTCTCTTTTTTGGTTCATTTTTAGCACAAGGCCTTGGCCTTTCAAGGAGTATTGAATCACTGCGTGGGTTACTTCAGCTTCCCTACTTACCCCATGGACATACATGGTTCACCTTTTTCCAACTCAGTTAAAGACAATCAAAAGTTCCGCTTGATCACAGTGTTTCGAAATCGGGAAGGGTATTTTAGCTCACGAGTTGAATATTTTTAGAGTATAAGTTTTCATCTCTGGTGTTGCTCCACTTCTAGTAGGCTTAGACAGTACCCCGACAGAGTCCACTATGAGTGAGCCTGGTCAGTACCCCATTGGAGTTTCATTCTTTGCCTCTCTATGCAGGAAACCTTTCTCTTCTTTCACCTTTGTATTTTCAAGAGGAATGTGCATAGGCACTTGTTTATTTTTAGGACAGAAGAGGGATCCAAAATTACTGAGAGAAAAAGAGGTTGGTCCTTTAGAGAAGCATGTAAGACCTCTGACATGGGTTTTCTCGTTTAGGTTTTCCCCTTATCCATTTCTACTAGTTGGATGAGCTTGAACACAGAGTAGAACGCTGAGTACAGGCATGGGGCTTCCCAGTGTGGACACAGGTTCATGGTTGGACCAAAAATTCCCTTGTAGATGAGTTATATTTTCCATCGAGACTTCATCAGCTGAAGGTTATAACCAAGCACGGACAAGATGAACACAAAACTGGCCAGGTGCTATAGTGTCACAAGTCTCTTCATATCTCAGCCACATACTCATTCAAAAGAAAGAATGTAGTAGTTAGCAGAACATATTTCTGGAAACAAAAATAGTAAGGTATCAAGTAAACAAAACAAAATGTAAACAAAACTAATAAGAATAACGAACAAACAAAAGAGAAATAGTAAGAAAAGCAAACAAAATAAGAACAACAAGCATCAAACATACTATGTACATGGTGTGGGGTGCGGCCTGACCTATTGAAAGTAATGCTTAAGAAATTGGCCATTGATAGGAAGATTGTCAATCCTCCCGTCAAGTGATTGCGGAAGGTATGTGTGTGGGCAAAGATTCTCATGGATGAGTATAAGACTATCAAGTTCCACTATCGGAACCTGGTGGCATCTCGAAAGACCTTTAGGTGAAGACAACATTATTGCTTTAGAACTGCATGCAACATAGGATCTGATGATGGAACATGTAGTTATTTTTATTCTGGGAACGGCTGAAGTGTTTGAAATCAATCCATCAGTGAATTTCCCTAGATTTCTTACATACAAAACTTAAATTAGACACCCATGTATGGTGATGAACTTTGTAAGTAATTTTAACACCCAAAAACTTAGTCAATTCTTTATGTATAAGGGTTTCAAGCGAAATATGTGTTTTACCAAGTTTTTGCTGCTATGGCTTGGCTCCTCCTTTAATTGGAATGTCATGTTGGGTTATTTGCATGTCATATGTACTTAGGTCATCATACGCCCATGCGAACACATCTTGGTACTGTTTGATCAAGCAAACAAAGGGTTGCCACTGTTGCGGTGTGCAGCATGCACAAATATGACTATCTCTGGATCATGATTGGTTTCCATGTTGATCTATTCATTCGTAGTGGTGGACCTATGGGTTATGATGTTTTTTAGCCCTTGACAATGGTTTTGAAAGTCATAGAGCTTGTTGAGAGAAACCACACCCTTGGGGATGGGGTTTCCTTTCTTGCCATAAGCTATAGTTTGCAGGGGCTACTCGTTCTCTTCTTCATCAACTATTGTGTCCTTCAAAGCATTAACGTTGTTCATGGAGTGCAGTATCTGTTGACCATCACCAAAAATGTGTAGCTCAGTTATGTTATGAGAGACAAAAGGCTTTTACAAAATTTCAATAGTACATCTATCCCTAAGTACTGACATGCTAGCAGCTGCATTTTCCAAGGCATTGGTAGCTTCAATATGCGTTCTTCGCACAACAATGATATTAAGTGCTTGGAAGTTAGAGATTAGTCTCCATACCTATAGCTAGTAACTTTTGAGACTAGGTGACAAATAGTGAATGGTGTTATGTATGTATCATACCATTATTTCCAAATCACCTACCACTTTGAGTGTGACCATGTTGAGGCTAATGGCTTTTTGCAAGCCCAACATGAGTGCGTCATACTCAACAACATTGTTTGTGCACTCAAACTCCAAGCAGGTTGAAATAATGTGCTTTCTATTGTTTGGGTCAACCAAAATACACTGGGCCCCTAAGTTGTCATGTGTCATTTATCTGTCAAAATACATGGTCCAAAACTCATCTATACATGGACCGTTTGATGCACTTGCACTGTTGCTACTATTGTTGCTACTACTACTACTAATAATGTTACAATGTACTATACATGTTTCATTTTTGTTAGTTTGGAAAGGAAGGAGAACCAACTGTGTGTCTGGTGGGGTTGGAGCTAGCCGTGGAGGATAACACCCCATCATTGTTTCTAGGAGGAAATTTCCAAACTTGAGTTCTCTAAAGGCCAATGGCTCATTCTCACCATTGATGGGAGTGACATTGTACTTCATATAACTCTCATATTTTATTCCTTTCTCCCTTGTGTGGAAGTGACATGTGTGATCAGTCCGTAGAAAAATATCCATTCAACTTATTGGACCAGTCTCTGTTGAGTAGTAAACTATATGCTTTTGGTATGGCCAAAACAAAATGTTGATGCATTGGTGGACTTGACTGTCATGAGATAGTTAGATGATCATATCTCAAAGCTCACCAATGGTTGGTATAGGTGTCCGATCAAGTTAGATGATTTGCGCCAGATGTCTTGCTCCATTGCACATTGATCTTTTTAGTAATGGAGAGAGGCATGACGTTGGTTGTCATGTCAGAATCAACTAAGCAGTTGTGAACATTACAATTGAAAATTTCAAATCAGAGAAGGAATGAAGGGTAGATTGAGTTTTCTTCTTCAATTCACAGTGTGTTTAGCACAATCGAAAGTGACCTGGGATGTGCGCTTGCTCCCTTGCTGGTAGAGGTTGCGCTATCTATTTCCGTTTGTCCCAATGCACGCAATACGATCTCTCGCTGACTCTAGATCTTAGCTAGCTCAAACAAACTGATGTTCGTGCATGATTTCTTCATGTCATCCACAATGTTATAGTCTAGAAAGGGTACACTTATTGAGGTGTCTGGGGTACGAATGATGTTCATGTTGCGCCTCAAATAATTCTACAATTTACTGCTCATGGATGTACTCATGTCTGTCACTGTCTTCCCAAGCTTTCTTTACATTTTCTGCTTTGGGACAACACGTGGGTCAACCTTCCTCATTAGCAATTTAAAATTTTCTTACATTTCCAAAATTGTGGGGAGAATCACTTTACTTTCAAGATTGTAACGGGCATCCTACTTTTGGGGCTGCTTCTCAGTGTTTGCCTTTAGCCCTACCTGTGAGCACTGAGACATGTTAACCACCTACCTAGAATTTGATTGCTTATGAGGTGCGACATATTCATCACTATCCGCATCTCCTGGCTACTCTTGCATACTTTTGTCTAGTTCGAACAAGAATTCTCTAGGTGAGAAACTTCATGGAATGAACAGAATTCATCCCAACCCTCGCCGCACCATGTTTGTTCATGTACCTATATCTGTAGTCACTCATGATGGGATGACCTCAAAGTGATAAGCCTCCTAGTCGACCATCATGCATGATCATTTCAACTATAAGTGACTGTGAGATGAGATCAGGTTACGAGTTGTGAGCTCGGACGGAGGCTTCGGGCACTGCTAGCGAAAACTATGCAGAAGTCACTAGGTGGTGGAGATGCGTAATCTAGATTAACAATGATTTTCTGCTAGGTTTGGCTCAGCTGGAGGACAAAACTGTGCAAATTTAGAGAGGAGCAGTCTTGGTTGCGGGAAGGCTGGATAGACAAAATCTCTGAAATTTCTAAAAGGAGTGCGCAGCAAGAACCTGGCAGCCAAAACTATGCAATTCTTGGAGGGAGGGCAGCTGGCTGCTCACACCTTGGCAACAAAAACTACACAATTCTTGCAGGGAACTAGCAGTCAGTTGCGAGGACATTTGCAGCAAAAACTGCACAATTCTTGGAGGGAATTGCTAGTCCACTGCTAGGAGCTTCTGTCGAGGAAAATTGTGCTAATGCTGGTAGGTTGGCCTACTGGTCACCTTTGCAAATTTTTTGAGCTGAGCAATTTTTTGGCCAACAAAGGGGTTTCTCATGAAACTTCATAGTTTCTTGGGTGAGCAGCTGGTCGACTGAGTGGAGGGCTGGTTGGAAAAACCACACAATTTTCTAAGGGAGACATGGATGAGCACTAGGTCTCTGTTGACCTATCTACATAATTTTCTCAGTCAATGAAGCAGGCAAGGTCTGTAGCCTCTGCGTAATTTTTTAGGGGAATCGGTGCTGAGGTGGCTACCAGGTCAAATTCTTTGGTTGACTAGTAGGAAGGTTGAATGATTTTCTTGTGGGCATCACAACATGAAATGGCTTTCTTTTTGCTTCTACATTGTTCCAGGTGACAATTGATCGAGTCGATGGTGTGGTGAAGGTCTATATGTGAGAGGGGAATCCAGTCATCAGAAAATCAACAAAATGACTAAGTGTGTGGAAGAGTGAAAAGGTGAATACGTGATCTTTTCAAACGTACACTTATAGGACTTGATGACGAGACAACTCAAACCATCCATACACATATGATCGACATGACTAACCATCAGTGTGAGCGACAAGTGTGATGTTTTTGATTGATCGTTGGATGATTGCGAGGATGCTTGCGTGATAGTGTTATATCTCTATGTGTGATTGCGATGGATGGCTAGATATAGAACACAACAAGTACACATGAAGCGAAGACCTTGTGTATGACCAGAACATGGTCACAAGCATGACATTGACATCAATAGTCAAAATTTTTTGGTGGAATGATCAAGCAAGGTGGGTACAAAGACTCACATGAGCTCACAGATTGAACCCAAGTGCATGTAGTCATCAAGTAAAACTCTCAAAGGAGCTCCGAAATTGGAAGTAGGCCAAAATATTGGAGGGTATTGTAGCCACTACAACAGTATGTATTGATTATCAGGACATAAATCAAGCTTGTTCGAAGGACAACTATGCGACCCTATTTATTGACCAGATTGCTGATTATTACACACACTACAATATTTATCCATTTATGGATGGATTCTCAAGCTATCATCAAATCAACATTCTCTTGAGGGACCAACCTAAAACCACATTTTCTTTCCGTGGGGTACTTTTTCTTATAGAAATCTCCCTTTTGGTTTAAAGAACGCAAGGTCCACATTTCAATGTGTGATGGACTATGCTTTCGATGACATCAAGAATATCATGCATCCCTATCTGGATGATGTCCCTAGTCACTCCAAGTGTTGGGTTCATCGACCCATACATTTATGGGCAATGTTTCTCTATCGTAGATATTATAACCTTTGACTTAACCCACACAAATATTTGTCATTTTGAAATAAGGATTTTGTATTGATCCTTTAAAATTCCACGAAATCGTTGATTTTCCTATGCCTTCCTCCCTTGTTCAGTTACAAAGACTCCAAGGGAAAGATAACTTCCTGATGAGGTTCATCCCGAACTATGTTGAACCAACCAAAGGATTTATTCACTTATTTAAAAATGGATTTCCTTCCATTGGGAAGATGCTGCATAGGAAGAATTTGATGCCTTGAAATATCTATTTCTTTAGGCATCTCTCTTATATCTCTTTGACTATCACCACAACTATTTCTTGTACCTAGATTCTTCCATCTCTACTATAGCTTTGGTGTTCATCAAAGAATACGATATGGGGATTGAACATCCCATTTAAGATATGTGTCAGAACCTCAACGATACTGAGATTCAGTATACTCTTATAAAAACTTTAGCTTTGGCAGTCATTCAAGCTGTCCAGATATTTTTCCATTACATCTTGCTCCGTAAAACTACAATTGTTTCATATTGCAATGCTATGATATACATATTGTCACGTCAATTGCTTGGGGGGAGGGGGAATACTCTAAGTGGATCATTATTCTCCAAGAGTTCAACCTAGAATTCATCAAATCCAAGACAAATAAATCCTTAGCTTTTGTTGAGATAATGTGCAATCTCCCTTCCCTTGATTCCAAATCTACATCTAAATATTCCATCCCAGATGATTCATTGTTTCTGATCTTTTCATCTGATGCATAGTATGGAAATTTTCCGATCTATCTCTAGACCTAGACTTTATGACCTAATACCTTTCACTGAGAGCAATGATGTATCAGGTACCAATCCCAAAATTATGTAATTATTGACGACACACTTTACCATCATCATATCGATATGATTTTACAGAGGTGCCTCACTATCAAGGAGGTCGAGAAATTCCTGAATGAATGCCACTCAGGGGCATGCAAAAAACATTTATCTAGTTACACTACTGTGCAAAAGATCTTACGTGTTAGTTACTTTTAGCCAACCATTTTCCATGATTGTATCCTCGCAGTCCAAAAATGTCATGCATGCTAGATCTATGATTGAAAAACTTGCTCTCCTCCTACTTCATTGTATCTCATTATCATCATTGTTCCCTTTCAGAAATAGGGTATCGACTATATGACATGTAACCGTCATTAAACTAGGGGGGATGGTTATATGATTGTTGTTGTTGACTACTTTACCAAGTGAGCTGAAGCGATGCCTACATTCAATAACACCAATGAAATGACTTCTTACATTTTATTCAACCACATCATTGGTAGGTTTGGTCTCACACAAGAAGCACTTATGAAGTCATATGATACCCAAATTAGCTGCCAAATTGGGACATTCACATGAAACTTCCACTCCGTATTATTGACAATCTAACAGACAAGTTGAGGTGATTAAGAAATTTCTTAAGACTATTCTTCAACGCATGGTAGGGGTACACAAATTGGACTAGTAGTTTCGTCTCTTTGTTGCCTTATGGACATACCAATCCTCAGTTAGCACTATTACTGGATTGACACCCTTCTAGTTGGTGTATGGTTTTGAAGCGATCCTCCCTGTCAAATGCGAAATTCCATCACTGAGACAAGCTATCGAACATCTTCTTGCTACTTCAGTAAAAGAGGAGCACCTCTTACATCTAACTCATTTAGATGAAACCTGACGCAATGTTGTGTTATCCAATGAAGCTCACAAAATACACATGAAAGCACAATATGACAAAGTGTCAAGGCTAGAGTCTTCTCGAAAGGAGATCTTGTTCTCTTATAAGACCAGGAGGGCGATAAGTTAGATCTGTCCTTGCAAAAGGGTCTTATGAGTTAGTAGACCTTGATGGAGTTCCACTGGTGCAACCTGGAAATCGATTGTACTTCAAAATATACAATGGTTGATCCCGTGCATAGTACACTGTGTACATACTGGTCCATAGGTGTGTTGAGTGTCTTTGTAGCGTGTGCTTCAGAGTTTCCCATGGTTTCTTTTGATTGTTTTTGCTTTTGGATTGCAAATGTCGCCCTCTCTCTAACTTATATTGGTTATGACAATGGTGTTAGTCATAGTATTCAGAACCTATCCTCCGCAACATGGGCTATATTTTCTCCAAATGGAAAGCTAGTGAGTATGCAACGAATTTTCATTGGTCAATCTACTAACAACATCACTGAGTATAGTGTAGTGGTTGAGCTACAATCTGATGCTATTTCACAGGGTATCTTCTATATAATCATCAGGCTTGACTCACAGCTCATAGTATTATAACTTGCTAATATCAATTTAGTGAAAAATCGTGCCATCCTTTGCATGGTTTTGAGAGTGCATCTTCTAGAAGTAAATTTCAATTTGATACAATATGAACATATTTCTAGAAATCTAAAGAGATTAGCATGTGCCCTAGCTAATTTTGTTTTATATAGAAATTTGCAAGGAATGCAAATAAATTTCAATTCACATCACATTATATTGAAAGCAAAATAGGAGCTAGCAAATGCTGAAAAAAAATTAAAGAAAAAAGAATATATATATATATTAAATTGGGTTTTACAAAATGTGTGCCCCGAGACACATATGGCTACATCACCAATATAAAAACTACATGCAGAACATCTAAGTAGACAAATCATTGGTGCTCATGATAAAATGACACTACACAATCTATCTTGCATAGTAATCAACCAATACAACTAGGCACTCGGATTGTGTGTCGCTAAAGTCACAATGTAACTTGATTAGCCATGATATCATCAAGATATCATAGTTCATCTCATCCTACTGCAGTGACCTATGATGGTTCCACTACCTCTGCCTATGGGTGTCTCTCTATGCAATGGAGATATGTAGCACCTAATGGTTGAACAGGTCCAATATATGCATGAAAACATCAAATAGTTGTTGTTGGGAAAAGTATCCAATACGGAATGACCCTATCCCACTCTAAGGGTGATAGTACCTCAGCAACAACTGAATACAAAGCTATTCAAGATTACTTCTTTATGAGATGTAAGAGAGAGGAGAAAGGGATCCACTAACCGTTATCTTCCGCTAATGGTTGATCCAATCTTCCCTCTTTGCTGCTTGCTCCCAGCTCCTTGCTCTTTAACTGGCCCAGCTACACAAAGACCCTGCAAAAGCACAAGAAAGGGAAACTACAAGAAGCATACATCCATAACTGATTCAAAGATTAGAATAAATCAAATATACAAGCATCAATTCGCCATAGAGACACATGCATATAGAAGAACCTCAAATGCTTTATTAATGGAAGAAGTAAAGTTCTGAGAGTGTTACAACCATAAGAGGCCCAATCCAGCAACACCTCCCAGCAGAAAGAAATCTCCTCTTCACCTCCTTCAAAGCAATCACCCAATAGTTCTATACACAAACCAATAGCACTTCCTTACTTGCACAAAATTCCAGCCTCCCTAGACCTCATGAGAGAGCTCTATATATAGGGTTTTTGGAGAAAGGATGAGTCAGCTTGAGACTGACATGAAGCTGACTAGTGTCCTCTCCCACTTTAGTTAATCTTCAGTTCTTGAGTCCACTTGGAGATTCTTGCTTCCACTTGGAGATCAAGACCCTCTTACTCATCACAAGGCAAATTCCTTGACCCAAGTGTCAGTTTGGAAGCTTCCTGGGCAATTGACACCTTGCAGAATGACTGTGCCACTTGGCCAATCTCGCCCAGTGCAGGTAGCCTTCATTAGATTTGACATTCAGCGCAGGTACAGAGTGGAGCAGTTGACATTCAGCGCAGATGCTCAGTGGAGCAGCTGACATGATCCAGAAATAGCTTGTTTTTGAGTGTTTTCAGGTGGAGAACTGATTTTCAGTGCTGTGGTTTGCTGACCTTATTCCTATAAGGGTAAGAACAACATGTTTAGGGACTTTGGATCCCTCAGATTATCGACATTTCATGCTCCATGCTGTTAGGCACAAAAATGTCTATAACAGTTTCCCCCTAAAGTATGAGGTCGTTTATCGGGTGAAATGCTTTATCAGGAGGATCCGAAGTTCATTCAATCGCTGAGAGGTGCCCTGTAATAAAATACAATACAATACATTATTTTTCATTCTGCTTTCATGATCTAGCTGAGGCGGGCATTCCCATGCTCAGCTTTATAAATTCATTTTGGTACATAGAACAAACGATCGTCTGATGGTAGACTGATAATTCTCTGCTGACATTATCATCCTTTGAGTAGGATGATCATCTGTTGCAATGATGTACATAACAAATGTCTTTATATCCTGAATATATATCGCAGCCCGGATGGATGAAACTAGATCCGGGGTCTTCAAATTCGTTCGATCTTCACTCTAAGTACAAGTCGATCCATGTGAGAATTGCGCTGAAGTTGAACATGGAAAGACATCGCTTGATTACCGGTCAATAATGTAAACCGTTAACAAGCGCGAGAGGAATCACCAATAATGACAATGACCCTCAAGGTACTGCAGTACAATTCACGTGGTGTGAATAAAGGACTTGGCGTCGAACACCACGCAAAAGCTTCTGGTCGAAGGTCATTGATGTATACCTGTCGCCGGAAGTGAGAAACTTGCCATTGAGGCATGCAAGCTTCAAAGTACTGGGGGGGTTGTTCCTAGATCAACTTCCTGGATAATGAGCTGAAGTCGACAAGAAGCGATCCGTCAAAGGAGGGCCTTAATGAATCCCACATCAATGACACGGAACGGAGCTAATGATTTTAGTGGAGGTGAAAACAATCTGTGAAATATGATTCAGGGTGGCGATCATGGGTGGATGAAGGATAATGTATGGCAGTGGATGGGACACGGTTGACTCTTTCTGAACACATCTCTTGAACATATAACGACACTGATGTGATGGATCGGTAGCATTACCCCAAATGTGGATGGTTTGGCGAGGACCATGGTGATGAGACCGGTGAATGAAACAACCCAACCCGATGTGATACGGAGGAAAAAGTGTCATGTTCAAGAGCGACTTGCTACCATTAAAGCTTTGAGGTTCTCCCAATTTTTCCCCAGTCATTTCTGACCAGTACCTCTTTATTTTTGTCAAGCTTGAGGAGGATAACATATGCTTGTTCTATAACCTGCCCTTCGGGCAATCCCATCGCTATATTTTAACGAGCTTAGCGATAGGGAAACTCGTTCTCGTCTAAAGACAAGTTTGTCGCTATTTAATCATTTTAACGAGTCTAACGACAAGGAAAACTCGGTCCTTTTCAATTTTAGAGAGTCTGAAAAGGTACAGAAAGTTAACTCCAAAATTCCTTTTTCGTCATCTAATCCCTTAAGTCCGAAAAAGTATAAAACAATACAGAAGGGATGAGTTTTCGATTACTTTAACGAGCCGAATAAAACAAGCGCTCGACCTTTTTGTGCAATAATCCCTCAGGTCCAAAAAGATTAAAATCTAGAGGAGGGATAGCTCTTCCGGTCCTTTTAACGAGCTGGAAGGCCAAAACTCGGCAAACTTTTCATATTTTACGAGTCAGATGAAAAGAGCTCAAAGAAGACTCGTCTTTTGAGGAACGAGTGATAAACAGGGATAGCAACTCATTCCAGGTACAGGTTGGAATTTTCCAATCACGGCAGTGTCACAAGGATGGCTAGGTGAAATCACTCTTCACAGCTGTTCCTCAAAATGGGTAAACAATCATATGGAGGTGAACGATCGGCCAAATGACGGTGGAGGTGACAGGTGCAAACACGACCAAGGCTTTTATGGCTGATAAAATTACGATCACCAAGGTTATTTACCAGGATAGGTTCTTTTTTTAGATAAAAATGAGCTTAAACTCTGGAGGAAACATTGCTCGGACCTTGCGTTTATTTTTTAACGAGCATGAACTTTATGCTAAAACTGCTCGATATACCAATCATAAGATAAGAAATGTCTTCTGCAAGATTCCAATTTTTATAGAGCTTGCACCTCACATAAGCTATGCTCTTTGGAAAATTTTGACCTTTGCCCCACATCCTTTCTTTATGTAAGTTAGGAAATGATCAATGACCGCTCTTTGCTTACACTCCAAAAGGTTTGCATGCCCCCAGGTATAAGGTACAATTTCAAGGCTGCCCCTACTTATCCTTCAAAACATTTGTTTTGATGGGTGAGGCTTGCCTCTTTCAGGTTATCCAAAAAATGGTTTTATTTGCTGCCGCAAATGAAACTCTTTTTCTGGCGATGTCTATCATTAGGTTACTCAACGATGGTTACTATTTGTTGCAGCAAAGGAATCTCTTTCTTTGGAGGCTGCCCCTACTTATCCTCTAAAACATTAGTTTTAATGGGTGAGGCTTGCCTTTTACCCAAAGATGGTTACAATTTGCTGCCGCAAAAGAATCTCTTTCTTTGGTAGCCTACCTGTTTAGACAAAGGTGAATGACTAAAATCATCAAACACATAACTTTGACAAAAGAATCCCGTTCCAGAACAACCCCTCTTCCTTCTTTCGGACGGGGTACGGACTAGTCATATTCTTCCGCGGAAATTCTACTTTATACCCAAGGTTTCCTCTGCCCGAAGCAGACCAGGATGCATGCCCCCTGGGTTCCAGTCCCATCTTTCCGAATCACTCGCATTCATCGGGAAGGAGGACTGGGGGTGGAGACATTTCTCGGGTGAAAAGACCATTGAGGGTTGGTATTTGACTATTTGCGATGCGTGATCCCGGAAATGAAAGTTGGTCTACGAGCTTGACCATTCTTCCTTCGTGTGGAAAACACATTACTCTAAAGAGTGAGGAGACTATAGCTCCCATGCAATATATATAGTCTCGTCCAAGGAGTAGGTTATAATCCAAGGGTCCTTGAACGACCATCACATTCATTTGAACGGTCTTCCCTTTCAATGTAACAGGCACATTGGGGACGATCCCTAATGGTCGACTGGTTCCTTTATCAAAACCCGAGAGATTTCTTATCTCAGGCAAAAGCTCTGGGGAACCCAGTGCTTTCCAAGCAATAGAGGAAAGGATACTCACAGATGCCCCTTCATCAATGATAGTTCCAGCCATTACCATTCTGTATATTTGGACTATGATTCTGAATGGTATACTGGCTGGTAACCGGGGTCTACCTAGTTGGTTCCAATCAAAGGACACAACCAGGTTGCTTGGTGGTGGGACCGAATACACGGCCGGATACGATCCTGACGATGTTCCTTCCTGCAATAAAGGAATGGGCGCATTGCCCTGATGCTCATCAGAATCTGTGTTGATGAAAAGAATCTGGATGGTGTCATCCTTATTCTCTTCAGTGAGGGTGTCATTTGAAGATGAATCTTCAGTGACGGTGTCATTTGAGGATGAAACCTCTGAAGGAAGAACCGGGTCAACTGCCGTATCGACCTTTAGACTTTCGTCTGGTCTGGATTCAGTAGGTTCATTTTCAATGACTGATGCTTCAGCTGACCACTTGAGCAGGCCAGCTGTATTTTCAACCAACGAAGGACTTGGCACGAGTTTTTTGTATCCAGGAGGAAGTATTACCGGTGAAACCGGACGATCTTCCAAAACTCTCTTCGCTTCGTCTAAGAAGGGACAACGGTGGATGGCGTGACCGCCTTCACACAGTCTGCAGGGGGATCTTGCTCCCCCTCTTCCTCTTGAACCTTCACTTTCGCTGGTTGACGGTAAGCAATCAACATGGCTATCAGAGGTTGATGCTCCCGAATTGTGCAACCGAGGGGACTAGTCCCTTAGTATCCAGGGAATACAGGGACAATCTCTATGGAAGTGGTCTCCTCTACATATGACGCATGGCGATTTAGGCCCGGTCTGTGCTGTGTGTGGGTTTTTGTCAGATGTCTTTTGCTTGCCCCCAGCCGCCTTAGGCTCCTTCTTCTTCCTTTCTCTCTTCTTCTTCTCCTTCTTCTCCATGGGAGCTTGGCTTTTGCCAGCCCCACTTTGTGAAGATGAAGGATTAGAGGAAGAGTTATAAGAAGTAGAAGGCTGGTGGGCAGCTCTAGACTGATCTAACTGTTGACTCGACTGCTCAGGAACCATGGTGGTCTGAACTACATTAGTTGAGAATAGCCAAATAGGCAGGCCAATTGTTAGTCCTGGAAGCGACAATGTGGGCATGTGGGGCGCACCGACTTCTCCCGAAGAGGAGAATGGACTAGGATTTCCATCATGTGGAGTTCCTTGGTTGGGGCGTTCCATGTTCTCAACTTAAGATCAACGCGGGAATAGGAGGTGATTATGTTCCGTTTAAAATAAATTTTATAATGACGCTTAGACACAACTTGCTTTTTCACTTTTTAAGAGTCGAGAAAAAGCTAAAGATGACTCTAGTCTCCTTCGATGTTTTAACGAGCCCGAAGTGACAAATGCTCGGATGGACTTTTTCAGTTATAGAGTTTGAAAAAGGCCAAAAGAAACTACTCTGGAGTTCTAGGCAGAGGGTGTGCCAAACTTTTCGCAAAACCACAGAATACGTTTTACGGTACGAGTGGTTGATCTTCGTGAATGCTGTGTTCACTGCATTGCGATCAGTAGGGCGGCCGACACGGTTTCCTATTGGATAAAGGATTTATTACTATAGGGGTCTCCCAATATATACGCGACGGTACGTGGGAGCACAAGTCCGTATTGATACTTATCGCTTCACCGTGGAGGAATCACCCAACCACTCAACGCTAAGATATCACGTTTAACGACGCTGGAACACATCTCTAGCTTAGACCTCTAGATGTTTGCGTTATGTTTCAATGCGTTGTTATGTAAATTCAATTTATTTTAAGGTTGATCTTGTTTAGCAGTTTGCCTTTATGGATCACCACGAGATGTATGATAACACTCCTAAATGCAGTCTAAGATGATAAGCAAGCTTTTCAATCTTTCAACTTTGAAAACCTTAACTACTGAGGGAAAAGAAAGATAACACCTTTTCACACAGATCATAGAGCACACACTAATGAATTTTCCTAAATCAACATGCAAGCTGTCATAATGCACATGCACAATGCAAGTATTTCTTTTCTCTTTCTTAATGTTGGTGAAATGCAAAAAGAAAGCTGTTGTATAATTTTGAATTCAATTTCAAGTGAAAGCAAACAAGCTTGTCCAAAATCAAAAGACACCTTAAGATTTACTTGTTTCGACACTAGAAATATATAAATTCAAACCAAATGACGAAAGCAAAAGCTCAATCAGCTATGAACAGCAAATAAACTAACTCTTAAGATCAAAACGACACTTTATCACAGGTCTAGATCTAAGAGGCCACAGCAAGACTAGTTCACTTTCGTTATGGGAAACTGTAAATGTACAAGAAATACACAAAGAACAAACACAATTTCTTTATACAACTGAGGCGGAATAGTGACAAGGAAAGTTGGTTTCAGATAGGCCCACTGACTGGTAACAAACAGCAAAAACAAGAGCGAAAACAAGGCAAGAACCAGCAGGAAACCCCAGCAGCACAAGGCAGGACTGGTCCAGCGCAAGTGGAACACTGCCTGTTTGACCTTCAGCGCAGGTAGCCCCTTCGGGAACTGCGCTAAAATGCAAACAGCCTTTGTACAGCCTGCACTGAAGAACGAAACTTTCGTTTCTGGTGGTTTCCGGGTCACAGATTGCTAAAAAATTCACAGTTTTTGCTCAAATCAGAAGCTATCAGTCAAGGACACACTAAGGGATGACAAGGAGGATGAAAAGCTATCACTAAGAGCTTATTAGAGTCCTTGTGGATCAGCTCTTCAAATCATAAACTTGCCCAGAAACTGAGCTAGAGTAGCTGCCCTCTACTTTGTATTTGAAAGATTCAAATACAGTTCGATTCGGTACTCCCTTTGTTTATGAAATGAATAGCAAAAAACACAAACAACCAACAAGATACGATCCCCAGCGGAGTCGCCAATTTGTTGTTGGGAAAAGTATCCAATACAGAATGACCCTATCCCACTCTAAGGGTGATAGTACCTCAGCAACAACTGAATACAAAGCTATTCAAGATTACTTCTTTATGAGATGTAAGAGAGAGGAGAAAGGGATCCACTAACCGTTATCTTTCGCTAATGGTTGATCCAATCTTCCCTCTTTGCTGCTTGCTCCCAGCTCCTTGCTCTTTCACTGGCCCAGCTACACAAAGACCCTGCAAAAGCACAAGAAAGGGAAACTACAAGAAGCATACATCCATAACTGATTCAAGGATTAGAATAAATCAAATATACAAGCATCAATTCACCGTAGAGACAAATGCATATAGAAGAACCTCAAATGCTTTATTAATGGAAGAAGTAAAGTTCTGAGAGTGTTACAACCATAAGAGGCCCAATCCAGCAACACCTCCCAGCAGAAAGAAATCTCCTCTTCACCTCCTTCAAAGCAATCACCCAATAGTTCTATACACAAACCAACAGCACTTCCTTACTTGCACAAAATTCCAGCCTCCCTAGACCTCATGAGAGAGCTCTATATATAGGGTTTTTGGAGAAAGGATGAGTCAGCTTGAGACTGACATGAAGTTGACTAGTGTCCTCTCCCACTTTAGTTAATCTTCAGTTCTTGAGTCCACTTGGAGATTCTTGCTTCAACTTGGAGATCAAGACCCTCTTACTCATCACAAGGCGAATTCCTTGACCCAAGTGTCAGTTTGGAAGCTTCCTGGGCAATTGACACCTTGCAGAATGACTGTGCCACTTGGCCAATCTCGCCCAGCACAGGTAGCCTTCATTAGATTTGACATTCAGCGCAGGTACAGAGTGGAGCAGTTGACATTCAGCGCTGATGCTCAGTGGAGCAGCTGACATGATCCAGAAATAGCTTGTTTTTGAGTGTTTTCAGGTGGAGAACTGATTTTCAGTGCTGTGGTTTGCTGACCTTATTCCTATAAGGGTAAGAACAACATGTTTAGGGACTTTGGATCCCTCAGATTATCGACATTTCATGCTCCATGCTGTTAGGCACAAAAATGTCTATAACAATAGTTTAGTCTCAGGAACATCAAAAAACACAAAAAAAATTGTAAAACTTTCGAAAAATTAATGGTCAAAATATCTTACCTGAAGCATCCCATTACTCACCCTCAGGAAACTCGAGCTCAAGATCATCACGAAAATCCATCCCTGCATAAGGATAATCATCAATAATGATGAACTATTTATGCAACCCACCAAAGAAGGTTGTTGAAAAGATGATCATTGATGGGTCTGCATGTTGGCTCATATGGTCTATCCACCTCCGCTTTGGTGGGCTCCTCAGATTCATGGGCTCAAGTACAATCAGTTGAGGTTGTAGTAATGGTACCTGATCTAGAGAGAAAGAGACTAATATCACACAATAGAAGAAGTTCTTTAGCTTCCTCTCCTTTTCTTTATTAAGTTTTTCCTTTAAATTGACCAAGACACTCTCACTCTAGTTGAATAATGTAGGCTCTAGACACTCTATCCCATACTGCATGTATGATTTTCTCGCTACATGTAGTGTTGAGATGCCTGCTAATCTTGTAATAATGAACAATATTGTTATAAAAGGTATTTGGGTCACATCCTTTATGTTGATCTTTCCATCCCTAGTAGGAAGGGCTTGAGGTCTGGAATAGGTAGTGATATAGTCTTTGACCATCTCACCACCACTTCTTCCACCTAGAAGAGAAATTGGGGCGCCTCCCTTTGACAATCATGTCAGAAAGTAAATATCCTCTACCTGTATCTCGAGTAGATTATCCCCAAACCTGAACATCTGTGCTTGAATATCCCATGAGTGGACAATGTATTTCAACAACTCCATCTATTGCCTCATACTAGGAAGCTAGAAGAATTTCAATAACCAACAATGTTTTAGTGCCTAGATGGTAGTAGCATCATTTTCCGCATTTAATTTTTGTTCCTCACGTTCTCCTTCTCTCTAGGTGAATGCCATTTTGTGATAATAGGCACCTGAAACATTAACAACGAATCCATTAGGGTCTTTCCCATGCAAAAAAACTTGATAAAATTTGAGTCAAAACTAAAATAAAACTTAGAGAAATGCACCCAACGCACCCCAACAGTTCTTACTAGAGCATTACACTTATGCCTGTAGTGTTCATCTACCTAGTGCAACTTAGTTTTCGACACAGGGGAGGTGTGTTGGTCCCAAGACGTTTTTTTAGAACCCTAGGGGTATCAAAACCTTAAAAATTTTCCATGAAAACCAAAAAATGGACTGTATAAGGATAGAGAAAGGTTTCAGTTCCTACCTGGAAGCGATGACACTCTAAATGGTTGCCTAGATTGGTGCCAATCAGTTGCAGAAGATCGAGGGAAAGAGGGCTACAAATACTCATTGTTGAAGTTAAAATGTGAAATGGTAAAAATGAGAAGTCATTTCGAATATTTATGGTCATTTTCTCATTATTTTATTAATTTTTAATATTTTTACCTCGATATGCTTCATTTTTACTATGACACATGTATGTTTAATCCTTCTTGTGGTGTTTTGAGTAGGATGATAGCTGTTAGCAGGTTTTCATTATGTTTGAACATGTTACTTTGACCACAGAGTACACTTCTATCTCTTTTTCGGTCTCTTTAAACCTACGAAAAAGGAAACCCCCTCAAGTCCTCTTTCAGCTTTGTTACAGTCCTATAATAATAGGATTCATAATTTTGAATTGGTTATGGTTAGTCTTGTAATATTGTACATACCTTTTCTTTCTGTAAAATGTTTTCCATATTAAAAAGTAAAAAATGTAAAGAGGGTATGCCCTAAAAGAATAATCAAAGGACAAAAGGAAAGAGAAAAAGATTAAAAAAAAAAGTGAAAAACATGAACCCAAAAAAAGAAATAAAACAACTCATGAAACTGTGCAAATTCAAGTGCCACTACTTTTTACTTTACCATGCAAAATAAGGTTGTGTGCAGATTGTTAGAAATGACACAATCCATGATGGTCAAACAACTTAATCTTGACCCATTCATGTTTTAAATTTATGTTGATAGATAGAGAATAAATATCTAGCCAAATTGTTTAACCTTGGCAGATCAGTAATTAGGTAGATAATAAAAATGTGCTCGTCAGCTTAATCTGAGCCATGGGAAGTTATAATGTTAGAATTTGATAGTTTGCTTGTCAAAAGAAAAGGAAATAAAGGGACTGCAAGCTGAAATGCACCCAATAAAGTGAAGAAAAAATGTTAGGATAAATAAAGGGTAGGTAGAAGAAAGGTTGCAAATGTACAAGGTTGCTCAGTCAAAACCACATATATTATGATTAATCCTATATTTCATATGCAGGAGAATTTATGAGAATTAAAAGGTATTCACAAGCTTGTTTTATTAACTTCCCCTCATTTCATTTCAACCCCACATACATACTTACTAATTTCCCCATTATCCCCTCATTTCTTATTAAATACCCTTTTTTCCCCTAATTTTGAACCTTACCCCTTGGTTTCACACATTTCTTAGTAAATTACCTTCCGAAACTCACCCCCTTACCCATAACCCCTTTTCCCTAGTGTGAAACCCTTTTCCCATTTCAAATATTGCCATGCCCCTTGTTAATTTCCCTATTTCCCCTAAAAAACCATAAAAAACCGTTATCCTAAGTTTTTATCCCCCCACATTATTTAATTAACTCCCCGATTCATATTTTCCGAACAAAAACCTCTTAACCCACCAATCCTTGGTGCTGTTGAGAAAACCTCACCACAATAAACTCTAGTCCCACTTTATTAAACCCGACCTTATATTTAATCCCTATATTCATTAATTAATTACAAATTATTTGTAATTAACCCCCTGGACCCCGCAAATCCTAGTCCCAATTCCCTCTGTGCATCTTGACCACACAATAGCTATTCAATCTCCCACCCCCAGACCTGATGGTGCACATCCATATCGCGCACATTCACTCTCCTACCGTTAATAGCCTGAGAGCACATGAGATTTGCTATTTTGCCCGGGCACTATTTTGCTATATGGCAACACCTCACTAGGTCGCGTGCTCACAAGGAAATACCGCTTGCCCTCCAAAAACGGTGCGATGGCCCATGAAACCACCTCCCCACCAAGACCAAAAACTATCCACTGTTCATTTGTAAATTCCATGTCAAATTGTAGTTGTTGCGGGTTAAAAGGCCGGAGAAGCCCCATTTCAACTCTTTTCACTTATTTTCACCATGAATGCTCCTCAAGCTTTTCTGTGACACCCTGAGCCTTTAAGACCAAAATTGACCACTGTCTACTGCCCGAAGAAGCGCTGGACACCAAGTTCAAGCATCCATTTCACAGCTGAAGCCACCGTACCCTCTGCAGCCACATTCAAACCAATTTGCAACCCATACCACCAAACTCTAGGTATTCTTGAGAAAAACCAAACTGGCCCTCTCAATTTGAAACTATACAGTCAATTAAAATCTTAATTAATTGAAATTAATTAAAATTTCTCTAAGTTGAAGAGTATTCCAATTCGATACCCAAAACCCTTCTTTTTACGAACTGTAAGTACCCTTCGCTTTACCAAAGCTTCCGAAACCTTACATCTGTAGCAACCACAAGCCTAATTCCTATCCATAAACTTAGTCATGGCTTCCTAGACCTCTCTAGATGTAAGACCCATGTCAAACCCTCACCTGGACATTGACCATTTGGCACTAGCAGATAGGGATTTCCAGATAAAATATATTGCCTCACCAGCCTACCTTTTGAAGCTCCACTGCTAGAGTAAGTACAGATTCTTGAACCATAACGATGATATCGATCTGTGGGAATCAAATTTACCCAAGTATTTATTCCCATAAGTGCACCCATTCCTTGATATCATACACTTGTGTCATCCTTGCTATATCCCTAGCCAAAGAGCTATTGTTGCCCATAATTAGCAGTTGTTATTCACAATCACTCCAGAGTCTATCAACCAAATGCTGCAAGTCCAACCTAGCCCTAATGAGACACCACTATCCATTGGAAACCTATTGGACCTATATATCACACTAGACCTAGTTAAGATAAGACAAAGCTTCTAGACTGTCATCATAGGAGACCGTCATACTCCTATAGATAGTCCACCTTATGCTGCCACCATTTTTTCAGAGACAGGAAGACATATAATCACCATGCTCTCTTGCATCCTATGATATACCACATATGAACATGTGGATGAGGTTATCCTCGTCTTCCTGTCCATTTTTACCCTAGGCAAGCCTCCTACTGTCATATACAACTATGCTCAGTTCATTGTAGACAGAATGCATGAACAGTTCACCAGACTACCAAATGAAAGGGTTTTCAAGTACTCTTCAGTGTTATTTCACATGTTTTTATATTATCAAGCAGATAAATTCCCTATCAGCATCCTAGAGTTGGATACCCAGGGAAAAGAGAGATCATTTGTTTACTGGACACCCTTGATCTATAAATACTCCACAACATTTACCTATAAAGATTTCATTGATTCATTTGTCCACCTAGTCATGAACATGCTGACCAGTAACACTCAACCTAGAATCAGCCAAGAAATCAAGACAGTGCTACAGTTAGCTAAGAACAACAAGGTGGGAGACTAGTGTCTGTACCAGAACCACACTGAAATCAGAGTCTATGGATGCCAACTTGCCCCTTATGAATTGCCCAAATAACTCCCCATGAGGATATTTTCACTTGAGTATTTTAGGCAAATCATCAATTCAGATGAGGTCAACTTCCTGGCAGCTAGGAAGAAGACCCAATTTAAAATAAAGAACCAATTGGGCCCCTTCATATGTAATGACAGAGAAGATGGACCTGAGACTGAAAAAATGTTGCAGGACATGACATTTAGAAACAACTTCATGTGGTAGTATGACCCTAATGGGGTCATAAACAAATTGAGAATCAAGCTCAAATTGGGACCTTTCATCCACCATCCAAGACCTGATATTGAGAAGTTTTCCAACAAATATGGGTGGTTGGAAAATACATTGATTGACATGGATAGCACAGTAGTGGATGTTGAGAACACAGTAATTGATGTTGAAAAGAATATTGACCATAGTTCTTTCCTGCAGGTTCCAGAACTAGCGGAACCAATGAGTAATCCTCCTATTTTACAAATCCCAGCCGATGACGATAGGAATACAAAAATAAATAGGGAGGAGGGTTCTATTTCTACCATGCAGACCATAGATGAATACTTTGAACTCAGGAAAAAGCCCAAGTTGAATCCTATGTCTGAACAGGAAGAGAACATTGAATCAGTGGAAATCTCTAACACTGAAACAATGGGGAAAAGAAGCAAATACACAACTGCTTTAGGAGAGACTCAACAACCATCAACCTCCAACACTTAAAATATTGAGAGACAACTAAGTGTTGAGGTTTCCTCCTTCAGTAGGCCAGCTGTTAAAGAAAGAGACATCAAAGACAGGTACAAGGAGATAAAGATAAGGAATGAGAAGTTAAAGGCTGAGACATATGCCTAATACTTCAAATATACACCAACCAACTAGAGTAGGTTGATGTTAGCTTTTGACATCAAAGAAGGAAAGATGTAGGTCTTATTCATGAAGCCAATTATCTAGTAGCCAAAGACTTGAGCTGATTACAGAAAAACCTATTTTGAGGTATTGGCCAGGGATGTTCATCCCATTGACCAGATAGAGTTTCATAAATAGGCTAGGGAGATGATTTACTCCAGCCTCACAAGAAAGGCCATGGCTGTACATAGGCTACATGGTTCACTATACAAAACCACAACCCAATACAAATTGGAGAAGGCCTCCTCACAGGCCAAAGACAACAGGATCAAGTCATTGGAGGACTTGGTCATTGAGCTGGGCCATGATCCAACTAACATTAAAGCTACTGATAAATTGATCAAAAAGAAGAATTAGGATATAGCAGGTCTTAAGAACCAACTAAAGTTGCCTCATTTAGAACACCCATAAACAAAAGAGGTCTTGGAAAGCCAAACAAATCATGAGGAGATGATGGACCTAGTGCTGCAACTGAATGATCAATTAAAGGAGAGGGAGAAGGAATTAGATAGCTTGATATAGGTAAAACAAGCTAGTCTAGAGAATCTTCTCACCATTGTTATTCCAACTGTAACCACTGCAATACCTTCCACTTTGGCAGCATCCTTAGCTCCCACAGCTCTAATGGCCACAACACTACCAACATCTACAGGGTCTACAACAATAGGGTCTACAGGAGATGAGGCAAGCATATTCGTCAAATCAATGGAAGACATGTCCATTCATACCAATGAAATTAACAAGCGTAAGGAGAAGCTGACTAGTCTGGAAACTAACTACAAGCTTGTCAAAATCATGCACAATGAATAAGTGCAGAGAGCCACCAGAATGAATGAGAGAATAAAAAGCCTGGAGAAGGAACTTACATTAAAAGAACCCTTAGGCCAGGGTAAGGAACAATTGTGGGCCAATATCATTGACTCTGTCAATGATATTTGGCCATCCATACAAGTTATTTTTCAGCAAATTGTTTTGATAAAACAGGCTACAGAAGTCATACAAAGAGTGAAAGTAGATGTTGGAGACAAGTTAGAGGGAGCTGCAAGGATCATACACTTCCTCAACTCCAAAAACAAATATGAGTTGCAGGAATTAGAGATATTTGATAGAACAGGTACAATTTTGGAAGTAAAAAGGGTCCTCACCAAGAGGAATTTAATGTTAAACGTGGAAGACAAGTGCCAAACCATGCAACTGGCTATTGACAGATTCATGGTCAAATTTGAAATTTTGAGGCAGGAGGGTTTATCGAATCCCTTAGTAATAAATGATAAGTTGATGACACAGGAGGACTACAATAGAAAAATCAGAGAAGTAGCCAAAGATCAAGTGAATACCTCATCCATGAAGAAATACCTACTGGCAAGGTCTTCTACCAAACTTTTGAGAATTTGTTTTACCTTCAGCATGAGGTAAAACACCTCTTTGTCAATAAGCCTACTTTTTCCAGGTATACAAAGGCTAATGAGATTATAGGAAGATGATCAATATCTAATTACCAGATGCTGAAACGTGGGAAAAATGAAATGACTTATTGTAGAAAGTCAATAGGTAAAAATGTACAATAAGAGTAAAAATGGCATAGTAAAAAGATAATGACAAGTCAGCGAGGTCAAAGTGTATTAGTTGAAAGTTTAGAGTAAATAGAACATCTAGCGTGAAAACCAGACAACAAAGCACATATTAAAGGGAAAAATATCAAAGATTCAAGACAACGCAAACTAATAAATAGGGATAACAAACAACAGTTCAATAGTTGTCTCTATCTTCTTGCATGAAGATTTTTATTTCTCCTAGATTAGTTCCTAAGACAGTTTGAGATATTTTGTAAATTATTTTTGTATAAATATTTCATAATTCGAAGTATTGAGTGTGGATTGCTATACGTTTGTAAAGTTATTTTGATCATAAACCTGACGGTTATTGTACCAATTTTCAAGTCAACAGACTGGGGCAAATAAGAAAGAGATTGCATTATAGGATTCACGTGTAGGGCTATTACAATGAAGTATTTTCTTTGTCAATTTTTTATTCTCTTATTTTTTTCACAAACTTAAATGTTATCTAAAGTTGAATGAATTAACTGGAATTTTCTCAAAATTTGTTTAAGTACACTTTGTTTTAACCAGTTAATCATTTACATGTTTTCTTCTGATTTCGGGATCTGAGAATCATTAATTGCTCTCCCATCCCAGTTGAATTGTTTCAATTTCTTCATAATTCGGCCTAAGGTACCCTTAATTTCTCCTTAGATCCAATTGAAAACCACTTCACCATCCAACCTTGAGATCTGAAGTAACTCTGTTATCTTGCCCTGTAGACACTGTTTTTAGAACTTGACCCAGTCCTACTTGTCTAACATTTGACCCCATAGACCAATGGTAAAATACACCCCTCTTTCATCTAAGTAAGAGATCCCACCACCAAATATAAATCAAAACCCGAGCACAATCATATCTAGCCTAAAATAAAATAACTAAACAAAGTTAAATAAAAAAGAGAGAGCCCTCTCTGAGATTAAGAAGGCTAGATCCTAATCTCCAAAGCTGGTTTGTGGTTACCTCTAATCATTTCTTTCTCCAACGCTCTATAGAAACATTGGAGTTATAACATATTGGAGACCATACTAGGGACTTCGATCCTCAGTGTAATAAAACTTTAAGGAAACCTTAAATTTTATCTTGTGCCCCTTAAGGTAATTTTTAGGAGTGTCATTAAAAAGTTTCATAAAAGCAATTAAAAAGTTAAAATTTTGGCTCCCAAGAAGACTCACTATACCAGGGAAAATCCAGATCCAAACCTTGCTACCATAGTTGATGACCCACATAGGATTTTAAGAGAATGAAAAAAGGTAGAAACTCAAGCAAGTAGGAGCCAGTTAGTTAGAGAAAATTCATTCCCTAAGGAGTTATCAACTTTAGAGGAAATTCCATTTAATTTGTCATATGATCTCTCATTTTTTAGAACTAAATCAGAGAATGTAATTCATGAAATTGTGTTAGACCCTAATTCTATTCAATTCATTGAGTCAAAAAAGGTGCCTATACATCCAGATTTAGATAAATTTGTGTTGGATACTTTTGAAAAGTTAGAAGCTTTGACCTCCACATTGATAAGCCATATAGATGATGTTTACCTTCAACAATTAGTTGAACTAGTTGTTCTCACTGTTGTTGCCTCTGAAATTTCTACACAATCTTCAAATACTGTAAATACACCTTCATTTACTACCACCACACCAATTGTATCCACCACAATCGTTTCCCCTAAACCAGTCATTCATCAGCTTCCTATCCAACCAAACTCCTCATCCTCATCTAGTTCATCTCCATCTATTTCAAGCCCTTCCTCAAGTACCAGCACTTTACCCCCTAGTCAAGCCAGAATCCAAGACATGGCAGACCAATATGCAGCTTTGATTTTACCAGCACAACACCATGCCATGCCCAAAGATTATCAAAGAAAAATCTTCTTTTTTGATGTTGTTGGTCAGTATACTCCCCAACAGCATGTGAACAAAATGACTGACTATTTTGAGTTGCATGAGATTGATGAATCTGATGACCAAATGAGGCTGATTGCCCAAACATTAACTGGAGATGTTAAGAAATGGTTCAAAACCTTACCTGCTAATCATATTGCAGACTTAGTTTATTTTCATAGATTGTTTATTGATATATAGGAGAGAAAGAAAAACCCTCAGCAAATACTTTTTGAATATGATAACAAGCTCCTTTCAAACTCCCAAACTATGAAAAGATTTCTGATCCCTTGTCTTTCCGAACTTGTAAAAGTAAATGAAAAGATGTCTACTGAGTATAACTTTAACCCTTTTCTAAAATGAGATAGATTAGCTATGAAAAAGGAATACCTTAGTAGAACATGGCTAAGAGATTCTCTTTGGTATTGTTTTCTACCTTTTAAGACATAAGGGAATACCTACAAAAAACGACATTTGGAGTTTCCTTTTTTGCCTCTTTTTCAAACTATATAAACATGGAAACGTTTTTACGTTTTGCCTTCATTGGATTTGTTAAAACATCAAACAATGATGGACACATCAATCATGACAGGGTCGAACCACTCCTTCTCTGGTTCTGTTAAATATACTCAAAGGGATTCATCGGATGAACTTACAAATCAAGCATATGTTATCCTCCTCAAGCTTATTAAAAAAGAAAGAGGTACTAATGAGTATGGTTGGGGAAATTAGGAAAACAAGGGATTCCATTTTTCTAATGGTAGTGAGACACTCTTTAACATGACACTCTTCCACTTCATCTCCATGGCTATTGGGTTGGGTAATCTTCTTGCCTTTTAGTTATCATACCGTTTTCAAAGTCTCCATTTCGGTTTTGGGTCAATGCTACCAACTCCACTCATTATCATCGGTGTATTCGAGAGAAGCATTCAGTTGATCTCTACTACAATACTCTTAAGCCTTCATTTCATGTCTACTTTTTTGATCCAGTTCCATGTCAGCATCATTTTGATCATTTTGTCTCAATCATGATATTTGTTTCATGTTGTTAATGGGGGATACATCAAGGCCCTCCTGTGACGGGTCACTTTGTGTCCACATCAACACATCATCTAGAAAGTTGACTTAGGAACACACCTTTAGTACCTCGATGGTTGGATACATCAATGGAAAGTTTCCTCACTCTTGGAGATAGGTTTACATCAGTGTCTTTTGACTGAAATATTTTGTGTGATGTTTGACATCAACTCCTTTATTCATATCATACAGATTGTACTATAGTAACTTGAGAGCCACTAACATCATCATTGGTTTCTCTCACATTTGTTAACAACCTACATCATTTGTTGGTAGTCAGATGGTGTCTACCATGTTCCACCCCAGATCATTGATTTAGATGGTTACACTCATACATTGGTTGGTCATTTGAACGAGATAGAAGACCCCACATCTAGCTTCATCCATCCACGCTGCAATTTTAGGAGTTATACAAAGATCACAATGTATGATGGTCGTGATCATATAGACATCCATTCAGTCATGGGTCCACTATTTTCATTTGTGGACCCATCTTTTGATCATTATACATGTTATGTTAGCTTATGAGCTGAGTATGGGTATGCCTCCCTTAGTAAACAAATATGTCATGATGTAAATGTATTGTAATAGAGAAAGTTCATTGGTTGTTCTTCATCTCGACTTGTCACAAGATGAAGCACTTTAGTCATTAGTCATCATATCTGACTTTACCCTTTAGGGGGAATTCTATTATTGGTCATTTTGTCACATTCGATTAGTAAGCCTCCTAATGGAATCAATCAACATCATATTCCCCCTTGTCACCATCTTACATAAATCCATAAGCATGTTCCCTTCATAACCTAGAGTTTCAGCCCCAAACTGCTTCATCTGAGCCAGTTTGAGGACTAACCCTCCCTGTAGGCCTTCTAGGGTGCATTCGCTAGCAGGTTGCTCCACTATGGCCTACATTGGTCATGAGCAGGTTTCTCCCCTTCGCACCTACGTTGGTTTTCGAAATATGGGAGAATGATTGGGATTTTAGAAGATTCCCCTTCTAGGAGTTTCCAGAACTTGTTTCAACTAATTACCTTGGATAAAGAATTCGGATCCTATCCTTCCCTAATTTGGTGTTTTCCCCACTTATCCTTTGATCCTATCCCTCTATCAAAGCCGGATATGTTACCCTAGTTTGGTAATTGGATAAGAACTCCCAACTTACATTATTTCTGTATATATTCCTAAACTTCTATGTGGTTGGGGGTTGGCCTTTGGAGAGTGATTATGCCCTTATGTTGTTTTAGTTTGTGGTCATCATCTCATGCAATTAGGGTGATTTGAGGTGCATATTATGATGAGGAAAGGACAAGTCAACAACTTCAAGGAGCTCTTCTACAAGATCAACTGCTACTTATGGCTCTAACCTCCTTCCTTTTATAGTAATGCAAGGAATTCATTATTTTCCTATATGTGGTGTTGTTATTTAACTTATTTCACTACCATGTTGATCTATTAAATGAAGTACTTAGATGATACTGCATATATCTCATAATTTCTTAGTGTGTGTTATATGACTGTGCAAGTTATAATTTTGGCATTCAGAGCTATGAATGGAGCTTACAAGATAAAGAATTAGTGAATCGTGTGAAGGATTCCAGATAGGCCTCACTTCATCATCTATTTACTTTAAGGAAAAGCATTGTGTTCCTTGTCCCTCCGATGTTCTAAGTTAGCCACTGACCTAAGGGAGATACTTTTGTCCGCAATTGTAAATCCCATATAACAATTAGTATCCTTAGGGGATAACTACGTGTTATTATTAATTGATTTCTTAGAGAAACCTGATGGGACTATTTATTACCCATCAACTATGAAGTTGGCTTATTCCATTGTTACGAAAACATTACATAAATTATCTCCCTACATGACTCTCTATTTACCCCATAATATCCTACCTAGTTATATGCATTTTATTCCAGCTTCACATTTTTCATCCCTAAAACATCAAAAGAAACCATATAATATGACCAATATATCCAATTGATGTCATGCATGATCATCCACCCATCCTTGTCAAACATGGACATGGGGTCTAATTATGCCATTTCATCCTCTATCCTAAATTTTCTTATTCCTTGGACCCCATGTCTTTATTGTGCTACTCCAATATCTCCATGTATTTCTTTTAGTCCTACAGACACTTCCATACTATATGAATTTCTAGTTCCAAATTAGTTCATACTAAGCTTTTTAATGCCTTTATGGTTGTTATATCTTTGAGTGGAATAGGTGGTGATACATGACAACCTTAGCTATTAATTCTTGTTTCGTTGGATCATATAGCTATTTGTCTTTTTGTTCCTTTTTATGTCCTTCCAAGAGATTTTTCTTTCTATGATTTTATAATAACCTCTTTAGATTGAACCTCAAACTCATCATCTAATGTTTTTTTACAAGAATTATTTTTGGCATCCCCTTATATTAATTCCTTATGACTTTGTGAGAGAAATATCTTGTAATGAAGTTTTGATTTTCCCATGCCAAAGCTTTAAAAATGTATTTTTCCTACTAATATTAACTATATGAACTAAGTCCATTTAAGGATATCCAAAAACTAGTTTTATGGGGAAGGAGGGAACCCAATTTTGTTGGCTTAGCCAGAAAGTTATGGATTTAATCTCCTTATTTACACCAATTTGATACATACTATCAAATATCATGTTCTTTGAATTTCAAATCTTCTTAGACACTTGTAATCACTTAGGTTAATAACATACTATCAGATATCGTTATCTTGGAAGTTTAAGTTTGTTTAAAAAAGTGTAATTCACAATTTGTTTAAAGAAATGAAATTATTTTTGTGAAATAAGTATTCTTTTTTTATTTAGTGTATATACAATTTCTCTATGATTTTATTTTGTTATACTTTAGATATTTCATGTTTTGTTTATTTAAAAATTGTTAAAAAAATTGTTAGAATAATAAAATTAGCTTACTAAACCTATATAACATAGCCTAAGATTTCTAGAACTTCAAATTAATTTGTACATTAAAAAATATATTTAAAATAAAACAAAATATATAAAAAAATATCATAAAAAATTACATTGTTGAATTCCATCTTAAAAAAAACTATTTTTATATTTCATGTTAAATTATTTATATATTTTTTACATATAATTTCTAATACTCAACTATTTATATCAACATCAATAATAAAAAAACCTCAAATTATTAAATTAATATTATATTATTGTTAAAAACATAAATTAAATTATTTAATTTTTATTTATCTATTTATTTAATAGGACAAATAGTATATTTTTTCTATTACCATTATTACTGGTATCACACCTATTCTTAATGTTCAAGACAAAGATGGAACCAAAAAACTTCTAATATTTTAAATAACATATTTATACCTAACCTGCCCAAAAGCTATTAAAAACATAATTCTTAAAATAATATTTAATATTATTTATATATATATAGATATATATATTAAAAATCATAATTTTATTTTAAAAAATACTATTTTTAAATTTTAAATTTTATTTTAGATTACATTTACAACATACCGAATATATCATTCAATCACTGCTGTATGTATTTTGTATTAATATACTTTATACTACTAAACTTTCACTTTACATGGGATTTATTTTAACAAACCACAGCTTAACATGAAAAATTTGGATACTATATGTATTATAAAAATTGGGAAATCTGAAGTCCTTATCTTCAATATTATTATGATGAATATGGGTGCATACTAGTGGCATCCCTCCCCTATGCACATGTTAAATGTTGTACATGTATTGTTGACACACCTGCCTACAGCGAATGCATACCATTGTGTTTCATTAACTGTCTCGTTAAGACTAAAATCTGAACTGAACAATAAGAATCAAAATTCAACGATAGGAGGGGCCCTTTCTCCATGGGCAATATAAGGTGATCTTTGTGCCTTTTGGTGGTGCTTTTATGGGTAAACAATGCTATAAGAATCTGCATATTGATTTATTTTGCACACAAGTGCAACTTTGATTAAAATAATCAAAGTAAAATATGATGTTTTTACGTTTGCGGTTTATAATTCCATAGGTTTCGAAGTCTACCATTGACAGAAACATTGGTTTTAAAATATCCTTTACCAGAGTGTCCAACTGTGTTTTGCTTGCATATTAGTACAATGTGGAATAAACCTTCTAATACACCGAGAAGTATGTAAAAAGGGAGTATTGGCCAGGAGATTTTTTTAAGTGACATATGTAATACCATATACATTATTAAAACAAAATTTATCTATAACAAGGTGCGCACATAGTAAAACCCATATCATTACATGAATGTTGTGCATGAATTGGTGAGACATTATGGATAAGGTTGATTTTTTGAGTCATGTCTATGGGAACACAGGGACTTTAGTGTTCACTCGTATTGACGAGCTATTAATTTATCTGATGAATTTTTTATTCAATCAAAGTTCATCGGTGATAATTTCGTTGCAGGAATTTTTTAACCAAATGTTTGAATTTTCCCTCCTATTGCAAGCTTCACGTGCCCCGGTGTTATTTCTTAACAACATTAGTGCTCAAAACCTTCAGTAAGATGTTATTATGAGCTGATTGTGGTGAAATTCATAGGTGTGAGGATTGCACGTCGAGCTTCAAAGTAAGTCATCACGGTACTAGGTAGTTTATTCGTTGTGATAATGATCGAGCATTGGCTACTTATGATTTGGTCAATTCATGTTGTAGTTTCTATCTTTGGTATGGACAAAATTATTTGATCACTGGCTGACAAGTTCATTTTCTTACTCTAAATCCATTTCCTTTATTAATATGGGCATAAAACATTCAAAAAGGAGCAAAACGATTGAAAAAATCATTTCAATTTAGGTGTGACCTCCGAAACTTCTAAACTTCCTAAAAGATACTAAAGGAATGGTAACGTATTATGCTAAATATTTTGATACGTTTAATCTTTAAAATTATTTATGATTATGACATACGAATTATTTTTTATTTTTTTTTTCCTGTTTTGAATTACATTACTCACTAGATTGAACGCAACCTATGTGGTTCATAAAGGATCTGATCGCTCACTTCAAACCAAATCTTCAAAATATTACCAAATGCGTAATATAATGCTATGTTAGTGACAAAACAATTACGAAACTATTTTCAGTTTCATACATTAGAATTCGCTAGTATTTTGGCAAGGGAATGCACAATAAATTACCAAGTACAATGCATCATTATGAAGGTATAATTCATTGATTTTGTAATATTAATAGAAGATAAATCACCGTACCATTGCTGGACTCCTGAGGTAGGATTCACAAATAAGTGTACTGCATGCAATAGGTTCCCTAGCATCCAGAGGGTGGGATGCTTCGCATAGAGCGAAAGGGCCCCCTAAATTTAAGGGCTCTCGATCTCAACATTCTACAGACGAAACTGGTTCCATTGCACGTTCAATCACATGAAATTTAAGAGGTTATTTTCCAAATTAAAAATGTAAAACTGAATAATAAAGGAGCTACACTTTTTAAAGATTCCTAATATCTAGTGCTGTCTGCTTCTTCAGTAATTTCACACTGCCTCCAAGTCACCTTATTAGTCACTATGCGAAGGTTAAGGTGAAGGCATGTTTTTGCTAATGACAACAATTAATTTTAGTCTTTTGTTGTATATGTCGAGAGGAAATATGAATGCAATTGTTTTCTAATGTCTTTTTTCACATTAAAAATGCTAAAGACATAGATGTGTCAAATTATACTGATTTTTTTATATGCAAGCATGTTTTAGCTAAAGAGACCTGTTCATTTCGGTATTTTGGTTATATATGTCGAGAGGATGTATGAATGCATTTTGTTTGCTAAAGGATTTCTTTGGATTAAATATGCTAAACACAGATGTGTCAACTTATACTGATTTCATTATTGTTCTTCAGATTAAAAATGTTAAAGACACATATGTGTCAAGTTATACTGATTTTATTAAAGCATGTTTTAGCTAAAGAGAACAGTTCATTTCAGTCTTTTGGTTATATATGCCAAAAGGACGTATGAATGCAACTGTGTGTTAAACGATTTCTTCGGATACTAAAGACATAGATGTGTCAACTTCTACTAATTTCATTATTGTTCTAATAACACTGAGTAATATATATGATTTATTATTTACTTTGTTTTTTTAGTTTTTTTTTTTAAAAGATATTTTCATGTTAATATAGATGTATAAACTTGCACAACCACATTTACCAATGTGATTGATAAACACTTATAGGCATATATGGAACATATATACAACCACATTTTCCAATGTGGTTGATATCAACCACATTTTCCAATGTGGTTGATATCAACCACATTAATAATCATTATGGTTATTTAGAATTATTAATAACTGTATAAAATTATTAATAACTATATAAATATTAACAACGAGATTAATTATAATAATAATAATAATAATATCCATTTTTAAGGTCACGACCAAGCGAGACACCAAATTTGTGTATGAGACCCCCTTGTTTGTGAGGCAAAGGGACCCACCTCCACACAACGATTTGACTGCTAAGTCTACCAAAGCATACATACTCTACCCCCTCTGGTTTTGAACCTATGACCTCTTAGAAGGAAACACATGCTCTTAACCATTAAGCCCACTCAAGCTATATATATTATTGTATAAATATTATAATAATTATATAAACTCCTAATATATATTAATTAATAATTGGAATAGCCCATAACAATATTACATTATCATTATATTATTTAAATAATCTAATAATATAAATTTATAAAAAAAAATAACAATTATATTCTATTATAATAATAATAATAATAATAATAATAATAATAATATATTATTATTATTATTATTATTATTATTAATATAATATTCAAATATAATTATTATTATAATAATGATATAGTCAATATTATTATAATATTATTAGGAGTTTATATTATTATTATAATATTTATATAATACTATATAGAAATAATGTGGTTGTTAATATTTATATAGTTTTTTTTTTTTTTTCGTTTGCAGATTACTGTGGTGAGATTTTTGCATAGAGTTCGGATTTTACATGTTCATGTTTTTTGGTCGACGTTTCGATCTGAAACTAGACTCATCATCAGGACAAAATTGAGGATGCAATATAATATGAATATGTGATCTTTAACTGATGATTAATTTATTATTATTATTATTTTTTAAGTTTTATTGATTTTATAATTAATTATTTAATAACTCTTTGTAATTATTTTTAATTTTTATATTAATATTACAATTTTATATATTTTGTCTTATTTTATCATTATGCTTCATGAAAATTACATAGAAAAACTTTTGTCGACCCGTTTCGAACCAGCCAGTGTGGTTCATCGTCAGGACAAGTTGAATGAGCAAATCTCACTAAGCACATTAAATAGATAGGGCAGAGAATCTCATGACTTAACGGTTAACAAACAATAGCTAGAATTGACTCGATAACGGATAGATTGACTTGGATAAAGGGTCAATTAATATTAATATATATAAATTTTTTATTCATTTTATTATTTTAATTAATTTTAAAAAGAATTTTTTTTTGGTTATTAATATTAAAATTAAAATGTAAGGGACAATGTTAGAATTAATATATAAATGATGTAAATATATTAATGAATATAAATTAAAAGTTTATGTAAAATAAATTAATTTCGAAAATATTAGTTAGTAATAAATATAAAATGGAGTAATAGTTAATTATATTATAGTATTAAAATATTAAAATTAAAATAGTATATTAGCTTTGAATTATAAATTTTTTTTTTTTTTTTTATGTAAATTAAAAATAAAATTAATATACAAAGAGTTTAGTTAAAAATATTAGTTAGTAATAAATAGAAATGGTTAATAATAAAAAATATATATTTTTATCAATATTCGCCCAGAAATATTATAATGTTAAAAATTAAAATAGAATATTAGTTTTAAATTATAACATAGAATAATTAAGAAAAACGTTAATAGTTTAAATTAATTAATTGATATTAGTAAATTTATAAATAAATCAAGTTTAAATAAATAGTCACCATATATATATATATATATATATATATATATATATATATATATATATATAAAGAAATCACAAAAATAAAACAATCACACTGGCTGGTTCAAAACGCGTCGACAAAAGTTTTTCTATGTGATTTTTGCCGAAGATTCCTCAACAGACCAATTATTTATTATTTATGATAATTAATAACTATACAAATAATAGCAACTATATTCTTATATAATTATATATTTATGATTATTATATTAATATTATTATAATAATATAAACTCATAATAATATTAGTATTTTTTGGATCAATGACCGGAGAATCCACAGTTTTAACATTTTTGTACCAACGTTTCAAATCCCAAATGGGATCCATCATCAGGATATGAGAATGATGATGAGCAGAAGAGCAACAAAGAATTAATAAATAGTGATAAAACAGCTAGAATGACAAACTGTCGGCCGACATAATTTTTATAATTTTAATTAATTATTAATTTGTTTAATTAATTTTATTAATTTTATAATTTTATAATTTTAATTTTAATTAATTTTATTAATTTGATTTATTAATTTGCTATATTAATTTAACTTTGCTTTATTAAAATTATACCTAAAATTAAATGAAAATAACACTAACTCTAATAAGAAAATACCTTATACCTAGAGCTAAAAGAAATTAAAATAAATTAAAATTAACTCTAAAATGAAACTAATTAATACCTAGATCTAAAGAAATAATTATTAACACTAAAAAGAAATTAATTTATATGAAAATATTAATTTGAATTAAAATAAATTGTTTTATTAATTTGTTTTATTTAATATCATATGATATAATAATATTAGTTAGTATTATTAATATAATACCTAGAGCTAAATGAAAATATTATTATACCTAGAACTAAATTTAATATGATAATATTATTAATTAGCTTTATTGATATTATACCTAGAACTAAATTTAATATGATATAATATTATTAATAATAAGCTTTTCTAGAAATAAATGGAAAAAACCTTAACTTTAATATGATTAACTTTAATATGATTAAAACTAAAATGAAATTAGATTTAATTAATATTAATTCCTAAAAAAAATTAATTAAATTATTATTATTAATATAAATTATATTATATTAACTATTATAAATAATTAATATTTATAATAAATTAATATAATGACTAATAAATTAAAATGAAATTAATAAATCCTAGAATTTAATGGAAAATCTATACCTAGACCTAAATGAAAACAAAGACTGAAGACACCAGAAAAGAGAGGGACAACTTACCTGCTGAGGCCTTAACCAGGGGATGCACTTGTTTTTATTTCCTTGATCAAGGGAAGCCAGCTCCCGCTAATCTCCACGCCATTATCTCTGTTCAAATTATGAGGATGCTTGATAATTTCAAGCGCTTCTCTGATCTTTCGTCTTTGATGCTGCTCTTCTCTGGCGATAATTGATGCGCTTTCCAGATAGATATGGTGTTTAGTTTTTAAGGAGTGCTCTGCTAGGGCTGAAGTTCGAGATCTTCCGTTTGTAATATCTGCGCCATGTTCCTTGAGTCTAGTCTGGAGGGAGCGACCTGTTTCACCAATGTAGCTTTTTCCACAGGAACACTCTATTTTATAAACTCCTTTAAGCTGATGGTTGTCGATATCATCTTTAACAGACTTCAAACTTTGTCTGATAGTACCAGGAGCTGAGAAATGAGTGATAATGTTTTTCTTTTTTAGGATTTTAGCGATTTTGTCCGTAATCCCATGGATGTATGGTAGAAAAACAATACCACAATTAGGCTGGTCTTGAGCCTTAGGCTCCTGAGACAACAACTTTCTTTCAGCTTTCTCTATGGCCTTTTTGATTTCTTGCTCCTTGTAGCCTATACTTTTAAAAGTTAAGATTAGATGCTTCTTCTCTTCCTCAAGGTGCTCTAAGTCGGAAATTCGAAGGGCTCTCATGGCCAGCGTGTTTAGAACACCAACCTTCTGTGCAGGGTGATGGTGGGAATCAGCATGGAGGTAACTCTCTGTGTAGGTTGATTTCCTGAAAACCTTATGGCCCAAAGAGCCATCCTCCTTTCTGATGATAAGGACGTCTAAAAACGGAATGCTTTTGTTTTCTTCGAGTTCCATTGTAAACTTTATATCTGGAGAGATCATATCCTGATGATGGATCCCATTTGGGATTTGAAACGTTGGTACAAAAATGTTAAAACTGTGGATTCTCCGGTCATTGATCCAAAAGATTCAAGCCACAGATCTCTGAAATCCATAATATTAGTATTATTTATTTATTATTATTATTATTATTATTATTATTATTATTATTAGGTTTTAGTATTTTTAATATTTATCTTAGGGTTTGTATACATAGGGTTAATTATTATCAGTATTTAGAATTATTAATAACTATATAAATATTAACAACCAGATTATTTATATATATTACTTTATAAATATTATATTAACGTTATAATAATTATATAAACTCCTAATACATATTAATTAATAATAAGAATACGCATAATAATATTAGATTATCATTATATTATTCAGATAATCTAATAATATAAAATTAAAAAAAAATAATAACAAATATATTATATAATAATAATAATAATAATAATAATAATAATAATAATAATAATAATAATAGATTATAATATTATAATAATAATATATTATTATAATAACATACAAATATAAGTATTATTACAATAATAATATAATTAATATTATTATTGAATGTCACATCGCAATCATCCAAAAGGAGGAATGAACCCTGCCCAAAAGAAAGAGCAATATGTGATTGGGTAGCCAGACCAAAACCTTATCAGATGTAACCGATAATCTTATTAGGTACGTAAAATAATCAGGGATTGATGCAGTCAAGTGGAAGGGATCTGGCTAAAGGAAGTGTTGATTGTTGATGGCTCGATACTCTGATGGCTTATATGTGATATATCGATACACTAATAGCGATTGGAGCGATCGCTGATTAGGGATTGGAGGTTTCAGAGGTTGGAGCATTGCAGAAAAGTAACAAAGGCACAAAATTGATGATTCATAGAGTCAAGTTCATAATATTTAAGATTTAACTTTGTGTTTTGGCAAAGTTTTCCTTTGAATTTCCTGTATTTCTATGTATTTTCGATATTTTTTTGTCCCAGACAGTTTTTAAAGGAAAATCGAAAGATTAATGCTCCTAATAGTGTAAAAGGCTCCGACAAGGTTATATGTGTGTGTTTGTGAAGTCTGACAGTTAATCACATATCGGGTGTGGAGGAGGTGTATATTATTGTGAACCGTGGAGGACCCGATACTCGATTGCGATAAAGGTGGAACCTCGAAACATGTGCAAAGGTTGTATAAAGCAAAAAGGCATGTTTTGTGGCATTTCCTTCATAAAAGGTTTTATAGGGAAAATATTGTCGATAGAAGATTTTATGCGATAAATATATATTAACCAAGCCTAAAGAAAGGAAAGGTTATATATGTCCAGGTAAAGAGATAATGAAGGTTATGAGGAGGTTTAAAGTCTCGATGGGATGTTTAAGTGGGGTGATTGAGTTCCGATATAAAGGAACTGATGAATAGGGCCTTAACCATTCATGGCTGAATATTTGACTCATTAGAGAGTTAAATTCCTAAGAAAAAAGGTGTCCATGCATTTTACATGCATACTGTGGGTGTAAGCGGGGGTAACCCTACAATCAAAACCCCAAGGGATTATGAATGGAAGAAAATAATGTTAAACCCAAGGGACTAATATTATAAACCCAACATTGGTAAACCCTAATATAAATATTTTAAAGAAAAAAATAGACATGGTTTATTTTCATGGTGAGAGAATCCTTGTCCCTATGATTAACAATGTTTGACCATGATCGATATTATAAACCTAAGCGAATAATAAACCCAAGGCATTGATATTATAAACGGCAAGGAATAATACAACTAAGGTATTAATACGAAAACCCCAAGGGATTATGAACCCAAGGGAATAATATTAAACCCATGGGACTAATATTATAAACCCAACATTGTTAAACCCAAATATAAACACTACAAACACTAAAATAAACATGGCTTATTTTCATGGTGAGTCAATCTTTATCAAAATGTGACATTCAACCAAGGGACTAATACTATAAAACCAACATTGGTAAACCCAAATATAAATACTAAAAATACTAAAATAAACATGGTTTATCTTGACACTAAGACAAATCTTGTCACAATGCGACATTCAACCATGGTTGACGATGTTTGCCTATGAATGACAATGGTTTACCATGATTTATATTATCAATGAAAGGGAATAATAAACCGAAGGGAGTAATACTAAAGCCCCAAGGGAATATGAACCCAACGGAACAATATTAAGCGCAAGGGACTAATATTATAAAACCAATATATTCATAAACCCAAATATAAACATTACAAACACTAAATTAAACATGTTTTACTTTCATGGTGAGACAATCTTTGTCAAAATGTGACATTCAAGCATGGGACTAATATTATAAACCCAACATTGGTAAACCCGAATATAAATACTACAAACACTAGAATAAACATGGTTTATTTTGGTGGTGAGACAATTCTTGTCACAATGCGACATTCAAAAATCATTGACCATGTTTGGCTATGATTGACAATGGTTTACAATGATTGATATTATAAGCCAAAGGGAATAATAAACCCAAGGTATTGATATTATAAACCCAAATGAACAACAAACCCAAGGGATTAATACTAAAAGCCCAAGGGATTATGAACCCAATGGAATAATATTAAACCAAAGGGCCTAATACTATAGACCCAACAATCATAAACCCAAATGTAAATATTACAAAGACCAAAACAAACATGATTGATTTTCATGGTGAGACAATATTTTTCAAAATGGGACATTCAACCATGGGAATAATATTATAAACCCAAATTTTGGTAAACCCAAATATAAATACTACAAACATCAAAGTAAAAATGATTTATTTTGATGGTGAGACAATCCTTGTCAGAATGTGAGAATCAACCATGGTTGACCATGATTGATATTATAAACCTAAGGGAATAATAAACCCAAGGGATTGATATTATAAACCCAAAGGAATAATAAAAGTAAGTGATTAATACTAAAACCCCAAGGGATTATGAACCGAAGGAAATAATATTAAACCCATGGGACTAATATTATAAACCCAATATTGATAAACCCAAATATAAATACTACGAACACTAAAATAAACATGGTTTATTTTGATGGTGAGACAATCCCTGTCAGAATGTGAGAATCAACCATGGTTGACCATGATTGATATTATAAACCTAAGGGAATAATAAACCCAAGGGATTGATATTATAAATCCAAAGAAATAATAAAAGTAAGTGATTAATACTAGAACCCCAAGGGATTATGAACCGAAGGGAATAATATTAAACCCATGGGACTAATATTATAAACCCAATATTGATAAACCAAATATAAATACTACGAAAACTAAAATAAACATGTTTTATTTTGAGGTGAGACAATCCTTGTCACAATGCAACATTCAAACATGGTTGACCATGGTTGGCTATGATTGAAAATGGTTTACCATGATTGGTATTATAAACTTAAGACAATAGTAAACCCAACTTATTTACATTATAAAGCCAAATGAATGATAAACCCAAGGGATTAATACTAAAACCTTAAGGGATTATGAAGTTAAAAATAATGGAGAAATGGTTATATGGTTGTCACGTATCTCCTTAGTTTAGGATTAGTTCCTAGATTTTAGGAGGTTGTTTACAACTACCTATTTTTCAGTGATGTATTTAATATTGTAATATTCATTTGATGTAATGTAGAGTGAACGAGAGTGAGAGTCTCCTCTTGGTTTGAGTGCAGTCTCCCAGGTGCCATACACACCTGTGAGCTGCAACTCCTTCATTTTAATTCAAAGTGTGATTTTTATCTTGGTATTAGAGCTTAGGATAGAGATAGCCTCAAAAAATTTTTTAGGGATGTATCATTAGTTACATTTCTGTAGTGGTAGGAGTACATGTAAATGTGTCTGTGTGATCAGGTGGAACTGCAGTAACACCTGGAGCGAAGGGTCTCAGATGATTGATCATCTCTGAGCTGGAGAAAAGGTTGAGCAATTGGCGCGGATTTTTTGAAGACAGTCGCGCCAATCCAGAACAAAACAGATTGGCGCTATTTTTTAAAGAACAGACGTGCCAATTGGTGCTGGTTTGGGGCTGATAAGCGTGCCAGCAAAATTATAACTAAATTGGAGTGGATCCGTGGCTGTTAAGCGCGCCAATTTCCGTGGACACTGTGAATTTTTCTTTTCAGCAATTGGTGCGGATTTGTAGCTGTTCAGAGCGCCATAGAGCCAACCTCTTTCTCTCTGGAAATCTACAATTTTTTTTGTTGCAGATCGAAGTTGCCCGGTGGTGGCACGTGGAGATTTCTGCTTGGTGGTAGCAGATTTGATTTGCCCGGTGGTGGCGAATTGAGGTTCCTTGATCCGCTCGGATCGGACCTGCCTGGTGGTGGCGAATTGGGGTTCCGTGATCCGCTCGGAGGTACCAGATCGGACTTGCCCGGTGGTGGCGAATCAGAGCTCTGTGATCTGCTCGGTGGAAGCATATCGGTGTTTTTCCCGGTGGTGGCACAGTGCAGCTCCTTGATCTGTTCAGTGGAAGTAGATCGTCTTTGCCCGGTGGTGGCATGTTGGAGCTTGCTTGTTGATTTGTTCGGTGGTAGCAGATCGGTTTTGCCCAGTGGTGGCAATGTGAAGTCCCTGATCTGTTCGGTGGCAGCAGATCGGACTTGCCCGGTGGTGGCACAGTGAAGTTCCTGATCTGTTCAGTGGAAGCAGATCAGACTTGCCCGGTGGTGGCCGATTGGAGTGTTCGGTTGGGTGAAAATGAACAACAATATAGAATCATACCTCCACGAGTCTGGCAAACTCGATGGAATGAATTTCTCCAACTGGAAATTTAAAATGTAAACTTTTCTGGACAGTGTAAATGCATGGGCGATCATTGAAGGAAATGAGCCGAGATTTGGAATAGTGACCCAAGAAAAAGACTGGGATAAAAGAGAAACGAAAGCAAAAGTTATACTGAAGATGTCCGTTAAGGACAATATTATCCCACATATCAGAGATTCCAAGTCAGCCGCTGATCTATGGACAATGATCAAGAACCTGTACGAGACTCAGAATACAAATCATGTTTTGGCACTCAAGGGAAAGTTGTTTGCATTTAAGATGGACGAGAATGAGTCTGTTGGTGGATTCATGGCCAGAGTCAAGGATCTAAGAGATAAACTAGGAGCTATTGGAGAAAAGGTGTCCCACTCATATCTAGTTACACTCACATTGAACAGAATGACAGATGAATACCAGACATTCATCACAGGACTGTCAGCGAGGGAGAAAGCCCCTTCATTTGATGAGCTGACAGCGATTCTGCTCCAGGAGGAGGAGCGAAGACAGAATTTGAAAACTCAGAGCAATGACCTAGCTCTAATGGCGAAGAGGTGATAGTACAGAGGAAAGCAGCACCAGCACCAACATCAGCACCAACAACCGCAGCAGCAACAACAGAAGGGGGCCGGCTCTTTTCAAAAGAGACCATTCAGAGGTATGACTGATAATTATGTTAAGAGATGTTTTTATTGTGGGAAACCTGGTCATCATATTAAAGAATGCTACAAGAGGCAGGCGGATGAAAGAAGAGGCAAACAGAGGAAACATCACGGCTTTTTTGCTGGAGAAGAGGAGGACCACAGCCATGATCTTCGACTATTGACAGTCGATTGTGCTCTTTCAGCATCAAAGGGAGATGAGGACGACATATGGTATGTCGACTCTGGCGCATCCTCTCATATGACCGGTAAGAAGGACTGTTTTGAATTTCTTGAAGAATCTGCATGTGGATCAAAAATTTATCTAGGAGATGACAGTGGGTATGAGATCAAAGGGTATGGAGATATTACTGTGAAGCTACCTAGTGGTGACATTAAACATCTTAAAAATGTATTATATGTTCCAGGAATTGAGAAAAACTTGATCTCTGTCTCAATGATTACAGACCGGGACATGCAGGTGCAATTCTTTAAGAATGGTTGTGTCATTAAGGATAGCCAGATGGAAACAGTTGGAATAGGAGTGCACGTGTGGAATTTGTATAGATTGGATGCAAAGAGTATGCCACGACAAGCAATGGTTGCAGTTGGATCAACAGTCAAAAATCTCTGGCATCAGAGATTTGGACATCTCAATTTGCAAGACCTCATCTTACTTCAGAAGAAAGGTATGGTCGATGGACTCCCTATTTTTCATAATGTCAAGTTGGAATGTGATGGATGTTCATTAGGGAAAATGCATAGAGAAGAGTTCCCTTTGCATGTCAACAGAAAGGAAAGAGACATCCTAGAACTACTGCATACAAATATTTGTGGACCTATGCAAACTAGGTCCTTAGGAGGTGCATATTATTTTCTGTTGTTTACAGATGACTGCACTAGGTTTTCATGGGTATATTTTTTAAGTAAAAAGAGTCAAGCCTTTCAGTACTTTAAAGAGTTTAAATCTATGATAGAGAACCAAACAGGAAAAAGGATAAAGATTCTCCACTCAGACCAAGGGGGAGAATACAGGTTAGGAGAGTTCATGAACTTCTGCAAGAAGCATGGGGTTATGCAACAATTTACAGTGCCACACACTCCACAGCAGAATGCAAGAACAGAACTCTGGTGGAGTGCGCCAGAAGTATGCTTCAAGGTAAAGGTATATCAAATGGTCTTTGGGCAGAAGCCATTAATACTGCTGTTTATTTAAAGAATAGGAGTCCTACTAAATGTCTAGGCTTCAAAACCCCCTTTGAAGCATTGTTTGGACTCAAACCAGTAGTTAGTCATCTAAGAATATTTGGATCTAAAGCTTATGCTCATATACCAAAAGCAGATAGAAAGAAGTTAGACCCCAAAGCCTTGAAATGTATATTTGTAGGATATGGCACAGAGTATAAGGCATACAAGTTATATAATCCTGTGACTCATAAAGTTTTTGCAAGCAGAGATGTTATTTTATGAACCCAAGGGAATAATATTAAGCCCAAGGGATTAATACTAAAACCCCAAGGGAATAATATTAAGCCCAAGGGACTAATATTATAAACCCAACATTTGTAAACCCAAATATAAATATTACAAAGACTATAATAAACATGATTCGTTCATGGTGATACAATCCCTGTAAAAATGTGACTTTCAACCATGGTTGACCATGATTGATATTATAAAAATGAGGTAATAATAAACCCAAGGGAATAATATTAAATCCAAGGGACTAATATTATAAACCCAACATTCGTAAACCCAAATATACATGTTACAAACAATAAAATAAACATCATTCATTTTCATGGTTAGAAAATCCTTGTGACAATGTGACATTCAAGCATGGTTGACCATGGTTGGCTATGATTGACAATGGTTTACCATGATCGATATTATAAAGCTAGGGGAATAATAAACCCAAGGGATTAATATGAGAAACCGAAAGGAATAATAAAACAAAGGGATTTGTACTAAAACCCCAAGGGGTTATGAACCAAAGGGAATAATATTAAACCCAAGGGACCAATATTATAAACCCAATATATATAAACCCTAAGACAAATATTAAAAACATTGAAATGAAAATGATGGACCATCATTGATTTTCATATTGAGACAATCCTTATGAAAATTCCATGTTGGACCATGGTCGACATCATAATAAAACATGTTCGACTCAGGAATAATAAACCCAAGCAATTGATATTATAAACCCAAGGGATTAATACTAAAACCCCAAGGGATTATGAACCAAAGGGAATACTATTAAACAAAAGGGACTAATATTATAAACCCAAGGGATTGATATAATAAACCCAAAGGAATAATAAACCCAAGGGAATATTATTTATTTTCATGGTGAGACAATCCTTGTCACAATGTGACATTCAAGCATGGTTGGCTAGGATTGACAATGGTTTTCCATGATCGATATTATAAACCTAAGGGAATAATAAACTCAAGAGATTAATATGAGAAACCCAAAGGAATAATAAAACTAAGGGATTAATACTAAGACCCAAAGGGATTATGAACCCAAGGGAATAATATTAAATCGAAGGGACTAATATTATAAACATTAAAATAAACATGATCGACCATCATTGATTTACATATTGAGACAATTCCTATCATAATTCCATGTTGGGCCATGGTCAACATTATAATAAACCATTTTTGACTCGGGAATCATAAACCCAAGCGATTGATATTATAAACCCAAGGGATTAATACTAAAACCCTATTGATTATGAACCTAAGGAAATTTTTTTTTTTTTCGTAAATATGACTAATTCTATTAATGTAACAAAAAATAGTACATGGAGGCACTGAACTCTGTAGATCCTATCTTAGATTATGCCTTTTTTAACAAACAGTAACTAAAAATGATTGCCCGCACCGAGGAAACCAGTCCAAAACTAGAGGAGTGTGTTGCCCAAGCAGGGGAACCGGCCTGTAAAACCACAGTGGAATAGTTTTTTGAACAAAACATCAAAAATGACAACAATTACAAAAAGAAATAGTAGAAAGGACCCCTAAGTTTGATGACCGGGAGCTCAAAACCTGAAGTAAACTTTGGCCAGCTAGGTGTCATTAGGTGGCCGAGGTTCTTCCACAATTAGACACCTGTATGCCTCCTTTTCATTTTCCTAATGTTGTTGATCTCTCATCTTCACTTGCATATTCGTGTAGCCACCTAGAATATTGTGCCCCTAAGCTGCGCCTGTTCGGTCCGGAGCTTCATCATGGGTTTTGCGTGTCCCAAAGCTGCCACCATGAGTTTTCCTTTTGCTGGTGTTCGTCCTCTCTTGAATGCTGCGAGCTATGTCAGAGCTTTGAGGCTCCTCTTTGAAAGCAACTGAAATGGTTACAATTACGCATGGGATTTCCAGCGTACAAAGAAACTGGAATTGTGTGGAGTGGTTGGATTGCAGCGTTGGGGATAGAGGTAGCAGGTGGCCGAGGAGCCTCTTCAACATGCCTAGAGCTAGCCATCTGAGCACGCCTAACATGCCCCCTACCACTGCAGGTGACTGGATAACGACCCGTGAATTGAGTCGTCGTTGAGGGGGAGGAGGAATCCGAAGGGGTAGAGTTAGAGAGGGACAACGGGGTGGTGGGGGGAATTGCTCTTCCTCTGCTACTGCCTCTTCTACAATGTATCATGTGTCATAGATGAGGCATATTTTCCTGGTCAGAATTGTGCCGATGAGGAGTAGGAGGCGTAGAGCGAGGGATAGAATGGCCAATGGGAGTAGGAGAATCGGGAATTCGAGGTTCAGAAGTAGGATTCAGGGCCAAAGCAACAATTTAAAAACAAAAAATAATATTATTCAAGAAGTGGGCACCTTCAACCATTTCAATATAGCAAAGAATCTGGCAATGTCTCCCTGTTGTCATGCGTGAGCTCAGTTCTGCAGCAATAGGGAGGCAGTTGTGGTTAAAATGAGGCGGCACAGGGGGAGGGTGGTCCAAAATCACCATCTTATGGATCAGAATGTGGCTTCCTCAGCCCACACAAAGAATTAAAATGCCATTAATTTCAGTGGTGAGCTTCTGGGTTGAACCGTGGGTGGCCATGAGGCCACGCCACTTGCCAGCCCAGATTTGTCACGCTGTACCGGCACTATTAAACACCCACATCTGGGTGTTTTGCATCTTTCTGCACCAGATCAGTGCATTCCTATAAATGAGAGTTGTCATTTAAGATGTCATGCAAGCTAGCATTTAGAACTCATTCACTATCCACCCCCAAATTTTCCAGGACATCCACCACTTTATGGCCTTCCCTTTTGATATGTTGGAATGTGATTTCTCTATTGGTTAAGAGCCATTTTTCTATGAGCTCTAAACGGGCCACTAATCTCTAGTTGCTGGATACTTTGTGGGATAGTTTTCCCTAGATTAGTTGATTGGTGATGTTGATAAGGATTTGTGAGTCTCCTTCAATTACAATGGGAAAAAAACCATGTTGCTGAGCTAAGCACAGTCCATACCACAGTCCTTCTAGTTCAGCTGAATTGTTTGTGTCCCAACCTATTGATCCAAAGAAGAGCAAGAGTGGTTTTCCTCCATGATCTCTGAAGATGCCTTCATATCTGGCCATGCCTGGGTTACCTTTAGAGGCTCCATCAAAATTTAATTGTATCATTCCTTCGGAAGGAGGTTGCCATTTACTTGGAGCTTTGGAATTTTGAGAGGGGTTGCTAGAGTACTCATGAGTTTGGCTAATCCAGGGATGCCAATTCTCCCATATGTTTTTCTCCTTAGGTAGGGTAGGAAAATCCTCTTCATGCCATTTTTGAAGAGCCAAGGTTTCCTGAAGGTTGTTGTAGAAATTACTCCATATGTTTTCTAGAGGAGTGCATTGATTCTTAAAAATGCGTTTGTTACTTCCTTTCCATAAAGTCTAGATGAGTAGGCCTAGAATAATTTTCCATAGGGATTTTAGCAACCTACTCTTGTAAAGATCAATTATCCAATTATGGATGGTGTTTGTAATATCCCCTGTGACTCTACCCCCTTTTTGACATCTAAAGTCAATTTTTTCCCATAGTTTATTAGCAAGGTGTCATGTGTCCATAAGATGTTGTATTGTCTCTTTCTATTGGTTGCAATTAGGGCATCTTGAGGGCCCATTGAAGCTTCTTTTTCCTTAGATTGTCCTAGGTGAGTATCAAGTTTTGACATAGCAGCTAGAGAAATGTCGAGATCTTGGGCCAAATAATCGAAGACTAGATTTTATCCTACATAGGGTCTTTTACATCCTGATGGCAAATCAAGAGGTTGTACGCTTACTTTGTGGTAAAAATACCACATGAAGTATACCCCCATCTCAGAATATCCTTCTTATCTGAGAATATAATTTTTTTATTCGTGAGTTCTATGTCAATCTCATTGTGGAGTTGCTATGTTCATTGTTTGATTATTTGTGCTACTTTTAGCCATTGTCTGTATCCCTGATTGAGGGCTAGAACCCAATGCTGATTGAATTTTTCATTCTGTTGCGGTGCCCAATCATTTGTATGTGGAGGTTTAAACAAATTGCCTAGCCATTGTCTTTTTTCCATTAGTCAACCTAGATATGAGCATTACTACCATCTCTGATTTCCCAAAAACTGTGCTTTTGTATCATGTCGTTGTGCTGTCTTACTGCATTCCATATTAAGGAGCCCATTTCAGTGGGCAAAAGTCTGGTTAAATTGTCTAGCGGTCTGTTATTTGCATATTTGGTAGTCCAAAGTGTATCCCACAGTGTGTGTGGAGTTGAGAGCCATTTCCACCATATCCTTTCTCCCATAACAACATTTCTATGTTGAGGATCTAGAACACCCACACCTCCATATTTTTTAGGAAGGAAAACCGTCGTCCATTTGAGCAATGCCGATTTTCTATTCTGGCCTGAGGATCCCCATGGAAATCTACGTTGTAAATTTTTTATTCTCTTAAGCACCCATTTTAGTGTTGCTAAAATAGAGAAAAGATATAGAGGCATTGATTGTAAAATTGCCTTAACTAGCACTAGACGACTAGCCATATTAAGGGCTCTAAAGGTCCAGTAAGAAAGGAGGGCTTCAAGCTTTTCAAGGAGCAGATGCTAAGAGGAATGTTTAAGAGCTAAATCAGTCAATGGGGTGCCTAAATAATTTGAGGGTAGGGAGGCTTTAGAGAATCCGAGGATGCGAGTTATAGAGGATTGAGTGGAGGGGGGAGTGTGAAAAAAGAAAATTTGGGATTTTGTAGTGTTGATACTGGCTCCAGATGCTTCCGAATATTCATCAAGTAGGGATTTAAATATTAATGCTTCTTGAACTAAAGGGTGCCCAAACAACATTTTGTCATCCAAAAACTGTTGATGTGTGATGGCTGGGGAGTCATGGACTGAGATGCCTCTGAGCTGCTGAGTCTGAAGAGCATTCTTTATTGAACGTCCTAGCACTTAAGCCATTAACATAAAAAGAAAGGAAGAGAGGGGGTCTCCTTGATGAACGCTTCTAGAGGGGTGGGAAGGACGTGAGGGAATGCCATTTAATGAAATGGAGAAAAAAGTAGAGGAGAGAAGATTCATTATCCATCTGAACAAGGGAGGAGAGAAACCAAAGGCAGTAAGCATTCTTTGTATGTAGATCTAGCTTAACTTGTCAAAAGCTTTTGAGAGATCAATTTTGAGAAGCATACCTGATTTTTTGTTGTGCTTTAATGAATGAATGATCTCATGTGTGAGGCTTATGCCATCAATGATTGACCATCCTTCAACGTATCCCAATTGTTTTGGTGATATTAGCAAGGGAAGTAGTGGTTTCAAATGGGAAGCAATGAATTTGGAGATAACTTTGTAGATAACAATGTAGAGAGCTATTGGCATGAATTTGTCTAGCATTATAGAATGCTCTTCTTTAGGAATGAGTGCAATAAAGGTAGCATTTAGAGATGGAAGCAACCAATGCAAAGTTCTAGATTCTTCCACAACCTGCCAAACATGCACTTTGATGAGATCGCAGAATTTATGAAAGAAGTTGGAGGTAAAGCCATCTGGTCGAGGAGCTTTCCCCTCTTGGAGCTAATAAATTGCTGATTCAACTTTCTGTAGAGTAACCGGTCTAAGGAGTAATTTATTATGTTCTTCTGTGATTATTTTAGGGATATGGTGGAGAGTCCGTTCTATAGCTGCTTGTCTGTTGATTTGTGGTTCCTGATGAACGTTTTTGAAATGCTGGAGTAGCTCTCTTTCAATGTCGCCGTATTCTTCCAACCTTTCTCCCTACTAATTTTGAATTTGTGTGATGTTGTTGTGCCTTCTTCTCTGTATGGTGGTGCGGTGAAAGAATTTAATTTTCCTCTCTCCCTCTTTTAGCCATTTTACTCTAGATTTCTGCTTCCAGAGGATCTCCTCTTGCTTTCTTCTTTCATCTAGTTGATTATGAAGGTTCTATTCCTTTTCTATCAGTGCTTCTGTCCTTCCTTCACTAATTATTTTTTGCTAAAGTTCCATCATTTCTTATGCTAGAGCGCATTGCGCTTGAAAGATATTTCCAAAGGTCATTTGATTCCATTGCTTGACATTTATTTTGAGATATTTGAGCCGTTGTTGTAGTCGATACATTTTTTTCCTTTTGGGGGAATGCAACTTTTCCAAATTGAGAAAACCATATTACTGAATTCTAGGTGGGTAAGCCAAAGTGATTCAAAATGGAAGGGTCTTCTTGTGGAGTTACACTGTAGAGATATGGACCAATGATCTGACCTAGAAAGAGACAAGATTGAGGCAGTAAAGTCTCCTTCTAAATGAATTGCATTGTGAGATAACAAGAAACGATCCAACCGTGAGGCTATTTGCTGCAAGCCTGATCTTTCATTGTTCCAGGTGTACATTCCATTGTTGAGAGGAAAATCAATGAGCTAGTTATTTTGTATGAAATCCTTGAAGTGGCTGCTTTCCATGTCTAATCTGATCCAGCCTCCATTCTTTTCCTCAAGTTTAGTAATCATATTGAAGTCACCCCATGTAATCCAAAGAGGATGATCTCTGGTGGAGTTGAGTGTTGCAATTATGTTAAGCAATGCCAATTTGTTCATAGCATCTTGAGGGAAATAGACATTGGTGAGATGTCCATGAACATTGGTCCCAGTAATATGAAAGGTTGCTTGAATGAGATTATGAGTCGCATGAAAATTAGTGAGCGAAATAGCTTGTGTATCACATGATATTGCGAGTCCCCCAGATGCTCCCGAAGCGTCCAATGCTATTGAATGGTTTCTTGACCATGCTTTTCAGAGAATGGTGCCAAGTGTGTTACTATTACATTTTGTTTCTTACATGAAGAAAATTTGAGGTTTCTCCTATTGTATCATGTTTTTGATCATTCTGTACTTCACAGGGGTGTTTAACCCTCTTAAGTTCCATGATATGAACTTCATGGTTCAAAATTGGGTAGCGGCCTATAATACTTAGTTAACTTGGAATATCTTCCTCACTCCATGAACATTTCCCCAATGATGATGGTTCTTTGTAGATCTGTCTTTCTTCCTCATTTCTTAGTATCTTTGGGAGGTTTTTCCCATCCCATTGAATACCCAGTTGGATCCCTAAACTTTGTTGTTGATGTGCTCTAGAAAGGATTACCTCCAAACTTTCTAGTTGTCTATCTGGGATTTTATCAAACTATTTCTTTCTGCGGGCTTGTTCAAGGCTGACTATATCCAAATCCCCAATGTCAATACTTTCAAGCTCCTCTTCCATATGTTTGGGCTCACTGCTTCCCACTACTAAGTCATTTGAATGGATTGGTTCTTGGAGAAAGATATCCATTTCCATTCAATTATAACCCAATTCAGATTCCTTAATGGGATTGGATGATAGGATGATCAAGGCTTGAGATGGCTTCAGGGCTTTCCTTGTGTCTGAGTGCTAGATTATCGAAGATGACTTGGATATATCTTCATTGTGGGTGGGGGCTTCAGAGTAATTCAAACTGTTTGTGCTAGGATATCAAAGTTGCTGCTGGTGGAGGGAATGGATGAGATGGTTATGGGATTTTTTGAGCCTGAAGTATGCTTTTTGTGGTGCTTTTTCCTGATGTTGACTTTAGTGAATCCTTCCGCATCAGTTTTTTCTGAGGTGGTATTGGTTTTGGGGGTGACATTTAGGGGGCAGTCACGACAAAGATGACCATGTGCATGGCATTTTCTACATCTAAAAGGAACATGTTCATAATATATAGGTTGAATCCATTCAAAATCATCATGATATAGACTTATCGAGTTCGGGAGTGCCTTATCTAGATGCATGTAGACACAAATACGAGCATAGGAGGTATACCTTCTTAATTTTGTTTCTTCTGCTATCTTTATGAAATCGCCCAGACCATTTCCAATGTCTTTTAGCGATTCTTCATCCCAATACTCCAATGGGAGGGAATACAGGCAGATCCATACAGGCACCCAACTCAAATCCTCTCTTTCCAAATTGAATCTTTCGATCTAGTGTCTAAGATACAAGCCTGCGGAGTTGAAGAAATAGGGATTTCCATCTAGGACTCTGTTATGGTCTTCTATGTAGTTGAAGATAGCCATAAAGAAGCCTTTCGGTCTCAGCTATAGGGTGACATGTCCTTTGGGTTTCCATTTGGCTGCAATCCATCCCTGCAAGGATTTCTTTGTTGGCCAAAAGCCGATAAATTTCCCTATTAGAGCATGGTCATTCATAAATTGGATTAGGGCATTGATCCAGTGACTAGGTAGTTCTATCTTGGGTCGCTCTGCTGCAATAGGTTCGCAAGTGGCAGAGGTAGCTTTGCAGATCTCTCTATTCAATGTAGGATTGTCTTACTACTAAGTCTGAGGCATTGGCTCCGTGTCCCATGGTGATTTTGTTTCCCTTTCTCTGCTGGGTCAGTCTACGTTGCAGTACTGTCAGGATGAACTATCTCAGAATCCCTGTCCATCCCATTTCTAGTCTGAATCTCGCTGTTGCCGCTGCGGGAGGCATCAAGTCCCCCCTCGGAAGGGGATCCATAGCAGTGGGTTTGATTGCTGAGTAATGTTGTCACCAGAGATGCTTAGTTTTTTTAGTATGGCACTTTTCAGGGAGGTTCAAATGCTACAAATGTTACTAGAAACCCTAAGCAGCCATGAATCGCCTAGAAACCCTCATCCCAACAATCATCAAGGAAATATTATTAAACAAAAGGGACAAATAATATATACCCAAGGGAATAATGAACCCAAGGGATTTATATAATAAACCCAAATGAATAATAAAACCAATGGATTGACACTAAAACCTCAAGGGATTATGAACCCAAGGAATTATTAATATTAAAAAGTTGAAGAATGAAGAAAACCAATAATTTGATATTATAAACCATTGGGAATTAATAAACCCAAGGGAAAAATATTAGAAACTAAAGGGATCAAAAATGGGAAGGGATTAATGGGAATTAATTTTTTAAACCCAAGGAAATAGTAAACCGGACCTAAGCCCTAAATCCATGGCATCGATATATAAACATAAATAATGCTATAACACAAATAAATAATAAAAAAACATAAACGAAAAATAATATAAGAAGCACATTGCAAACCATAAAGAGATAAAACATGATAAATCATCATTACATTAATAATAACACATTTATATCACTACATTATAAAAAATAAATAGAATTTAAGCCATAAATTCATTGATATCAGTACATGAATGTATTAATAGTATAAATCTCAAGAGTATTGATATAAACACGTAGAACATGAAATCCCAGCAATAATATTATAAATGTAAACCCTGAAGAAAACCCCAAACCCACAGAGAAAACAATGAAAATAGCGTAAAGTCAAAGTAAAAAAGGGACGTACAGAGAAGTGAGGCATTGGCACATACTAACCATTGGATCTTAGTGATCAATGGTCCAGATTAAACAGAAGAGTAACTTAAAGGAACTATCGGAACCATCTGATGGAGTAGATCGACGGTCATCACATATGGAAGAGCACAAGAGTTAACACAGTAAAGAGGTTGGTTTATAACCTCGAGTGGTATTTTGGGTGGCAAAGCAGTGGTAACCGGTATTGAGAGTCTGATTCCACAAATCGAAGGACACACAACAGTGAAGGAGTGTGGCAAAACCACTTTATTGGGTGGTTTACCCCCGTGTGTCTTGTCAACTAGAAATTTATCGTGAATTGTTGGATCTTTTGGGAGAAGATCAACGACAGAGAAGTAATGTGACATACAAAGGAGCAGACCCGCGGTATTATATGGTGTAATTAATATGTTTTGAGTTCCAAGGTTAATCATCCCAACAATAATATTATAAATGTAAACCCTGAAGAAAACCCCAAACCCACAGAGGAAACAAGGAAAATAGTGTAAAGTCAAAGTAGAAAAGGGATGAGTGGAGAAGTGAGGTGTTGGCACATACTAATCGTTGGATCTCAGTGACCAACGGTTCGAATTAAAGAATAGAGTAACTTAAAGGAACTATTGAAACTGTCCAATGGAGTAGATCGATGGTCATCGCATATGGAAGAGTGTAAGAGTTAACATAGTAAAAAGACAGGTTTATAGCCTCGAGTGGTATTTCAGGTGGCAAAGCAATGGTGAGTGGTATCGAGAGTTTTGGCTCCAATTCCACAAATCAAAGGATACGTAGCAGTGGAGGAGTGTGGGGAAACCACTTTATTGGGTGGTTAACCCCTGTGTGTCTTGTCAACCCGAAATCTACCATGAACTGTTGGATCTTTCGGGAGAAGATCAACAATAGAGAAGTAATGCAACATACAAATGAGTGGACATGATGGTATTATATGGTGTAGTTAATATGTTTTGAGTTCTAAGGTTAATCACATATCAGAGGAGATGGGAACCACATGTTAATGTGACCATAGACTATGGCGATTGCAACTAGCGATAAATGTGGAACCTCAAAATTCGTGCAGAGGCCGTATAAAGCATAAAGGTATGTTTTGTGGGAATTTCCTTTGTAAAATGCTTATAAAGGAAAATAGTGCCGACGAAAGGTTTATGCCTTTAAACATATATAACCAACGTTTAAAGAAGGAATGGTTATATATATATGTGGTTAAGGGGTAACAAAGGTCTAGAAGGGTAAATAAAGGCATGATATTAACATATATAAATTTTAATGAGAGTGTTTTAGTTTGATAGGAAGTATTGATAAGAAAGGCTTTAATAAAGTCTTATTTGAAGGTTCAGAGGTGATTAAAGTCCCAATAAGTGAATATTGTATGTTGGTTAGCCTATGTTGATTAATAGGGCCTTAACCATTGGAGGTCAGAAATTTTGACTCCTTAGAGAGTTAAAATACATGGGAAAAATGGGCTGATGCATTTCACATGCATACTGTGGGTGTAAGCGGGGGTAACCCTGCATCACCTTGTGACAATGTGACATTCAACCATGGTTGACCATGATTGATATTATAAACATGAGGTAATAATAAACCCAGGGGAATAATATTAAACCCAAGGGACTAATATTATAAACCCAACATTCGTAAACACAAATATAAATATTACAACACTAAAATAAACATCATTTATTTTCATGATTAGAAAGTCCTTGTGACAATGTGACATTCAAGCATTGTTGACCATGGTTGGATATGATTCACAATGGTTTACCAGGATCAATATTATAAAGCTAAGGGAATAATAAACCCAAGGGATTAATATGAGTAACCGAAAGGAATAATAAAATGAAGGGATTAGTACTAAAATCCTAAGGGTTGTGAACCCAAGGGAATAATATTAAACACAAGGGAATAATATTATAAACCCAATGTATATAAACCCTAAGATACATATTATAAACATTGAAATAAACATGATGTACCATCATTGATTTTCATATTGAGACAATCCTTATCACAATTCCATGTTGGACCATGGTCGACATCATAATAAATCGTGTTTGACTCAGGAATAATAAACCCAAGCGATTGATATTATAAACCCGAGGGATTAATACTAAACCCCAAGGGATTATGAACCAAAGGGAATACTATTAAACAAAAGGGACTAATAATATAAAACCAAGGGAATAAAAAACCTAAGGGATTGATATAATAAACCCAAAGGAATAATAAACCCAAGGGATTATTATTTATTTTCATGGTGAGACAATCCTTGTCACAATGTGACATTCAAGCATGGTTGACCATGGTTCACTATGATTGACAATGGTTTACCATGATCGATATTATAAACCTAGGGGAATAATAAACCTAAGGGATTAATATGAGAAACCCAAAGGAATAATAAAACGAAGGGATTAATACTAAGACCCCAAGTGATTATGAACCCAAGGGAATAATACTATATTCGAGGGACTAATATTATAAATCCAACGTATATAAACCCCAAGGAAAATATTATAAACATTAAAATAAAGATGATCGACCATCATTCATTTTCATATTATAAACCTAAGGGAATATATCCTTAACAAAACCAAGTGCACCATTCACCAAGCCAGCTTCAACCCATAAATTACATGTCAACATAACACGCTGACCATGACACAACAAAACTTCATAGTCCAATTGATCATCATCAACACCACTGATTTTTGAACACCTTCAATGCTCAACAACACATCATGCAATTAGAGAATTTAAATATTTTAACATATGCCTATTATGGAAGGAGACCAAATTATTTGTTGGAAACATGTGAATTGCTACATTAAATAAATCTCTTTCTCTAGGATGCAACCTCATATCAGCCCGAGACATAAGAAACTCCCAATCTTCAAGAACAGGGTCTACATTTCTTATGTTATTGACGACTCTATGAAAAGAAGATTTTTTCTCATTATTCCCTTGTTGGTGGAAGATTTTGTCAAGAGCAACAACAATGTTGAATTTGTTCCACAAGACTTTCCTTGCTGTATTACTTGCATAAAAGGCTTATCTCTGATAGGAGGAAGTTGGCCAAGGTCACCCACAAGGATGATGGATCTGCCACCAAAAAGACAATTCTTTTTCTTTGGAAACGCTTCGCGTAATTGAGCAACCATTTGCATAAACAACGTTGATCCTCTAAAGCTCATTTCATCAATCAATATATATCTAAGATGTCGAATTTCTTCTTGGAATACTGCAAGTGACCACCCCTGTAGTGGCCGCATATCTTTAATTGGAATTCTTAACATGAAAACCCCAAGGGATTATGAACCAAATGGAATACTATTAAACAAAAGGGACTAATAATATAAGCCCAAGGGATTGATATAATAAACCAAAAGAAACAATAAACCCAAAGGATTATTATTTATTTTCATGGTGACACAATCCTTGTCACAATGTGACATTCAAGCATGGTTGGCTATGATTGACAATGGTTTACCATGTTCGATATTATAAACCTAAGGGAATAATTAACCTAAGGGATTAATATGAGAAAGCTAAAGGAATAATAAAATGAAGGGATTAATACTAAGACCCCAAGGGATTATGAACCCAAGGGAATAATATTAAATCCAAGGGACTGATATTATAAAGCCAACATATATATACCTTAAGAAAAACATTATAAACATTAAAATAAACACGATCAACCATCATTGATTTACATATTGAGACAGTTACTATCACAATTCCATGTTGGACCATGGTTGACATTATAATAAACCATGTTTCACTCGGGAATAATAAACCTAAGTGATTGATATTATAAACCCACCGGATTAATACTAAAGCCCCAAGGGATTATGAACCTAAGGCAATATTATTAAACAAAAGGGACTAATAATATAAACCCAAGGGATTGATATAATAAACCCAAAGGAATAATAAAACGAAGGGATTAACACCAAAACCTTAAGGGATTATGAACCCAATGAATTATTAATATTAAAAAGTTGAAGAATGAAGAAAACCAAAAATTTTATATTATAAACCATTGGGAATTAATAAAGCGAATGGAAAACTATTAGAAACCAAAGGGATAAAAAAATGGCAAGGGATTAATAGGAATTAATTTTTTAAACCCAACGGATTGATCAACCCACATGAGTATGAATATTACAAACCTAATGGATCAATAAACACTAGGGATTATTAATATTATGAAAGTATCACGTCAATAAATTGAAGGAATAAACATTGTAAATGTAAGGGATTAATATTAAACCTTAAGACTATTATTTAAACCTTAATATTGGGGATTAATAAAACAAAGGTAATAAATGATAAACTGAAGAAATTATTAATATTACAAGTTTAAAGAACAAATAAACCTAATCATTTAATATTATAAACCCAAGGAAATAGTAAACCGAACCTAAGTCATAAATCCATGTCATCAATATATAAACATAAAGAATGCTATAACACAAAAAATAATAAAAAACATAAACCATAACCAATATAAGAACCACATTGCAAACCATAAAGCACTAAAACATGATAAATCATCATTACATTAATAATAACACATTTATATCACTACATTGTAAACAGTAAATAGAATTTAAGCCATAAATAAATTGATATCAATACATGAATGTATTAATAGTATAAATCTCAAGAATATTGATATAAACACCTAGAACATGAAATCTCAACAATAATACTATAAATGTAAACAATATTTTCATTTATGAAATATGTGAACAAAGTGAAGGGATCCACACAAAAGATCACAACAATCAGAAATGCAAGAGAAATATATAAAATAGTAACACTCCCATTGGAGCAAAGCAATATAAATTAAAAAAACACATCTAAATTGCACACATTGGATTTAAAGAAGAACACCATAATACAACATTTTAAGACCAGAGATATACAATTTTATACATACAAACAACAATAGTGTTTAAAATAATCAATTTAACCAACATTGCAACCATAGAAAGAACATTGAGCCTTAACATATATTTTTTGTTTTGTTTACATCAAATAATTCCACTACAAAATTGAAGTTCAAAACTATAAAGAAGGTCACAACGTTATTAGTTGTATTTCATAGTGATATGGACTTCAATCGCTCCTGTTCCTTCCTCCTAATTGTAACATCTACACTATCTCTCATCTTGGCATAAAATTGGAAAGAAAAAGGCAATGCAATGCGTAAACCATCTATTGATTTCACTCTTGATATGGTTGTGAAGGTAAGGTCTTGCTACTCTTTATTCTCGATATCAATTGAAGCTCGTTGTAAAGTCAATCCCTATGACTCGTGGATTCTTAGAGCCCATGTTATATTCAAAGGAATTTGATTTCGATTTCCTCTTATCACTAGGGTGATAGGGACAATGTTTGGATTGATTGCATCAAATGGAACACCAACATACTTATCAAAAACAACAATTGTGAACATTGGAATTTGAGGTGGCTTAGAGGTAGGCGGATAGAATATATCCTTAACAAAACCAGGTGCACCATTCACCAAGCCAGCTTCAACCCATAGATTACATGTCAACATAACACGCTGACCATGACACAACAAAGCTTCACAGTCCAATCAATCATCATCAAAACCACTGATTTCTGAACACCTTGAATACTTAACAACACATCACGTAATTAGAGAATCTAATGATTTTAATGTATGCCTATTATGCAAGGAGACCAAATTATTTGTTGGAAATATGTGAAATGCTACATTAAATAAATTTCTTTCTCTAGGATGTAACCTCATATCAGCCCAAGACATATCAGCCCAAGACATAAGAAACTCCCAATCTTCAAGAACAGGTTCCACGTTTCTTATGTTATTGAGGACTCTATGAAAACAAGATTGTTTTCTTTATTCCCTTATTGGCAAAATATTGTGTCCAGAGTGACAACAATGTTGAATTTGTTCCACAAGACTTTCCCTGTTGTATTACTTGCATACAAAGGCTTATCTCTGATAGCAGGCAGTTGGCCAAGGTCGCCCACAAGGATGATGCATATGCCACCAAAAGGACAATTATTTTTCTCTAGAAATGCTTCTCGTAATCGAGCATCTATTTGCATAGACAACCTTTATACTAGAAATCTCATTTCATCAATCAATATATATCTAACATGTCACATTTCTTCTTGGAATACTACAAGTGACTACCCTTGTCGTGGTTGCATATCTTTAATTGGAATTTTTAGACCTGAGTGTATTGTTTTTGCATGTATATTAAAGGAAACTATTCTTGTTGGGGCAAGAAGAAGGAAAGGGTTTCTTCCATCACCTGACAAATTAGAAAGAGCTTCAAAAATAAAATGGCTAAGGAAAGACTTCCCAGTGCCTGTAGTGTCTCGAATAATCATAAGAAGAGCTTCACAAATCTCATATTCAGTAAAGTGCCTTAAAACAATTTCAAAAGAAAGTCATTGTTTTTCCGTGAAAGAATCTAGAGATGCAAATGTTTTGTTTGAAAGGTCAACAATATCACCCATTGATTTTGCATTCCTTATAAAATTAATAGCTTCCTCTACAACATCATCAGAAATAGTTGTACTTTCCCAGTCAAAGGATATATCAAAGTCCCTTCGACCAAGGGTGTGAACATCAAAAAAATTCACATCATTTGGTGGAACCAAATGACAGAAAATCTGCCATTCTTGAAAATCATCTTTAAGATTCATTTCCTGGTTAGAAAAATCACCATCTTCTTCATCTTCAATATTGTCTATAATTGATGGATGTCGATCAACATTCCATGCTTGATATCGAAAATTCCTGCAACTTTCAATAATAATTTCAGTTGAAAGGCAAATTTCTGTAGGAATGTCATGAAATGGCTTGTACAATAGCAATTATATCCAACAAAAGGTTTCAAATTCCTCTAGAGCCTCAGCAGGAATAGAATAAAACTGTGGCCAAGCCTGAACAATAGCATGGACATCTCTAGGCTTCCATGGATCTTGTTTACACTTGCTATCAAATGTCAAAGATCTTGATGTTTCTACCAAAGATAGATGTTCAAGGAAAAAAGGTATCTTCTAATAATGTTGAATGAAAGTATTCTCAGATGAACATTGCAATCCATCCCTTGATATTTTCCTAAAAAACTTTCTTCCAACATTTAAGGAAACAAATTTCTCACTACAAACAACAAGAGGTAGCTTAAGCAACATATGGCATGTTTCTTGTGCTCCAATGTCACAGTCAACAATCATTTCTATAATAATTTCTATATGCAAATAAAGCATGATCCTGAGAGCCAATAGAATTTGAAATTCTAGTTAACATAGGATGATAACTTTCAGACCTTTTTTATGCTTTCAATGCATACTTGGCAATGTATTTCAACACAACATAGTGAGAAATCACTGGTTGGCAATCAACATTTGCACACCACATTGTTAGAAGGTTAATGTTATGTACATTAATCCTGTCATCATTTCTTTCTAGCTCATATTTTTTTCTTCCTTGATCGTCTGTGAACAATCTTGATTCATCACAAAGATCCTTTGGAGCATTGTACTGACATGATAGAATAATTCCCTTTTTGCACAAACAAGAATCCACAGTACACTTTGTGTGCCTTTGGACAAGGTTTAACAATTCTTTGTAATGATTATGAGGATTAGAAGAGAAAATCTGACCAGTATTCAATAGGAAAGGGTCATCATTGAGGCTTCATGGAACCATTATGTTGTGATGATGTATGTCACGCAGATTCCATTACATATTTTTCAAAGAATATCCTTGCAAGTTGTACATTAGAACTATTTTACCAATCAAGTATTTCCATGTCAGGAGCACCTTCTAACCATAGGAATCCATGGATATATGCTGAACCTCTATGTTTCCACTCATATCTGAAATAAATGAAGATATAGTTACCACAAACAATATGAATAGAATCATAATAAAAGTTGAAAAAGTATAGAAAAAAATTCAACACAAACTTGTACCAAAAGTCTTTAGCTTTAAGATATATTTGGATAACTTCCTCTTGAAAAATATTGAATCTGTGGTTTATAAATGTCACAACAATATGAGGATACTAGATAAAATTCTCACTTTTCATACGATGCTCATTTGAAGAATGAGAATGTGAATGTATGGGCATGAGTTTATGCAACTCTGGCCACTTTGTGTGAGCTGCACTCAAAGTAAAAAATAAGGTTGGACATCCTAATTGAGTAATCATGTCCGTCAGTTCAGATTGACACCTAGTCTAGTATGCCCTTGTACCTCTTAGAGAAGAATAGAACTGCATAAGATGCTCAACCAACTTATTATCTGGTAAATCAAATAGTTGGTGATGCAACTCCTCAACTTTTGTAGGAAAGTTATCATGTAAATCTTTCTTTGCAAAAACTGCAGTAGTTGCTTGGCTCTGATCCCGCATTATCATGTTTAATAGGTAATATTGAAAGCAAGGATGGCTTCCAAATCTATGATCATAGTACCTAAGAAGATGCAATGCATACTCATGAATTTCAACTCTACAAATATGTGGTTGCAACCAATAAGCATCCCTAGTGGGGAACAAACTACAAAATTACATTTCAAAAACCATCTCTACCTAATATTATGCTATTGATTTAAGTAGATCATGTGCAACTTCCACAATTTTTTTTTTTTAAGATAATCCTTGTAAAGGATTGCATTAATATCACAACCTAGGAATTCCAATGGACTACATTAATATCTACATGATTATGATTATGTGGTATATGGAGGTTAAGTTAATAAATATTAGGAAATTTAAATAACAAAAAATGTAATATGTTTTATGTTTGTGAGATTTTTCAGCATAATTATATATATTTTTAGCCTTTTTTTATATTTGAATTTCTTAATATTTATTAAAATAGTATTTCTTAATTTGTCCAAATAATTTTGGACAATTAAAAACAACAGAAAATCTATAAACACATGAATTTAAACATGAATTAAGTAACGTGTTTAAAGTTTCTTTAAAAAAATTTGAAAAGATTTGTTTCAGGGATTACGAATTATTATGAATCCAAAAATATCATTATTCTCTTATATAATTATATTATTCTATTTCTTTCAAAAGAAAATGTTTAAACCATTCTCAAAAAAATGGTTCTACATAGTAAATTTATAGTGAACAATTAATTCGGTTAATTATGAATAAATTAAATATATTTACAAATAATATAAACTTATTCATAAAGTAATATGAATATAAAGACAATATTGATATGAAAAAAACACTCAAAGAAACCTACAAAATTACATTTCATAAACCATTTCTATGTAATCTTATACTATTGATTTAAGTAGATCAAGTGCAACTTCCACACACATTTTATTTTTTCTAAACATGAACAATCGATGTCATAAATATATATATTATTTCATTTTCATGCTTCGTAATATAAAGACGCAGAGTTAATCGAAATCATGGTCCTTTCTATAAACGTCATTGTTTGTTGCTGATTTAAATCCCAGCAATTGGATCACCGATATCGGATCGATGAAGTTTATTTATATGGTTTTGCTCTTGCAGGCCAAAATCCAAGTTACACTAACAATTAGCACAAACACTTAATGGATCTAAAATCTAGATTTGAAATGTTATTCACGGAACTTTTGTAAATTTTTGGGTCAGTGAACCATAACCTATCGCATTGCAAGTTTGTTTAAGGGGAAGGTGGACCCCAAGTCTTCATGAGTTGCGATTAGTGACTGTCGACATATCACATCGGAACATTTGGGTGGGGGCAATAAGGCCTTAAGCCGCAGGGAAGCAACGATCGGCATGATAAATCACATTGGGACCTTAACAAAGGGAATCTCTGGATCAAGAACCATGGGACTTGCGAGTTGCGACTTGTGATGATGCGATTTAATCTGGACCATTGGTTCAGTTAGATTGTCATTCTAGTGAATCATGGACATTTCTATTTATAAAGCGCAAATGCATTGTTTTGGCCTTGTTCCAGAGGCATTTCGGTTCTAAAAGAAAAAGGTAGAATTGTGTAAAAAGGGTGAACATCGAGGTGATTGTTTAGATTTCTTAAGCCACTGTTTCCGCCTGCATCAATGACATTAATGACAGAGTGAATGGATCAGAAACTGCCTCTTAAATGAACACCAATATACACTACAGGTAGACTTATGGTCGAATAAGCAAAATATAATTTTAATTTTATATCTTTGGATTCATTATGATTGAGTCAATTATTTTTTTGTCAAATTCCAACCAAAAATTATTTAGGTCATTCACATTACATACATAATTAAAACATATAACTAAAATAAATTTACCACTATTACTTTAACCTAAACCTAAAATATGCACCATTTGGAACTGGGTAATTGTTAGGGTCTAACCCTAACCCCCTTATTTATGTCATAGGATTGAGTCATAGTTATAGTTAAGTAAAGAGTCAATAAAGCCCATATTAATAATTGTAAGTGGTTGACCCACATTTAAAGAAGGGACCACAATTAGTTGTAAATGGGCCATGGTATTAGATAGATGGTATTAATAATAACCATGGGATTGACCCATGGTATTACATGTATGAATCTTATATATAAAGGATAGAGACTCCCCTCGAGGAGCATTGTGGCTTATTTTGTAATTGAGCGCAGCTCTATTGGAGGTTTCCCCCTCGAAGAGGAAAGTGAACATTGCTCTTTGAATAATAAAATACTTGTTGTTACTTCTTATTGTTCTATGTTTTGGGTATAGTTCCTCACATATTTTGTATTCAGGTATCTTCTCATAGGTCAAGAGAATAACAAGTGGTATCAGAGCACTTTCCAGGGCCGATGGAATCTCCAACTTTTAGCAAATTATTTTTTGGCTAGAGACATGTTCCAACATCTTTAAACCATAGGATCTATCATTGAGTGCATAAACCTGGGGATTTGGGGAGGCATGCATGTAGGAAATACAGGAGGTGGTCATGCTTGTTGGACTCCCTTGTAACCCCTGTGGGTACCCTTTCGAGTAGTAGCACATTAGACAGAACCACGCATGGATTGTCTTCCAAGTACCCTCTGGGTATATCAGAAGCCCACTAGGCTCCCTTGAAACCTCGCCATAGATAAACCATCAGTTGTCTTGCTACTACAGTACACCAAGAACAACACTCAGGGAGATTACTCGCATGTACGATAGGGTAGTCGGGTTGTATGACTAGGGTACCGTTCATCCTCTTAGGTTAGTGCCCTGAAAGATTGGGCCGAGTACTACTATTAGACCCTTATGTATATTGCGATCTGTAGCACCTGACACTCCTTGAGACCATATTTCCTGTGTCTCTCTCTGGATCACGCATCATCTTTGCCAGATTGGATCTAGCAGGTGGGGTTTTATTGCAGCAGCAACAATAAGTTCTGCCATTTAGATCTATCAAATTTTCCATTCGAATCCATCAAATCCACCAATCAGATCTATCAGATCCGCCAATCAGATCTATCAGATCTGCCATCTAGATCTAGTAGTTTGGGTTCTATAGCAGTCACAACAATCAGATCCGCCATTCAAATCTAGCAGCAGGGGTTTAATCACTACCACATTCCTACTCATACTTTGCAGTTGAGGGTTTGTTGATAGATCTAACTATTCTTGTGGCCTCCTATACCTATGCATGATTTTCGCAGGACTTTGGGTAGCATTGACTTTTCTGGGATTCGGCTACTGCAATATTACTAAGCTAGGAGTAAAACTCCTTTTGGATTAAAAGAAAAAAAAAAGAAAGAAAAAAAACGAGTCTGAGACCCCCCAGGATGCTTATAGGAGACTTAGTCCATAAGAATCAGGTCGACGAGTTGAGCAAGGTGGTACCATACAATTGTTCACATCAAAAAAAATTCGGCCAGTCCCAAATTTTAAGTGCATCGGATTGGTGCATGGTACAAACTAGAGCTCAAGCTATGACCAATGAGAAGATTGATAGCCTTGAATCAAAGTTGAACAAAGTACTGTAATTGTTGAAGACCTTAGCTGACACACTCGCAAAGGGTTAGATGGAGGAATGTGTGGAGGCATATATTCTCAATGAAAACATTGAAGGTGAGCCTAGCCATTCTCTTCACTTCTTTGGCAACCACCAACAATCCCAGATGCGACCACCCAAGCTGGACATGAATAAATTTGATGGCTCTCATCTGGCCACATGGATAGCACAAATGGAGAAATATTTCACACTGAATCACATCAGAGATGATGCGACTCAGCTTAGTGTGGGTAGCATGTACTTGGAGAATGAAAGATGGCAATGGTGGCAGTGACATCAACGTTGCTATGGAAGGCCCATGACTTGGCAGACATTCACAAAAGCTCTTACAGATCGCTTTGACCATGAATCTAACATTTTGGGTTGTCTCGCTAAGCTCCAATAGACAGGAATAGTGAACGAATATATTACAGCCTTTAAAGCCTTAGCTTTCCGCACATGAGGTCTACAAGATCAGTTCTACTTGGAATGTTTTGTCAGTGGTCTCAAAGAAGCCATACAAGCCTGCGTCCAACTACAACACCCTATCTCATGGCTGGATGCTTACAGGATAGCTCGTGAAGTGGAACAGGTGTTAGCAGCCTAGTCCAATCACCCAAATTTCATAGCCAAGGGTCCCCCCACCCAGGCTCAAAGCACTACCCAACCACTCAAGGTACAAAAGGTGTCACCAACGGAAATGGTGGAAAGAAGAAAGCAAGGATTGTTTTACTACTGCGATAAGAAATACTCCCTCAGGCATCAATGCAAGGAGCCTAAATTCTTTCAAATTTATGCTACTGATCATAGTTCATCGGAGGAAGCCCCACCACTTGAGGAACCAGAGAAGGAAGATGACGAAAACCAGCTAGACAATGTACCTAAAGAGCCAGTTATCTCGTTGGTTGCTTTGGCAAGGATTTCTTCTACCCAAGCTCTCAAAATCAGAGGTTTTATTAATCATCGCCCAAAAGTAATCTCGATTGATACTGGTAGTACAAATAACTTTATCCATCAAAGAGTCACGAAAGCAGTGCATTGTTTTGTCAGATTAGTCTCTAACTTCTAGGTCCAAATTGCTGATGGGGGGACAATGAAATTTGAAGGCTACTGTGAAAATGTCAAACTTCAAATGGGGGATTATCAGTTAAAGACCCACATGTTTTCCATACACATGGGAGGGTGCAACATTGTCCGAGGTGCTGAATGGCTTCGCACACTTGGCCCAATCACAATGGATTTCCAAGAGTTATATATGAGCTTTAAGTAGAACAACCACACACATACCCTCCACGGACTCCAGGTGGGTTATCCCTCTATCATCAGCTCACATAGGATGGAAGAATTGTTAAAAAAGGGCCACCATGGAGTTATAGCCCAATTTAATGCCATCGAGGCCTTCGAACCCACTTCTCTTCATACACGTCCTGAGATGCAACAGATCTTAAACAACCATCTACTAGTCTTTGACAAGCCTCATGAGCTTCCACCTTCAAGAGGGGAACATGATCATGGCATTACTTTGGCCCCAAGGGCCCAACCACCAAATGTGCACCCATATAGATATCCATTCATCCAAAACAATGAAATTCAAAAAATCATCAAGGAGATCTTGGAAGCAGGCATCATTCATCCCGTCATTTGTCCTTATTCATCACCTGTGGTCATGGTGCTCAAGAAAGATGGGGAATGGTGTATGTGTCTAGACTTTGGGGCCCTCAAAAAGTTGACAGTCAAAGATAAATTTCCCATCCTAGTTGTCGATGATTTGGTGGATGAACTAAATGGGCCTCAATTCTATACTAAGCTTGACCTTCGCTCGGGCTATCACCAAATTCGCATGAAAGTAGTAGACATTCCAAAGACTTCTTTCCGAACTCATGAAGGTCAGTACGAGTTCTTGGTCATGCCATTTGGTCTTTGTAATGCCCCATCCACTTTTTAGAGCCTTATGAACCACCTGCTCAAACCATATCTCAAAAAATTTGTCCTTGTTTTCTTTGATGACATCCTCATCTACAACCGCACCTCGGCCACACATCTGCAGCATGTAGATCTTCTCTTGCAACTACTTCGGAAGCATAAATTATTTTTCAAAATGTCCAAGTGCTCTTTTCGCATGGAAGAAGTTGAGTATTTGGGCCATAGTGTGGGGCGTGAAGGTGTCAGGGTGGACCCTATAAATATCCAGGCAATGCAGGATTGGCCTCAACCAAAGACCTTGAAGAGCTTGAGAGGATTTTTGGGTCTCAAAGGCTACTATCTCACATTTGTCTCCAATTATGGTCGCATTGCTAGACCCCTCACTCACCTCCTCAAGAAAAATTCATTTCTCTAGAATGAGGAATCACAACAAGCCTTTATAGCTCTCAAACATGCCATGTGTTCCACTCCTGTATTAGCACTACCCGAATTCACCAAATCTTTTGTGATTGAATGTGATGCTTTAGGTATAGATATTGGGGTGCTCTTAATGCAGGAAGGTCTACCCTTGGCCTTCACTAGCCAACAACTAAGTGGGAAAAATCCTGGACAATATACCTATGAGAAGGAGATGATGGCCATCTTACATGCAGTAGATACCTAGCGACCATACTTATTGGGGACGCATTTCCAAATCCACACAGACCATCAAAGCCTTAAATATTTTTTTGAGCAATGCCTATCCTTTCCACAACAAAATAAATGGCTCGCCAAAATGCTAGGATATGATTATGAGACAATTTACAAGAAAGGGTGCCAAAATATCGTAGTGGATGTGTTATCACGCCAATTTGAGGAGGAAAGCACCCTGCTCACAATCTCCCTTCCTATTGTAGAATGGATTGAAGAGGCTTGCAAGGAATGGTTTTCACATCCCTGGCTCTCCCAACTCATTAATCAATTGCAGGCGGATCCAAATTCCACAGTAGGCTACTCTTGGCAGGATGAGATTCTTCACTACAAGGACAGAGTCGTGATATCACCAACATCCACCCTCAAAAGCCACATTTTGGCAGAGTTGCAATAATCTCCCACTATAGGACATTCAATCTTTCAAAAGACTTATAATCGCACTTGAAAATCATTCTTTTGGACAGGCATGAAAAAGGACATTCTTACTTTTTTAGTTGAGTGCGATGTATGTCAGTGCCACAAGGGAGAAATTGTCAAATCCCCGGACACATTACAACCATTTCCCATTTTGACCTCAACTTGGACATAGATTTCTATGGATTTCATTACAGGTCTTCCGAAGTCAAGAAACAAGTTAGTCATCATGGTGGTTATGGACAGACTTTCTAACTATGCTCATTTTTGCGCCCTACCCCACCCTTTTAAACTGACTTTGGTCGCTTAGTATTTCATGGACCAGATCTTCAAATTGCATGGCATGCCCGCTTCCATTGTGTTAATCATGACCCGATATTCACCAGTAACTCTTCAGGCTACAAGGTACCCAACTACAACTCAGTACTTCCTATCATCCATAAACTAATGGTCAAACTAAAGCAGTCATCAAATGTCTAGATACCTACCTTAGGTGTTTCACTTCAGAAAAGAAACATCTATGGGTACAGTGGTTACCTCTAGCTGAATGGTGGAATAACACCAACTATCATGCCACCACCGAAATGAAACCATATGAAGCAGTTTATGATCAACACCCTCCTTCACCTAATTCTTATATCAAGGGATGCTCGAAGGTACAAGCAGTGGATCAACTCCTACATAACTGCACAACCATGCTGGCCCACTATAGAGAGAATCTTCATCAAGCCCAAAACCGCATGAAGCAATAGGCAGATCAACACCGCTCAGAATGCCAATTTCAAGAAGAGGATTAGGTATTTTTGAGGCTGTAACCATATAAGAAAACATCACTCAAAGACAAGGGTTGTCAGAAATTATCTCCAAAATTCTACGGACCATATCAAGTACTTCAACACATTGGAAAAGTCACCTACAAGATAGCTTTTCCACCCAGTGCAAAATTCCATCCTGTCTTCCATGACTCATGCCTCAAGAAAGTGATTCGGAACCATTGCTGAATTCAAACCAGTCTACCTAAATTGGATGAAAAAGGGTCAATTTGACTCCAACCTAAATAGGTTCTTAACACATGATAATGGCACCTACGCAGCCACATGATCAAGGAAGTCCTCATCAAGTGGAAAGAAACCTCTCTGGAAGATGCGAACTAGGAACCAACCACTATCCTTCAGCAGTTTCCATAGCTTCAGCCTTGAGGAGAAGGCTATTCTTATGTGGGAGGGCATGTTAGGGTCCAACCCTAACCCCCTTATTTATGTAATAGGATCAAGTCATAGTTATAGTTAAGTAAAGAGTCAATAAAGTCCATATTAATAATTGTAAGTGGTTGATCTGCATTTAGAGAAGGGACCAAAGTTAGTCGTAAATGGGCCATGGTATTAGATAGATGGTATTAATAATAACCATGGTATCGACCCATGGTATTGCATGTATGAATCCTATATAAAGGATGGAGACTCCCCTTGAGGAGCATCATGTCTTATTTTGTAATTGAGCCTAGCTCTATTGGAGGTTGCCCCCTCGAAGAGGCAAGTGAGCATTGCTTTCTGAATAATAAAATACTTGCTGTTATTTCTTATTGTTGTGTCTTTTGGGTATATTTCTTCACATATTTTGTATTATGATATCTTATCGTGGGTCAAGAGCATAACAGTAATTAAAGTCTTATAATAATTAAAGTCTTATAATAATTGACGGTTACAGGCGAGTTTATAACCTTGAGTGGTATTTCGGGTGGCAAAGCAGTGGTAAGTGGTATCAAAAATTTTGGCTCCGATTCCACAAATCAAAGGACATGTAGCAGTGGAGGAGTGTGGGGAAACCGCTTTATCGGGCAGTTAACCCCCATGTGTCTTGTCAACCTCAAATCTATCGTGAACCGCTGGATCTTTTGGGAGAAGATCAACGACAGAGAAGTAATAAATTTTACGAGAGAATTTAAAAAAATACCAGAACCATATTTTTTCTACAGGCTAGTCATATCATGGAGAATTTATACACAATCGATTCCCTTCTTTTTTCTATGGGCTAGTCATCTCATTTGAATCAAAGTGGAAAAATATTGTGGAAGGAAAATGTGTAGATACCTGTAAGATAAGATGGTGGCTCTTATTGTCTATCTATTATGAATCCTTCGATCATACTTGATTCTATGCACCTTCTCCATAGCTACTTCATTTCCAAAATCTTGCATTCCTTCTTTCCTTCATGTAATCAAATTTAACATCAGAGTTTAGGGAATAATTCAATCAGACACAAACTACACCAAATTATTGGAGACAATCATGAGAGGATGAAAACAATTAAAAACACAATCACTAAGAAAGTGTTTCTCCAATGCTGAAACCTGAAAGAATAGTAGGTAGAGAAAAATATCACGGAACAAAAATATGTAGATACCTATAAGATGAGATGGTGGCTATTGTCTATCCATTATGAATGCTTCGATTATACTTGATCCTCTACACCTTCTCCACAACTACTTCATTTTCCAAACTCTTGCATTCATTATTTCCTTCATGTAATGAAATTTAACATCAGAAGTTAGGGAATAATTCAATCAGACACCAACTACACCAAATTATCAGAGACAACTGCGAGAGGATGGAGACAATTAAAAACACAATCACTAAGAAAATATTTCTCCAATGCTGAAACCTGAAAAAATAGTAGGTAGAGAAAAGGAAGGATGTGAAAGATTTGTCACCTTTTTTACAAAATAGAAGACAAGAGAAGCCCTTCAAATCTTTAGAGTAATCCTTCCAACATTCTAGTAATGCTTCAACAATTCCAACAACCCTAAGTGCTAACAAAGAAATGCATGCGTCCACGGAGCGTTTGATTATAATATATGGAATGGTAATGAATAAGAAGTATAGTAAATATTTAATGACAATTTGAAACACTCAAGATCGAGTGGCAATGTTATTCTATCGGGCATGGAGTGGGAGAGTTATTTCCATTGTGGATTAATGGAACGATGGGTGGAATGGTGAAATTGATGGACACCTATTCTTTGGAGAAAAACAGTTGGAAAATGGTTGAAGACGCATAAGTTTAAGAATGTGAATAGATATACGTTTCAGAATTAGGTTTGAATATATGTTTTATAATTTGTTTTAAATATATTTCTTAGAGCTGAAAAAACACTTGGCAAATGATTGAAGACACATAAGTTCAAGAATGTAAACAAGCATACGTTTTAGAATCAATGCCGGTTGGAATATATATTTTATAATTTTTTTAAATACATTTCTCACTAATCAACATACATGGTTATCAACAAGAGGTACAGTAAACTTTTAATCATTCTTTGTAAAAAATTAATTTGAGTATACTTTAAACATGTGATTTAGACATGCAAGTAAGTTAGTGGTGTGAATTCTATCCATTGATATAGTGACGACTACGAGAATATATTGGCATCTTTCAATTTAGGCCATCCCATAAAAAAAATTAATTAAGAAAATGATTAAAGTACCCAACTCCAATAGGAGGGACACCTATTGGCATAATAAACACACAGATGACAATAGAAATAAGTAAACGACAACTTGTATACATGGTCAACAACAACCCTACTTATAGATACAAGTTAAAACTAAATATCAAAATATTTCATCTCAATATAGATATAAAACAGATTTCAAACTAATCTATATAGGTTAAAACTAAATATTGAAATATCTCATCCAATATAGATATAAGACAGATTTCAAACTAAAAATGTACTTTACATATGAAATATTATTCAAATTAAGAAAGGAATTGATAAAATCACACATTTTTACTTCTGCATTGCATTATCTCACTTAGATTTAGAATTCTATCTTTTAGACAATTTCCTTTCAAGTATATAATACCAAGTTTTAGATAAGGTTAATCAATTGTCATGCAGGTTAATATAACTTTCGTGACCAGACACAACATGACTGTATATATAACCGATGCTACTTGAAAGAAACAAACAATGTGGTAGGGACTACTAATAGCATGCAACATGGGTTTTACATATGTCATTTGAGATTAATATTATTACTTTGTGTAAGCTATGCTAGTTATAATATCATTAATGCACAAGTTAAATTATTGATTTACGTTACTAAACCAAAAATTATATGAAAAACTCCATAGACTCATAGTGTGCTTGCGTTGTGATTGTGCTACCAAAATAATTTAATAATTGATGTTGGTTTCATACATTTTCAAGGTTTGATACATGAAACAATTACATTGTTAGGGTTCCATGTTTGATGTGACATGACATAACGCCTACGTGGCAGCTCTATTGATATGAAATTTGGATACATCTCAATATGAATTTTAGTGATGTGTTTAGTTGTACCTTCAATTTTTAGCTCAGTAAACAAAGAATGAATAGACCTACTCCAAAATCGAGCCAAGGAACTTGGAGCACTTCTTATGTGTAGTCAGGGTAGGTTAATTCTATTGAGGTAAAAATAAGTGTTTATGGCTCTTAAACTGGAAAAAAATTGGTTAGGAGTATTAGCTTGCTGTTTTTTAGTCATCAAAGTTGAAATTTTGATCATTTCGTTCAAGGTATGAAAATCTAAAAAGAAATAAAAAAATTAACTATACAAAACACTTAAATAATGTGGACTCATAAAAATTATTGCACTTGAAGAAATTAAATCCCTTTGGTCTCATGTTAGATCCATATTTAAGATGGATCTATACTATTTTCAACCATCTCTTGATTTTCTTTATAGATATTAATTATATTCCTCCCTTGTGATCATTTTACCATACATTTGAATGCTCACTCAGTTAGGAATTATGAGTAGCAATGCTCTTGGTAAATTCCATTTGGTTACACCCCACAAAGGTGAAAATTTGGCTTTAACCCTCTATCCATGGCTCATCTCTTCACACTTTAGTGATGACTTCTTCAAACAACAATGGTATTATCCTCTTAAAGTACCTTTATGAAATCTAGTTCTTTCCCATTAGTTTGTAAACCTTAGCTCTAATGCTAAATCAGAAAAATCAGTATGAGTGCAATTTAAAATACCTCTACAAGAATGCAATTTTATTAGATATGTTATTAAATCAAATACATAATATTAGCTTTCTCTCTCACACACATATAATGCATTGGGAAACCAACATTTCCTTGATGTAAAGAGGGATAAAATGATCGGAGATTAAAAAAATAATCTTTCGTTGAGCCGACAAAGGATCATGGACCTAGGCCTGTAAACCCTTCCTCACTTTTTTCTCAATTTATATTAAAAAGACAAAAAAATCACCTCTAGGGATTTGATCCCTTTATGTATATATTTGATATAAAGTTAATATGGACCTACATTTCATATGTGTGTGTGTGTGTATTCCATGTTTCAATTCCATCTTCAGCAAGAAAAAATTACAATTTCTAAATACACATCATTAAAATGTTTTAACCATAAGAATTTGTATTGATAAACACTATATAAATTAATAGGGAAGAGACTTTCTCACACAAAGTACATATTATAATAATAATAATAATAATAATAATAATAATAATAATAATAGTAATAATAATAATAATAATTGCAACTCTTCTCCATTGCACATTACATACACTTATATATATTCATCTTAAAATTTGAAATTCCTAGTAAACAAATTCAAAAGGAGAAAGTAAGTTGTGGAGACAAACAAGAAAAGATAAGCATCAATCTCACCTATATAGTTATACTGGATTTTTTTAGAATTCTATATTGGAAACTCTTCAATATTTGTATTTCATACTCTAAGTATATATGGACCAAATTTCAAAACTAGTTTAGGGTTCCTTACTATATCATAATAGGCTATCTACTATTCTATTACATATTAGAGAAATTTATTTATGGGTTCACCATGACAATTTTCTATCATCTAGAGTTATGCCACATGTATTCTATTTTAGAGATCAAAATCAATATTAGAGCGTATTACATATTGCTAACAACAAAACACTCACAAAAAATCCTTCTAATTATTTCTCTTGACATGACACTTCAACTATTTCAAACCCAAATCTCAAAAAAATAAAAAAGATAATGCTAATTTCAAGGTAAAGAAATTAAAACCCATTTGTTTATACAAATAACACTAGTTTGAGTTTTAAGCCTTGAGGGTTAGCTCAAATAGTCGATTTCTCATTCTCATTGATAAAGAACCTGTCTAATGGGAGGTCAATTCTCCTCAATGCCCTTGGTGTTCGGCTATGGTAATAAAGTGATGGGAAAAATATATATATTAGCTCAAATAAATTTAATATTAAATAAATTAGAGAACTTGCTCGTTCAACCATATATGATATTCAATAAATAAAATCTAGTATAATATAAATCTCTTTCAATGACATTGTGTAACACCCTATGTTGCATAAACATTTACTTTTTTACCAAGTTTTACTTATTACTTCAAACTCTTATTTTTTTATCATAGATTGTTAAAGAATGAAGGGTGAGAAGCGAGAACATATCTTGTTATTTATTAATTAATGAATTCAAATAGTTTTTCAAAGAACTGAAAGAAAGAGTTAATAACTCTTGGACAGTCACAAATAGTTTCTCATTTGTTTCCCCAAAAGGAAAAAGAGATAGAATCCTAAGGGGGGTTGGAAAAAATACAAAGGAAAGGAAGCAAGAACTGTGCTGCCTAGATTTTCCTTGAGCGAGACAAAAGTAACCAGTGGGAAAAATTGTGCATTACAGTCGAAATGGTATGTGACTTGAGGTTGGACTGTGGTCTTGATGCCAAAGATACCAGACTACAACTAACTTATTGACTGTCAAGAGTAGGAAGAGCTCGAAGGGGGATTATGGATGTAATCACCAAATCTGTGGCTAGGTCGTGAGACCTTCCAAGAAAAGGAAATACTTACACAGTTATAAATACAACATAGACAGATAAGTAGTCCATTCTATGATTGGTAATCATTAGCCGAAAGGGGTTATTAATGTTTAGTAATAGATAGCTAACAATAGAATAGATTACTAGAGACAATTTTTTGTTTTATATTGTTAAGTATATTCTGTCATCTTATATTGCTAGTTATATTGTGTCTTTCCTTTATACACCGATGAATAATAGTCAAGGAATGTCCGTAGCTTTACTTCTCTATAAAATAACCAAAAACCATTTCGAAATACTAACACATCAGTGATTTATAGAAGTTAACAAAAGAGCAATCTATGGCTTTTAGAACAATTATTAGGTTTATATCCAAAATCATGATATCCATCTTATAAATTTAAGAATGCATAAAATATACCAAAATCATACATTTTGGAACTATAAAACTTTCAACAAACACGATTAATAATACCTCTAAGTAACAACATCTCTGAATAAGCTATATCCTTAATAGTTGAACACAAATGAAAGCGAAACACCATTCATGAAATCGTCAAATGAAAAATTGTTTCGTTACAGAATAACCTTAGGTTTAATTTGAATTGTACAAAATGATAGAGGCAATACGCAAAGGGTTCTTCATGGCTCTCGGTTGAGTTCCGAAGGAACAACCGTGACCCAACTTCCCAAGCTGACGCCAATGTTTCAACCATTAAAGATGAGAACCTTTGACTCAGAATAACCATATCATGAACATTGTGCACAATTGACCAAGAATAAAAGACCAGATCAATGAAGGGAGTCGACCAACTGAAACAAAACAAACGAATCCAAATTATAGAATAGTTATCAGTATACAGATGCGGATATAGAACTAAAATAACTAAAGTGAGATTAAACCCTTAAATAAGTCCATTTCACATCGATGTAGAGATTTGTTCCACTTCTTCCTAAATAAAATTTAAATCCTTGCTCATTCTTTTATAGTATCTATAGATCTAACCCCGCTTGAGCCATGGCTTGACGTCTTTCCTGCAACCGAGAAACCCAAATATTTAAAAGGTGACAAGATGAAACAACTTCACATTCAATCGAAGTTTGAGAACATCTACTAGGAAGGAAGTTCACCAGAGGACTTGATGAAAGACCAACCTATAAAAGAGGACAAAAATTGGTGTAAGGGAGACCATCAGACACTGAACCTTCTGGAATCACATTTGCAGAGCCTTACATGAACTTACAAAAGCACCGGAGTTAAACCCTACAACAATTTGGATTAAACATTTAACGAAGGAAACATGTTTAGGGGTTCATTCTTCCTGAGATGGAGAAATTCCGGATGGAAGGAGGTGAAGAGCGCCTAGAAACCTTGCAATAGTCATTAGTAGCTCACAATAGTCAGAATATAAATGAAATCATTCCTACTGCTTTCTCATGTCATTAAATCCAGAATGACGTAGGTTTCCTAACCTCACCTCCCATGGTGCGAGTAGACCATCAAAGAATTAAGTCATTTACATGCCAAGAGCTAAATAAGCAGAAATGGAATGTTTCATGTTGAAATAAGAAGTGCTAGAAGCGATTTAGAAAACCAAACTTACAATACGGTACGTAGATGTTTGATGGACCCATTAAGACAGGGAGATCGAGATGCACCGCCATTCTCCATCAAAAATCACAGTCAAGTTACACAGACAAGCTATAGGCTCCCCCTTACATTATCTAAATGGAAATCATTTACAGAAAAACCCAAAACATTCATAATGATAGTTCCTAGAGCATGAGATTCATAGATCATCAGCTGATCCTACAGTGTAAAGTATGCTATGTGCTTATGTAATCCAGACCCTTCTACCAAGTCTAATCGGTCATTAATTGACAAAGCTGCAAGTGTCATCCCAAACCATGGTTCACCTCTGCCTTAATGCATTTCATTTAACGAGAAGCATGCTAACGAAGAATATTGCAAGGGTAGATTATGTGCGGATATGGAGGACGGTGTATTAAATACACCTTAAAACCCATCAAATGACCCGGAACCATTAATTGTGATATTATCTCATAGTAAGGTTAAAGAGTATAATGTTAAAAAAAAAAAAAAAAAAAACTTGTTATTCTATTACAAATGGTATCAGAGCTGAGGTTCGAACTCTGGGACTTCTGTGATAAATATATACATACATACATATAGATATATATAAGTGTCATTATTGAGAAAAGAATACTTTAAGGCGGATTGTAACTAGTTCGAAGGTGGATAATAGGCCCATAGATGGGTCTCTCATTTCATTCTTATTAGTCAACATCGATAACTTTTTTGATCTCCTGTTAGTTGCTTTTTATAGTGAGTTATAGATAATAGTTAGTTGAAGCTATAGTCTATATTTTCTAGTGATACGCTAATGTTATAGCTTTGTTGATTCTTAGTTAGAGCTTTGTATAGTTATGAAATCTATTCCTACTCCTTCTAATCTAAGTAAGCTATCTAATTTATTATCTGACTACTATAACTAAAGAATATATAATCCCTACAAGAATAATACTAATAATAAAGAGTTTGTTCTATTCTTCTACATAATATTATCATTCCGTATTACTAATTCCTAAAGAAAACTTTAAAGAGTTATTCCCTTATCACTTCTGAACAAACAATTAGGATTGAGACTAAATCCTTCTAACCTCCTTGAGCTACTTTATGTCTCCTTGTAGTGAATATAGATCCTAGTAGTGAATCCAGTAAAGTTGGTTAAATGCCCAGCGTATGGTGTGTCAACAGTGGTGAAATTCCCTTCCCTTATAGTTAAGGAAAGTGTCTCTCCATTACCCTAATGAGAGTGTGTCGATAGGTTGTCGCTGGTTCAAAGGTGGATAATAGGCCCATATATGGGTGTGTCATTTCATTCTTATTAGTCAACGTTGATAACTTTTCTGATCTGCTGTTAATTTCTCTTTATAGTGAGTTATAGATAATAGTTAGTTGAAGCTACAGTCTATATTTTCTAGTGGTACTCTGATGTTATAGCTTTGTTGAGTCTTAGCTAGAGCTTTGTATAGTTATGAAATCTATTCCTACACCTTCTAATCTAAGTAAGCTATCTAATTTATTATCTGACGGCCATAACTAGCGAATACATAATCCCTACAAGAACAATACTAATACTAAAGAGTTTGTTCTATTCCTCTACCTAATATTCTCATTTTTTATTACTAATTTCTAAAGAAGACTTGAAAGAGTTATTCCTTTATCACTTCCAAAAAAATGATTAGGATCGAGATTGAATCCTTCTAACCTTCTTGAGCTACTTTATATTTCCTTGTAGTGAATATAGATCCTGGTAGTGAAGCTAGTAAAGCTGGTGAAATGCCCAGCGTATGGTGTGTCAACAGTGGTGAAATTTCCTTCCCTTCTCATAGTTAAGGGAAATATCTCTCCATTACCATAATGAGAGTGTGTCAGCAGTAAGTAATAAACCTACATATGGCAAGATCTTTTCAACTTTCAGGCTATGACATCCATCTAGCTTCACTAGAACAACCTGGTTCTTATTACCCTATTTTGTATATATCTGTGTGTGTGTGTGTGTGTGTATACATCTGTAATAAGTAAATGTGTAAGTGTGAATGTGAACACAGAGCTAGAGATCAACACCCAAAAAGCAAAAATGCAGAGGAGTCCCAAACCATTTAACTAGTTGGAAGAAACTTATGTAGAGGCCAACTTGGACATATGGATACAGCTGGGAGAAGAATATCGCCAAGCTAATGCTGCTCTACATGAGACAATTCAAAAATTAAGTTTAGAGATGACAAACTTGAGAACGAACAATGAATGATCGAGGCAGGAACCAGAAAGAATCCTTAAAAATCTATTCACCCGACAAACTCAACGGGGACCGGATCCTAGCGTAGAAGATAGGTAGAGAACTCCAATAGTCCATCATGGTGAAGATAATGCAGATTCAACTGAAGGGCATGGAGAATATGAAGAGAGAGGTTCAGATAATGTTTCCAACTAGTGTAAGACATAGAGGAAAAATATGGAATTACAAGGTGAGCTTAAAAAGATAAAACCATCTTGAAGAAGTAGCTGAAGCATGGCTAATTGACATGACTAAGTACTTTCAGATTTATGACTACAATGATAAAATTAAAGCACGACTGGTAGTTTATCAGCTAAGGGGTAAGGCCATCCTCTGGTGGGAATAAATCAAAACTGCGAGAAAAATTGATGAGGAACAAGTTACGTGGGAAGAATTTCATAAGCATTTCAAGGATAAATATCTAACTGAGCAGTACTATGATGAAAAAGAAAGTGAATTCAATGATTTAAGGTTGGGAACCTTCACCATGGATGAATATGTGAATTCAAGCTTTTTGATCTACGGAAATAAAGGCCATAGAGAAGGTGCTAAGGATTGGAGGACGCCCCGTTCCCGAAGTGATTATTTCCTAGTGGGTGCTGGTTCCTAGTAAATGACTGGCTCTATCTTTCTTTCATCTAATCCCGTGAGTGTTTTGAAGCAAGGTAACAGGCTTCTTACCCTTCCTCTTATTCACTCTTATTTCATTAATGAAAGAATACCGGAAGGAGGTAATAACTAACCAGACTAACACTCATTGAATTGAGGAGGTACTGACCGGGGGCTTATAATGACAGATGTATTCCCTATTATGATATGTTCTGTATATGTAGGAAGAAAAAGCCAAGATTCAACAATTTATTAGTAGTCTGCCAAACTTCAAGAAGGAAAAATTAGAATTTGATTATCCTATAACAATGGATGATGAGGTGCGAAAAGCCTACATCTACTATTAGCAAATGAAATAGAAAAGTGAAGGGTCCAAAGGAGAAATAGGCAAAAGAGGGACAAATTTACCCCCAATGAGACAGAAAAAGAGCACTAATAGAAGGACTATACAACATAGAACCCTCAGTAGATTTCCAAGGAACCAGCTGAAAGTTCTAGCCTACACTTATAATACACAATTGGAGGGAATGAAAAAACATGCTAATGACCAACAGCCAAAGCAACCTCTACAATGTTGGGGATGTGGAGAATCCCATTACTATGAAAATTGCCTGCATAGGGCCAGAATAGAACAACCTTCAATTATGTAAGAGGTCTTCACAGTTGGAGATGTAGCAAGGAACATGCCTAGAATTAATGCTACACTGGACGATCATCAAGAATAATACCATCCCACCATGATCGAGTGTGAAGGTATGATTGTTGATCAACCTGTTTCTGTTTTCTTTTATCCGTGTGCTAGCTTAAGCTATATAATTTCTAAAGTGGTAGAGAAATTCCAACTAGAAAGCGGCAAGTTTAAGAAGCTAGTTCAACTAGCCATAGAGACGAGAAGAAGGGTATCTATGAAAACAAAACAATGTCCTTTAATAATTTTAGGACAATCAATCCATGTGAACCTTAATGTATTCGCTTCAAGTTCCTATGATGTACTAATACGCATGGATTGGTTGGAAGGGCGTTGGTCCCTAGTCAATTGTAAGGAAAAATCTGTAAGTTATCTCACAAAATCAAGATAGAGAAAGGAAATACAAGGAATCAAGGAAAATATTAAGTTATGCCCTGTTTCTACTAACCAGTTGGGAAGATTTACTAGGAAGGGTTGTGATATTTATGCTGTCCAAATAGGATACACCAATTCCAAGAGTAAAATGACTTCTTTGGAAGATATTCCTATGATTTAGGATTTCGTTGATGTGTTTCCTGAATCCATTCCTCGATTGCACCTTAGAGTGATATTGATTTCACCATTGAATTGATACCTAGTGCAACTCATGTTTCATGACCTCCTTACTGCATGAGCATCCCTGAGGTAACATAACTCAAATGCAGCTTCAAGAACTTTTAGATAAAGCGTACATTCACCCCAGTGTATCTCCTTAGGGAGCCCCCGTATTATTTGTGCAAAAGAAAGATAGAACCTTGAGGCTATGAATTGATCATCATGAGCTAAATAAACTAACTCTAAAATACAAATACCCTTTACCACGTATTCACAATTTATTTGATCAAGTGCAGGGAGCTAGTGTGCTCTCAAAAATTGACCTGAGGTCCAGCTATCACTAGATAAGGATAAAGGAAGAAGATATTTGCAAAACTGCATTTCAAACTCATTACAACCAATTCGAGTACGTGGTATTGCCTTTTGGCCTCGCTAATGCTCCAACTAATTTTTATGAGTCTAACGCATAGTATTTTTTGGCCATTTTTAGATAAGTTTGTACTAAATTTTCTTGATGATATACTAATTTATTCTAAGAATCAGGAGGAGCATGAAAAGCACTTGAGAATAATATTGAAGATTTTATGGGACAATCAACTACACTCTAAGTATAGCAAGTGTGACTTTTTCAAAGGTCAAATATAATATCTGGGTCATGTTATATCAGCAAAGGGAATAGCATTGCATCTGGAAAATATTAAAATCATTATGGAATGGACCACCCTGAAAAATATTGCTGACATTAGATCCTTTCTAAGCTTAGCTTGCTACTTCCAATGATTCATTAAAAACATTTTCAAAAATATCTTTTCATATGACCTCATTACAAAAAAATGGGTGTACCTTCCGATGGACAGTTGAATGTCAGCAAAGTTTTGAGAAGTTAAAATCATTACTTACTACTGCACTTGTGCTAAAAGTAGCAGATTCATAAAAATGTTTCGTCATTTGCATGGGTGCAAGTAAGGAGGGTGTCAACATGGTATTAATGCAGGAAGGGAAAGTTATAGTGTATGAATCATGAAAATTTAAAGAGTACGGACATCGATACTCTGCATATGATCTTGAATTGACAATGGTGGTACATGTGCTCAAAATGTGGTGACACTACCTACTAGGAAAGAAATTTCTGTTATTAATAGATCATAGCAGCCTTACTAATTTCTTTAACCAATCTAGTTTAAATGCTCACCAAGCCAGATGGACCACATTCTTGAGCAAATTCGAATTTGAAATGAAGCACCTTAAAGGGAAGGAAAATCGAGTGGCTGATGCATTAAGCAGGAAATTACATTGCATTTATGAAGTACAATTTAGTCAAGTATGATCTAACCTCCCTGATGTCATCAAAGAAGCATCTCTCAAAGACCCGCAATATGCCTTCCTTTGCGAGCAAGCATTGGAAGCTCATAAGAAGGGGGAACAATTTCATTATGGTATAAATCGAGACAAAATGTTAACATTCAAAAACAAAATATATATTCCCAATCAGAATTTTGTCAAACAATGGTTACTGGATGAGGTCCATAGGAAGCCTTATGCTGCTTACCCAGGATACCAGAAATAGTTTTTGGCCATCATAAAAAGTTATTTCTAGCCGGGTTTAAGGAAGGATGTCGTTGAATATCTAACGAAATGTTTGAAGAGCCAACTGGTGAAGGTGGAAATGAGCATCCCACTGACCTATTGCAAACATTACCCATTCCTGAGTGGAAATGGGAGACGATCACAATAGATTTCGTCACCAGTTTACCTCACATTAAGAAGCAACATGAATCAGACATGGTGGTGGTGGACATGCTAAGAAAAATCGCTCATTTCATATCGATGAATTCAACCTTCAAAACTATGGATATCACAAACATATTTATGAGAGATATCTTCCAGTTGCACAGGATACCCAGGGTGGTAATCTCTGATAGAGATGTAAAATTTACATCCACATTTTGGAAAACCCTCTTCTTTGGGTTAGGTACCTAGATTCAATTTAGTACCACCTACCATCCATAGACGGATGACCAAACGAAGCGAGTAAATCAAATCCTAGAGGACATGTTGAGGATGTTTATGATGCAATAAATACATAAATGGGAGGACTACCTCCACCTATTGGAGTTTTCCTAGAATAACGGATATCACGAATCACTTGGAATGAGCCCTTTTGTAGTATTATATGGGAGAAAGTGCAGAGTACCCACAGATTGGAATAGACCTATTAAGCTATTAACACTAGGCTGTGATATGTTGGCTAAAATGGAGGATACAATTAAAGGGTTCGTCAAAATTTAAAAGCTACCTACGATAGGCAAAAGATTTATGCATATAAGAAGATATCACATAAGGAATTCTATTTGGGGGATCATGTATACCTGAAGGTCAAGCCCCAGAAAAGTACCTTACAGTGGAAGGGTTGTGCTAAGTTAGCACCCCGGTACTGTGGACCATTTCAAATCTTGGAATGGATTGGACTAGTAGCATACAAGTTAGCTCTCCCATGCCATATCTAGGTCCGCGATGATTTCCATGTCTCCTTGTTAAAAAAATATGTGTACAATCCTCAACATATAATTAACTAGGAAAATATACAGGTAATAAACTAATAGAATAGGTAACATATGAATTTTTGTTTTGAAAATTTCTGACAGTAGATTATAATTTGTGTTGGTTGAACAAGAGGGAGAATTTCTCACAGAGCCTCTTTGTATCCTCGATCAGAGAGAAAACAATATTGCAGAAATGAGCCATCACTTGGGTTAAAGTACAATTGAAGCACTTTGGCCCGGAAGAGGCTACCTAGGAAGAGGAGGAAACTATGTAGAAAGCTTATCCGGCACTATTTTATTAAAAGAACACCAGGGATGGTGTTCCTCACAATGGGGGGAAGTTGTAACACCCTATGCTACACAAACATTTATTGTTTTACCATGTATTACTTATTACTTCAATATATTACTTTGTTTAGCATACATTGTTAAAGAATTAAGTCTAAGAAGCCATAACACATCTTGTTATTTATTAATTAAATAATTTAAATAGTTTTCCAAAGAACGGAAGGAAACAATTAATAACTCTTGATACAGTTACAAACTGTTTCTAATTTGTTTCCTCAAAAGGAAAAAGAGACAAAATCCTAGGGGGGTTGGAAAAAATACGGAGGAAAGGAAGTAGGAATTATGCTACCCAGATTTTCCTTGAGCTAGAAAAAAGTAACCAGTGGGAAAACTATGGATTACAGTCAAAATGGTATGTGAATTGATGCTAGACTGTGGTCTTGATGCCCAAGATACCAGTCTGCAACTGACTTATTCATTGTCTAGGGTAGGAAAGCTCGGGGGGGAATTCTAGACATAATCACTAGATCTGTGGCTCGCTGGTGAGACCTTCCAAGAAAAGGAAATACTTACATGGTTATAAACACAATCGAGGCAGATAATTAGTACATTTTGTGCTTGGCAATCATTAACTGAAAGGGGTTATTAATGTCCAGTAATGGATAGTTAACAATAGAATATATTACTAGAGATAATCTATCTTTTTATATTGTTAAGTATATTTTGTCATTTTATAATTCTAGTCATATTATGTCTTTTCTTCATACACCGATAAATAATAATGAAGGAACGAATATATATTTACTTCTCTAGGAAATAAACCAAAACCATTTCGGAATAATAACACATCAACAGTTTAGAGAAGTTAACAAAAGAACAATCTATGGCTTTTAGAACAATTATTAGGTTTATATCCGAAACCATGATATGCATCTTATAAAGTTAAGAATGTGATAAAATAACTGAAAACATATATTCTGGAACTATAAAACTTTCAACAAACACGATTAACAATACTTTTGAATAACAACATGTCTAAATAAGTTATATCCTTAATAGTTAAGCGCAAATGAAAGCAAAACTTCATTCATGAAATCGTCAAATGCAAAATTGTTTCATTACAGAATAACTTGAGCTTTAATTTGAATTGTACAAAATGATAGAGGCAATCTGCAAAGGGTTCTTCACGGCTCTCGGTCGAGTTCCAAAGGAACAACCGTGAAAGAACTACCCAACCTTACGCCCAAGTTTCAACCATTAAAGATGAGAACCTTTGACTCAGAATAACCATATCATGAACACTGTGCACATTCGACCAAGAATAAAAGACCAGATAAATGAAGGGAGTCAACCAACTGAAACAAAACAAATGAATCTAGATTATAGAACTGTTATCAGTATACATATGCGGCTATAGAACTAAAATAACCAAAGTGGGATTAAACCCTTAAATAAGTCCATTTCACATCGATGTAGAGATTTGTTCCACTTCTGCCTAAATAACATTTAAATCCTTGTGCATTCTTTTATAATGTCTATAGATCTAACCTGGCTTGAGCTATGGCTTGAGGTCTTTCCTCCAACCGAGAAAGCCAAAAATATAAATGGTGACAAGATGAAACAACTTCACATTCAATCGAAGTCTAAGAACATCTAGTAGATGGGAAGTTCGCCAAAGGACTCAATGAAAGGCCAACCTATAAAAGAGGAGGACAATTGGTGTAAGGGATTCCATCATACCCTGAACCTTTTGGAAACACATCTGGAGAGCCTTACCTGCGCTTACAAAAGCACTGGAGTTAAACCCTGAAACAATTTGGATTAAACATTTAAAAGAGGAAAAATGTTCAGGGGTTCATTCTTATGTGAGATGGAGAAATTGCTGATGGAAGGAGGCAAATAGCACCTCGAAACCCTACAACAGTCATTAGTGGCTCATAATAGTCATAATATAAATTGAAAGCATTCATACAGCTTGCCCGGGTCATTACCTCAAGAATGCCGTAGGTTTCCCGACCTCATCTCCCTTGGTGCAAGCAGACCATCAAAGAATTAAATCATCTACATCCCAAGAGCCAAATAAGCAGAAATGAAATGTTTCATGTTCAAATCGAAAGTGCCAGAAGGGATTTATCAAACCAAACTTATAATGTGGTACTTGGATGTTTGTTAGATCGGTTGAGATGAGGAGATTGAGTTGCACCACCATTCTCCATCAAAAGAAACAGTCAAGCTACAGATCCGAGCTACAGGATCCCCTTTGCATAACTCAAATGAAAATCATTAGCAAAACCCAAAACATTCATAGCGATAATTCCTAAAGCATGAGAGTCATAGATCTTCACTCAATCCTATGGTGTAATGTATGACAGGTGCTTTCGTAATCTAGACCCTTCTTGTGAGTCCAATAGGTAATTAATTGAGAGAGATGCAAGTGCAAACCCAAACCATGGTTCACCTCTGCCTTAATGCATTTCATTTAACAAAAATCATGCTAACAAAGAATACTCCAAGGGTAGATTATGTGCAGATATGGAGGACGGTGTATTAATTACTATCTTAAAACCCATCGCATGGCCCAGAACCATTAATCGTGATATTTACCCCATAACAAAATTAAACCATATAAAATTAAAAAAAAAAAAATTACATGTTATGATGTTACATATTGAGTTTGATAAAATGTAAATTAGCCAATAAAAAAATAATTTAAAATTTGATTAAAACTACCTAATTGAAAATCATTTTTAATTTCATTTATTATATGATATTAAATAAAATCTAGTATAATAAAAATATCTTTCAAATGTATTAAATCCGATAAAACTAATTCAAATGATATTCAATAAATTAAATCTAGTATAACATAGATATCTTTCGAATACATTGAATTTGAATAAATTAAATCCAGTATAATATAGATATCTTTCGATATCTTTCGAATAGATTGAATTTGATAAAATAAAAGCAATTTTAATTTTAATTAAAACTAACTCATTAAAAATTATTTTAAAATTAATTTAATATATCATATTTAATAAATAAAATAAAATATAATATAAATTTGATTAATATAATATTGGATAAATAAAACTTCACATAATATTTTTTAATATATAATATTTAAATGATATAATTTAATATAATATAAATCTCTTTTAAAGGTATAAAATCAAAACTAATAAATAGAAAAGTAATTAAAAATAATAAATAGAAAAGAGTTTATGAGAGCTTTTTCGGCGTAAATCACATGATATTTCATTTTTTGACGATTTTTTAACCAACCAGTGTGGTTCATCGTCAGGACAAGTTGAAGAATCAAATCCAGTATGCATGTTAAACACTTAGAGCAGAACATCCAATGGCTATAATGTTTGACCAGACAATGGTTATATTGACTAATAGCTAACTTTGATTGGGAAATGGCTAGTTAGACAGGACTCGGGGCTTTGGATTGGTGGTGAATGGGTGCATTGTTAAGGCACTCCTTCAGATAGGTCACTGGTTCCAATCCCCGTGGGTGCTTACCTACCCAAAAAAAAGAAAAAGATAAGTAAATATTTATCTTTCACCAAAAAAAAAATTGACTTATTTTAATTCTTAATTTAATATAGTTATACCCCGGGTCCTATCTAACTAGCCGTTTCCCAGTCAAAGTTAGCCATTAGTCAATATAGTCGTTGCTTGGTCAAAGATTATAGTTGTTGGATGTTCTTCTCTGAGTATTTAACATGCATACTGGATCTGATTGTTCAACTTGTCCTAACGATGAACCACACTAGTTGGTTCGATACGCGTCGACAAATGAAATATCATGTGATTTATGCCGAAAAATCTCTCATAAACTTGATATGGATCACAGAAGCCTCAATTCAACATATAGAAAAGAGATTAAAACCTCAGTCATAATGCATACTAGATCTGATTCTTCAACTTGTCCTAACGATGAACCACACTAGTTGGTTTGATACGCGTCGATAGATGAAATATCATGTGATTTACGCCAAAAAATCTCTCATAAACTTGATATGGATCACAAAAGCCTCAATTCAACATATAGAAAAGAGATTAAAACTTCAGTCATAATCTATTGATTGAAATGAAAGATATTTGAGAAGAAAATAAAAATTCCGAAAAGGGAAGGGAATTTTCAAGTTTATGTAAATGATAAAGGTATATTACATTTTAATGATTTAAGCAAAGTCTTTCGGTAGAAATCACATAAGAAAAAATTTTGGCCAATGCATTTTGAACCAACAAGTGTGGTTCATCATTAGGACCAAATGAAGGGGCAGACCATGGCAAAGGCTTAAATAGAGAGCAACGTAGAGACATAATTTCAAGTAATGGCTATATTTGAACAATAATTTTTAAATTATGATATCAATTTATTAATATATTAAAAACAAATATTAAATGACTAGTTTTTGAAAACAACATTTAAATAATGATATTATTTCATTAATTTATTAAAAATATTAATAGGTAACGACTACATTAAATTGCTAGTTTTTGAAAAATAATATTTAAATTAATTTATAAAAACAAATATTATTATTAAAAATAATATTTAAAATAATGATATTAGTTTATTAGTTTATTAAAAATATTAATATGTAATGGATATATTAAATGGCTAGTTTTTGAAAAATAATATCTAAATTAATTTATTAAAACCAAATATTACTAGTTAATATCTAAATTCTGATATTAGTTTATTACTTTATTAAAAACAAATATTAATAAGTAACCTCTTTATTAAGAGCTAGTTTCTCATAAATAACATTTAAATAAATTATTAAAAAAAAAACTTTAAAGAAAAAGAGTAAAAAAATTATAAAAACGAGTCAAAATCCGAATGAAGACAAGATCATTTGATAAATAATTAATAAAAATAAATAAATTAAATTAAAAATAATTAATAAAAAATAAATAAAATAAAACAAGAATATACACAAATCTATATATATATATATATATATATATATATATATATATATATTAATCTTTGAAGATCGAGTCAAATTTGCAATACTCAAAAATATACACAAATCAAAATCTATATATATATATATATAAGAGAGTGAAAGTATAAGTAATATCTTTGAAGTTCGAGTCAAATTTGCAATACTTTTTGGGGAAATCTGTTTCAGCCTATTATATGAGTTTTTCCATTGTAATTTAAATTTTTTTTTTTTTTATTAAGCTTATTTTAAATTAAATAAATTTTTTGAAATAATAAATTTATATTATTAAATATAGATAATTAAATAATTTATTTAAGAATATAAATTAATTTATTAATTTAGATATATTTTACTAAAAAATTATAACATTATATTTCATGATTAATTTTTTTAATATGTAATTTTCAATTATTTATATTAGTTCATAAAACTTTTAAAATTATATATATTTATATTTTTAACCTTAAAATAATAATATATATTAGAATACATGGTCAAGTTTTAGGGTTTTGACTTTATAAGGTATTCATCAATATTGAAATATATAAATTAATTTAAATTTTAAATTAAATGTATATCTTAACAAATATCTCATTCAATTAATAATGTATAACAATTTTATATATATATATGTGTGGATTGTTTAATATGTTAATCAAACTAAAACAACGAAAAGTAATAAGTTATTATTTGACTTAGGTTAAAAGCGTTGATTTTAAAATATTATGAACATTTTCTATTATTCGTATATATTTTGTATATAAGAACATCAATATTTTTTATTCTTAAATTGATTTTACATCATATTCATATTACGGATTAACTATGTTAAATATTAATAATATACATATTATTATAGATCATATTTATATTATGGATTAAATATGTTCCATATTTTATATATATATATATTTTGAAAAATAATTTATTTATATATATTTATTGAATTTTTTATTTTTTTTGTATTTCATAACAAATTAAAAGTACAATTTTTATTTTATTGAATTACCATTTATTTGATAATTTAAAAAATTGGGTTAAGGAAAAATTCCACATATATTTTAGATTTCAAATATATCTTGAAACTTAACTAAATCTTATTTAAAGAGGATAAAATATACAATACGTTACAATTAGACATTTTTAATCAACTAACTCAACATCTAATGTATGCAGAATATGTGCATCATCATATAGCTATTATAGCTAGTAGAATTTCTTTTTCCATGGTTCCAAATGAAGGACCATTAAGTCAACTCTTCCATTGAACTAGTACACAATGACTTTTACCTGCTTACAAAGGGAAATCATGGCATACCACATAGCAAGGAGTTCAAGTGTAAAATTTGATCTTTGGGAATACTTAGCTTGCATTTAATCATCAGATTTTGCGAGAATAAAATTATTATACCCACACTACAAACATCCCTTCAATTGACTCCATCAAAGAATCCCCATAATATACTAGTAGATTTCTACATCTCTCATAAGCCTAATCTTCTTCCTTTCAACAATTTCACTTGCTCATAGTAAGACGATCTTGAATTCAGAGTAATAACTTCATAAAAAACCACAGAGTCTTCAAAAAGGTAGTGGTTTATGTTATGACCAAAAAATTGATCATCTAGCCTAATTTACTAGATGGATCAAAGTACACCATGTAAAGCCAATTTTACCATAGTAAAATTGCTTTCATTGTTAGAAATTACTTAATAAACAATATTTTAGTAAGTAATTTATAATTAAACCCATCAAGAATAATTAAATAAATCACTATTTATTTAATTATCTTCTAGGAATAATTAATTAAACCATTGTTGAATTAATATTCCTAGTCATATTTGACCCAGTTGTAAAAAATAAACAGATAAATCATTAATTATCTTAGTTTTCTCTAAGAATAATTAATTAATTACCAATTAATTATTATTCTTTGTCAAGTTTGACTAAATCCCTTAGGAATAATTAAATAAATCATCATTTGTTTATTGTTCCCTAACGAATTTCTTGAGATGATAAATAAATGATTTACTTATTTATTATTTATAAATAAAAGTTTAAATACTTTTTCCCTCCTAATCAAATATAATAAAATATTCGAAGTGATTATTCCAAGAATGGGGTTAATAATATTTTATTATTACTCATTATTCGATGATAACTTAATATTTTGTTATAAATAGAAGGGTTTTCAATTCATTATTCAATTTTAATTATTTTCATTGTTGCACTCACTTCTGTAACTCTAATTATTATCATTGTCGCACACCATTTTTCTTTCATTTGAGTTCCCATTGATCTCAAACATTTTATTTGTTGGGTTTACACATTATAGAGGAGAGAGATTCTACACAAGCTGAAGGCGTTTGAGGATAGCCAAGAACCCATTCCATATAGGGGGACTGTTAACATTTATTTGTACTCTTCACTCGTGTTATAATAAAAACTATTCTTTATATATCTGGATTCAATTGGATTATTGGAGTTATTATTGTTTCATCTCATTGTTTAAATATAATTATGGCATAGATCAGGACTTTAGCACATTTTGTTTCTATCAGTTGCTGTAGATCTACAATGTTTAGTAGCCATTTATATTGTTCAGAATGTTTTTCATCCACAACCTTATCTGAACTTTCATTTTCGTACATATTCTAGGAGAAAATACTATAACAAAATTGACAACCCCAATGGTTTTTTACTTCAGACCCAAAAACCTAGGTGACCTTCAGTTTTCAGCTTAGGGTTTCTTCCTTTTTCAGTCTCTTAATCTTGTTTACTAGCCTTTTAACCTTAGATTTATCAAATTTCTAACTTCCAGAAGTTTTCTGGTCTTCTCCGCAGGTCACAGGAACCAACCGCGACTGAGACGCCATTTTTTCCTCAGACTTGCCGACTGGGAATCAAGGAGCATAAATCACACTTTTCTGGCCAAAAAGTGCGATCTAGAGGTCCAGAGCATAAATTTCAACCCAAAAAGATTGATCCCCTTGAAATGAGGTCAATACCTGTGATATTTAGGGTTTCTAGGTTTTTGTCAAATTTGTTTCTGGGTTTTCTCGAGAGTTGTCTGCTGGGTTGGTTGACCTTTGTCTCATCCCACTTAGCCCTTGAACTACTCTGTTTACTTGTCAAAGTGGAATTTAGCCTCTTAGGGCTTCTAGTACGATTCCACCTTTATAGCAGGAGTTTAGCTCAATAAGTAGTGTGAGTTTTTGTAGCACTTTCAACCATATTTTACACATCTGGACCCTTTTTCTAGATCTTCAAAGATAGGTTGTTTCCATCTAAAGTTTCATTTCAAACCTTGTTTGGTCATTTTCCTTAGGGTCCCATTGGTTTCTCTAGGTTTTTCACTCATCTCCCTATCTTTTTGCAGTAATCTTCCTCTCTTGGTTTTTACTATTGCTACACCACCTTCCAACAAAATAGTGTCATTTGATCCCAGTCACACCGACACATAGATATCTTACCCTTTTTAGTGTGTTTTTAGTTGATTTCGCTACCAACTAGCATAGTGTTTACAAACCTAGTTTGGGTGGGGTTTAGTTAATTGATTTGCTATTCATTTTTTGTTGTTAATTTTAGTTTTATTTCAACAATCTATTTTCTTTTATGATACATGATTTGGGATTCATTAATAAACATAATTGCACACATAAGCACATCTTAAGCAAAGGGCGCTTGGTTCACACTTCCAAGCCAAGACTTAACATAATAAATTTATCTTCCCACATACAGACAAATGGATATTGTTGATCTCCCTTCACCATTTCAGTGTCACTTATGTTTTACCATGATTGCACCACCAAGGCGTTTGTCAAGGAGACTCATAGGCCTTCCTCCCTTGTTTCTGCTTGAGCATATTAATCCTCACCATAGGGTTTGAGTTCATAGTCCCCCGAGTCCCCATATCGACTCTTCTCTTGGTTCATCTGATTCCTCATCTAATTTCAGGCCTCCTTCCCCACATATCGTCACCATGTCTGGACCCACAACTGGTGCAGGAACCCAACATGGTGTTAGCTCCAGTTCTACCTTGGTGGTCGCATCTAGAGGATCTATCTAAGGAACCATTCCAGCAGCCCCCATGCTCCCTTTTATGGATGGGTTAAGTCTCCCATATTTTAGCTAGTTGATAAATGACCGTATACACCATGACGCTAGTTGGCCTACTATGTCGATTAAGCTTCCCTGATACATCCCTAAGTTTGAGGGTGATTCTCGAGAGGATGATACCAATCATGTGCACTCCTTCCACATGTGGTGTTGATCTAATTCCATTATTAATGACTCCATTTGTCTTCAACTATTTCAATTCACACTCACTGGACACACTATAAAATGGTATGTAGACTAGCCCACTGCATTTCATTCCATTTTCATGATGCTTGTTAAAGCATTCCTCTCGTATTTTCATTTACCTCTCTGATACAGAGCTATTGAACTCATTTTGTCAATCCTCCACCACTCGCCTTTCTGATCATGTTCAAGAGTGGTGAAGAAGGAGGAGAACATGATGTGCCCCCCACTTCGAAGACTGTGTCTATCTAGATTGGATTCTTAGGAGCCTCTTATCATCCATTGGAAAATATGTCCCATCTAATTTACCTCAAACAGAGGAAGAAGCTCTCCAAACCGCTTTAATATATGACCTGATTTATGGGTAATCTCGTTATGTATATACCATCATTCTAGACCTCCCTCGCCCTGGAGGTGCCAATGCACCAAAGGCCTCTCACGTCATCGATGGTATCATTGGAACACTTTCACACCATTCACCATATACTCAACAAACTTACGGGTATTCGCAAGGGGACTCTAGTTCCTCCAACGCTTATGCTCCTCCTGCTAGAAATATGTTTTTATGGCCAACTAATGCTCAACTTGTCTACCAAACCGTTGTTCCTTCCTATGCACAGTGAGCGCTCCCGCCCATGAAGCATTAGCACTAGATTCTCCCATGCATCCTCAGCCCCAGAAACCACCGCCCCCTCAAGGTCAAGTGTTTCCACAACAGGGTGCGACCAATCCCCAAAATTCAAAAAAAAGGAAGACGGGGAAGGGTGAAAAAGGTAACCAAGGTAATCATGGTAATCAACCAAGTGAACCCCAAGGGAACCATCCTACCACCAGCAACTAGCAACAGGGCAGTCAGGCCAAGCACAACAATGTTATTCGTATGAAAAAGCCTTGCGGATGTTGTGGCATACATGACCATTATACACATGAGTGTCCTTTCTTACTCTAGATGCACCAAATGTGGGAAGATCAGGCAGCTTCTAGAGATCAATAATATCCTCAGAATCTTATGCCATCACAATGGTTGTGCTTACAAATCCTTTCCCTTAGCAAGGATTTGTTGTTGCTCAACCTCAGCCAGGTCAAGGAGACCATCCCCCCCAGCCTTCTAGTCCTAGTGACTACTAGATCCTCAAGATGAAGTTTGATGAGGTTAATCCCTCCGATATCAACCTGCAAACTCAGTCGGGTCAATATGAGAAGCCATTGGCATTATCTGTCACTCTGTCCAAAACCAAAACATCTACTGAGCCTCTTATGACACTAAATGGTCCACTACGGATCCCTCAACCTAATGTTGAGTCAATTCCTAAGATCCTGAAGGGACCATTATGCCGTAATGCGACTTTTAACTAAGCCTCCCATACATACAGTATAGTAGATCACTTGGCACAATCACCTAATTCCATGTCAATGCTGGAGGTACTCCAGTTGTAACCATCTCAAAAGAAATCACTACCAATTGCTTTGGATGTAGTAGATTTGTTCGACAATCGTTTGATTGTCTTCCAAGTTGATACATCAGAACATCCCCCATTACCTTCATCTGTTACTTTCTAGATATGAGTCTGAGTCTATAATTCTTTCATATCCTAATGCATTATCAATCAAGGTGCATTCACCTGTGTGATTTTTGCTGCTGTTTGGAAACAACTTAAGTCACTTGAGTTGCCCCATCCACCATCACTTTGCGTGTTTAGGACGGACACTCCTCCAAGCCTCTTGGCATGTATCGCAACTATCCAATGACTCTTGTGGGAAATATTATCCATGTAGACATTGTGGTTATGGAAGACCCTTTAGATTACAACATTATCTTGGGTCATAGTTACATATATTCCATGTCATTTTTCGCATCCACAGTTTTCCACAAGGTGTGCTTCCCCCATGAAGGGAAGAGCATCACCATCGATCAATTCACTTACTACAAGCTAGCAGTAGTGACCTCCACTGAGTCCATTATCTCTATCATGTAAGATAAGAAGTCCTCGACTCCTCTCACCAGTGTTTCACCCGGAGTCTACAAAGATTCCTCATTGTTGGTTTCTTTCCTCGGTCCTCCCCCTCTCATCTCAGAACCTAACTCTTTGAGTGTTTGCATGTTACAAGCATCACGGGTTTCTCCCAGGCACTATGGTACATATGCAACAATCTCCTCAACACCCCATGTTTACCATCTTGGTTGAGCCATCTAGATCCACCACCCTAGGACCTTCTCCTTCTTTGGGTGCCTCCCCTGTGTTCCCACCAGGAACTGTTCCTCCAAGTCTCAACCATCCAGGAGCTATTTCATTGGGACATTACCATGCAAGACAGATAACTTTCTTATTCCCTCCTTTAGGAATATTTTATGTCCATGTCATGGCTTCATTGGTCCTCCCTAATATGAATTTGGGGATCCCAGTATGGTACATTGATCCCCCTGCAAGCATTCCTCATAGTAATCTAAGACCTTATCATGCTTTGACCCCAGTTCAATCGGCCCCTATGACCATTTTCATTACTTTAGTTCCATCATAACCTCAATAGGGTACCCACTTCTATAGCGAAAGCACCTGGATAGGGGGGAAAAGATAAGAGGAAAGAACATAAGGAAAAGGCTCCCCAAGCTCACCCAGCCCCCAAGGCCCCAAAGCCTTCACCTCTCTGTGGTTTGTGTAAAGTTGTTGGGAACACCACCAATAATTGTCCTGAGCTTCCTCACCTCAAACTGTTTGTTCATGAAACATTCGTTGAGTCAAATATCCCTGAAGTCCATGTTAGCTTACCGGGTCCAGCCAAGAAACTTAAAAAGTTACACACAAATCACCATTGTACCTTGTGCGATCATCAAGGTTACTAATCCCATTGTTGCCCTCGTCTTGATGAATTTCACAATTTCCTTGAGGTGCTTCATGAATATGAGACCACTCATAGAAGAACACCTCCTCCTCTACGCATGGATTTGGGTACCACTAGTAAACCAAAATAGGAGGACTTTGGTCCTACCATCATGATCCCTATCCCCAATGTTGAGATAATGGATATCACAAGACATATCCTTTACTTATCATCAGCCTTGAGTTCGTTGTAAGAAAACCTTTCTCAGGTTTCTATGCATTCTTCTATCGAACCTCTTTCGACAAAATCCCAGGTTTCAACATCCATAGATCCTCGATCTACTAGTTCATTGTCTACCATTCAAGATGATGTGTATGTGAACCTTCTTTCTCAAGTTGATGCACGAGGTACTACCGCAACATCATGTAGTCAATCTTCCTCCCATCCACCCATCTTCCATTCTGATAAGGAATTCATGAACCTATGCCTACCCCTGATTACCCTTGCACTTAGGCAAGGGCGCATGATATTTGGAGGATTGTGAAGGCCAACTCCTTCATAATTCTCCCAATGCACTCTACATCAAGAAATTTATCCCATGACGTATCCATTTGATTTTCTATATTTATTTATTTCATGAAGTTAGGTAGGTTGCATCATCTCCTCTTTTGTCTTTTTCACCTTTCAGATGGATCCATCATCCACACTATATATCGGACATGCCGACGGTGCGAGTCGCTTCTCCAAGAATCTAGCCTTGACAACCTAGGCCATTTTTACCCCCTTGCATACATTAGTCCTTTTGAATGGAATGTATATTTCATCTACCACCACCATGTTGAATATAATGCAATGATAGGTTTGTTAGTCGATTGCCTCGCTCATTGCATCCTTCATCTTCATGTTCTTTTAGATTCCTTGCTATTTGACATGCAATTGAATCATGTGTATAGTGTGCTTGACCAAGGCCTATTTATAAAATATCTATGAGTTAAGTTGTTGGTACGTGAATTTGAAACCATTAGTTTTAGTCGTGTGCCTAGAGCCCAAAATAACTATGTAGATAGCATTGAAAATAACATTCTAGATTGAAATTTATTGCATGTAAACCACATAAGACAAACATATAAAAAAGAACATGGCGAACCATCATCGTCATAAAAAAATTCATAATCATACTATGTATCACATAAAACATATAAGTATTTGGAGTCCACCACACTAAATACATCCAGTATGCCCATAGCATACTAGGGGGCACATAGGCTCCTACATCTTCTTTGGAGGATCTCATGCCAAGTTGGGTCGAGATGCTTGAATCCATTTTTTGAGCGCTCAAAACACAATGGTGGTCCACAAACTCCTCCTGCTAGTGGGCATCATTCCCACCTTTGCATACCAGATTAGTCCCCTCCATCACATATGTTTGTAGGAAGTATCCCATGCTTGGGGGCATGATGGTTTTCCCCTGGCCATCTTCTCAATTACTTAACATAAGCCTTGGCCTAGATCCCATTGGATCTAGTTATGGTCAATTATTGTAATGTCCCTTAATAATAAATAATAAATAATAAATAAATAATAATAATAATAATAATAATAATAATAATATATAATATAATATAATATAATATTAAAATACAAGAAAATAAATAAGAAACAATAAATAAAAAATACTAATAGTAAATAAATAATAAATAATAATAAAATAATAAATAACAATACTAAAGCTCTAAATAAATAAAAATAAAAATAAACAAAAAAAAATAGTAAAAATCAGTAAAGCTATCAAAAAGTAAAAACAAAAGAAATAAAACAAGAAAGCAGTAAAGTTGCATGTTGACACATGTAGTGTGTGCATGTGGTTCCCCTTCTAATGTTTGCTCTATTTAATAGATGGTGAGGAAGATGAGAGGCATTCCATCATTCCATGATTCCATCATCCATTCTTTTGGGAGAATAGTGTTGTGAGACAAAGGACTCCCTGGCAGTAGTACATTGATTGAGGGCTTGGGGGTGACGAGTTGTAGTAAGATTTTGTGCAATTGAGCCTACGGTTGGGTGGAGAGTCATCCCCAAGACTTTGTTGTAGTTAGCAGAATTCAACTAGCATTCAACCCTAAAATCACAAGTGAGAAACATCATCACCACAGGACTCCACAAATGCGCTAAGAGGGCCAGTTTATTTGATGATCTCATGCGAGCCCATACACACAAGGGAGAATAAGTAACACCATATGGGTTGGGGACAAACTCAATCAACACTACATATGCAAGTGGTTCATTTCTCTTGTATAGCTCTTGAATGATAGCTCTTGAGGGCTATGGGGCCATCTTGAGGAAGCCAAGTGCCCGATATTGAAGGCTAGGTGCCTAGTATTGTATTGGGATGCCGAAGTCTGGTAAGTGTGTAAGGACCTCGATGCCTAGGGTTGTGTGCCTTAGTGAGTTGTGGAGGGAGTGGGCCAACCTTGCTAGATGTCCACAGACATTGAGCACTCTATTAGATGCCTGCCTTGGGGCAGATGAGGTTTGAGTCAGGCATGAGCCTTGGGGCTAGTCTTGGACTAGGATACAGACCGAGGAGGTTTATGCCTGGTTCCGAAAGTGGGAAAAAGGACAGAGATTCCTTGGGATTTCCCGGGTGTTGTGAAACTTTCGATGCCCGCTGGTTATACTAGTTTAGCAGAGGGTGTCGATGAACATGAAGTAATAAATAACAAAATAAAATGTTAAATAATTCAACTTAACTTTGGGACGAAGTTCCTTAAAGTGGGGGATTATGTAATGTCCCTTAATAATAAATAATATAATATAATATTAAAATACAAGAAAATAAATAATAAACAATAAATAAAAAATAGTAATAGTAAATAAATAATAAGTAATAATAAAATAATAAATAACAATACTAAAGCTCTAAATAAATATAAATAACAATAAACAAAAAAAATAGTAAAAATCAATAAAGCTATCAAAAAGTAAAAATAAAACAAATAAAACAAGAAATCAGTCAAATTGCATGTTGACACATGGAGTGTGCGCATTTGGTTCCCCTTCCAATGTTTGCTCTATTTAATAGATGGTGAGGAAGATGAGAGGCATTCTATCATCCATTCTCTTGGGAGAATAGTGTTGTGAGACAATGGATTCCCTCGCAGTAGTAGATTGATTGAGGGCTCAGGGGTGGCCAATTGTAGCAAGTTTTTGTGCAATTGATCCTATGGTTGGGTGGAGAGTTGTCCCCAAGACTTGGTTGCAGTTAGCAAAACTCAACTAGCGTTCAACCCTAAAATCACAGGTGAGAAACATCATCACCACAGGTAAGTTGTCTCTACTCATATTTTTGAAATTGATGTTAATTAGTTGATAAATTGCATGTTGATTATAAATCGAATGATTATCTACATGTTTTTATTTCGGGGCTGTTACAATTATCCTCCCATTCCTTGGATAGGTTTTCCTACCGACCGTTCCAGTGAGCCATATGGTCATCACATATCGTATACATTTGATACCATATCTTCAAATATTCTACTCTATATCAACATAGTCCCCATGTTTGACTTCATGGGTGAGGATGATTCTAAACCACCTATAGTAGTTCATTCTTGCTTTCCTCTTCCCTTAATCCTTCACCACAAACCATCGTTCCAAGAAGCATTAAGGCCATCTTTGAGAAAGTAAAGCCTACCTAAAAGTCACAGATCTTGATTCTGATGGTCGGTTTTTCCACTATGATCTCCACAGCTCTCTTAGAAAATGAATTCAAATTGGAGGAAAAATGTTCTTTCATAGAAAAATCCACAATTTTTCTATCACCCATTGCGACCAAAACATAGCTCATTTGATGAACCATTAGCACTATTGGAAATATCTCATTGAGTACTATAATGGGTTTTTCTTAGTTTTTGATGATTTGACACTTCACTAGGAAGTCATTTTTCCAAGAAGGGTAAATTCGTCACCTCTAAAAATCTAATTTATCCATAAAGAAAAACATGTACTTTGAGGTCCACCTCCTCTTAATACTTGTCATCTCAAGTGTCGATTCTTGTCCTGACTAACCATCATTTACTCATGCTTTCATGGTCCCCACCGGGCTATTTTTTGTCGCAGCATCATCGAGTCACCCTTGATTAGAGCATCCACGATGAGTCACCCTTGCATCCATGGAGCCTTTTTTGTATACCATTATATATTGTTACAATATTCCATCCATATTTGGATACCATTCATCCTGTGTTTCCCATTTTTGGGCTTCAGTCATACTATCTTGCATCCCCTCCAGAGTTGTGTCAGTCACTACTAGGTCAACCATGCACTTTATGCTCTGACAAGGGAGGTCGTTTGTTTGTCCCTTAGTCCCACATTTTCCATTATCCCTGGTGTCAGTCCATCAGTCACATTACTATTTTACCCCATGCCTTAGTTGAGGATCCTCATTGCCTCATCTATCACAGGCCATATTCTATCGACATCGGCTTATTTATTCCAGAGGAATGACCTAGAGGGTGATGTATCCTGGTTCCACTTCCATTCTCGTTCGGTGCCTCATAGCGAGCAGGGGGATTCATCATTTCCCTTTGACTTGGTTTTTTCATGATTATGATCCATACACTTGATGGTCCAGTGATGCAGTAGATTGTACCAGTCATTCCGGGGTGTGCGTGATATGTTTCAGACCTCATCAGGGGGTGGCCCTTCAGGTAGCCCACCACATGCCCAGATGACTTCATGCTACAACCTGAGATGAAGTTTTGTAGATTTTATGGGTTCGGTTCCTACTGATCGCAGTGTTCATAGCATGCTCGTCTCCCTCAAATGATCCATTATGTTTTTCAGAGCCCTTCCCTATTCAGTAGAGCATCCTCGGTTGTTCTACCCTCCCTCCAACCCATTTTTGAGGGAGGGACCATTATATCTCATGTACTCAAATATTATTGTATTCAATCTTGGCTCATGTTTTACGTTTATATGGGACACATTGTATTATTTTATGGCTCAGTTATGCTAGCATGTCATGTACCATTCAATATTTACTTCATTGCTTAGTTTTATGTTTCTGGTCACTTCATTATTCTTGTACTAAGTTATCTCGGCAGGAATAGGTATGCCTCCCCCACCTCACTGAGATCCAGTACCACAACATAAAAGGAGACTTGCATTGTTCTCACCCCCTCTATCCCTATCCTCTTTTGTTTCATCTCTATTGTCCTCTCTCTCTCTCTAACTCGACTTTGTTGTCTAGTGACTATGTCTTTACAACGTACTTCGGTCATACATTTTTCTCCTAACACTCGTACGTTGGGGGGAAATATGCTATCACCAAAAAATTGATCATCTAGCCTAATTTACTAGATGGATTGAAGTACACCATGTAATGTCAATTTTACCATAGTAAAATTTCTTTCAATGTGAGAAATTACGTAATAAACAAAATTTGGTAAGTAATTTATAATTAAAACCATGAAGAATAATTAGATAAATCACTATTTATTTAATTATCTTCTAGGAATAATTGATTAAACCATTTTTTAATTAATATTCCTTGTCATATTTGAACCAGTTGTCAAAAATAGATAGATAAATCATTAACTATCTTATTTTTCTCTAAGAATAATTAATTAGTCACTAGTTAATTATTATTCTTTGTCATATTTGACTAAATCCCTTAGGAATAATTAAATAAATCATTATTTTTTTATTATTCCTTAACAAATTTCTTGAGATCATAAATAAATCATTTATTTATTTATTATTTATAAATAAAAGTTTAGATACTTTTTCTCTCCTAACAAAATATAATAAAATATTCCAAGTGGTTATTCGAAGAATGGGGTTAACAATATTTTATTATTGCTCATTATTTAAGGATAACTCAATATTTTGTTATAAATATAAGGGCTTTCCCTTCATTATTCACTTTTGATTATTTTCATTATTGCACTCACTGTTGTAACTTTGATTATTATCATCATCGGACACCATTTCTCTTCCATTTGAATTCCCATTGAGCTCAAACATTTTATTTGTTGGGTTTACACATTATAGAGGAGAGAGACTCTACGCAAGATCAAGACGTTTGAGGATAGCCAAGAAGCCATCACATAGAGGGGGACTGGTAACATTTATTTGTTCCATTTACATGTGTTATAAAAATTTATATCTGGTTTCCATTGGATTATTGGATTTATTACTGTTTCATTTTGTTCTTTAACTATGATTGTGGCATAGTTCAAGACTTTGGCAAGTTTTGTTTCTATTAGTTGCTACAGATCTACAATGTTTAGTAGCCATTTATATTGTTGATATTGTTTTCATCCAAAGTATTAAGTTTTTCCTTCTCGTACATACTCGAGGAGAAAACACTATAACAGTTTATCCCCATCCAAATTCCCCACTATACAAAGATCAGAAGAAGATCAAAGGGAGAGGAAATAAGCCTTTGACTCCAATTCCAGGGACACTCTTCAACCAAGATTCCATTCCACCAAGCATCGAGGTTGAAAAAAGATAAAACCTCTTTCCATATAGAAATTACAGAAGGACAACGAATAAATAAATGAACAATAGACTTCTCAATCGTCTGAAATAGAACAAAACATCTAGGAACTACCCTTCCTCACTTAACAAGAATATCCCAAGTCAATATTTTTCCTTCCAAAAATAACCAAACGAACAACCTAAATTTAATGGGGCCTTGTCCCTTCCATACTAATTTGTGCCACCATTTTGAAGAAGCAAGAGGATTGTCTTAAATTAGCACATCAAACACAAATCTAGTTGTTATAATTCCACTTTGTTTATTCTTAGATGACCTGATCATGTCTTCCTCTTCTTCATTAAATACAATACCAACTTTACCCAAATTCACTACAAAAGAGCTCCATTCACCTACCTAAACTTTAGAGAGGCCTAAATATTGAGTTGAAAGCCATTCTTGACTATCCAAACCTACATATACCTACCTAACAACATCAACAATAGTAATATAACCCGAATGATTTGAAAATCCACCAGCCTATTAGAGATTCTATAACAACCTTTGCATCTTATCCATGAATCACAGCAAGAATAACTTTATCCCTATTCCAAATCTTCTAGAAAGCCATTTGTCTAAAGCTTTCATAAAACTTTACAAATTCCTCCACAACACAAAACCTACCCTAGTCACTTTTCGATCTTACTTGACCCAATCTACAACTGAAATGGATTTCAAATATTTCACCCTCATTACGAGACGTCATAGACTATTATGAAAAAGCATATCCTAAAAGATCTTATTTGTAAGATCTAGTCCAAATTTCTCCATATGACATAAGCCCCAACCCCGAGAGACTCTAAAGTGCCACATTAATGCAAGACACTAAATTTGTTCCTTCCCCTATTTCTTCCCATTCAAAAAAAAAAAAAAAAAAATTTTTTTTTTTATAACACCCAAAATACTTTTAAGATTTCTTTCTAAAGTCAACTAGAATACTTGGACTCCTTCCAAGATTGATTTAGTTAATATTAGATGGCCTCCTAATGAAAACCATCAATTGAACTAACTAAAAATGTTCTTTCACACCTTTTTAACAAGGCAAGGTCAATCTGTGATTCGATATCTATTAGGCTTTGAGAAAAAATCAAGATATTTTAAGCCATCATTCAAAGAACCAAACTTGATGGGACATATTTCTTAGATTAAATTTACTTGGGCTTCATCCAAGTTTCTACTAAAACAAGATGATTTTTTTCAGGTTCACCTCCATGCCTAACACCACACAGAAAAATGAAAAGTACCTTTGAAACTTTACCATTCCTCAAAAGTACCCGAGGCAAATAACAAAACATCATCGAGAAATAAAGTGTGAATTATCGCAATCTCGTTTAGCTTATATTTTTTAAAATCATCACTTTACATTGATTAGTATTCACTACTAATTTATAATTTTGAAATACATTACTTATTTTTCATAAAAATGGGGGAATATGTAGTGTAGTCCTTTTCCTCAATATAATTATCTTCTCTTGGGTGGCCACTAGCGACCTTCCTCCCACATGCACATGTTGGATGTTGCACATTTGTGTTTAAGATGAGAAATAAAGTAGTTTATATATATATATATACATACATATATTGTGTGTGTGTTTTCTGGTTGTAATGGTAATTTTTTCATATTTAATATTTTTATGGGGAAATAATTTAGGAAAAAATAGTAGTTTTTTACAAATTGTATTTGGAATATCATTTATAATAAACAATAAATGTACAGTATTGTTACAGAATTAGTATAAATTCATCTTAACTCTGAAGCTATCATGTGTCAAGGGGTATCAAATCCCTCAAGGTGAAAACCTCTTTTATAAAATATCTCGAGGAATTTGATCTCTTTCTTCGCATGATAGACCTAGTGTGAAGATGGATCTATGTCGATTCCAATCATGATAGCAACATGGAATTTTCTAATAATATCGTTATATATATGTATGTCTTTGACATGAACATGATGATTTGAAATTGAGATCATCATGAATCATAAAAATAACAAAATAGCAACAATATTTAGTGATGAAGATGCTAAATAATAGAAAAATGAAATTATTAAAGATATTTTATATTTCTCAATCTAGTGGAGAAAGATCAATGTCAATATATCTTCAATTTTTAGTATAGGGAAAATTTGTAGATGATAAAAACTATCTTTACGTATATTTATGAGATGAAGATGATCATTTTAAATTTACTTAGTTTCCTCAATATATTGAGAATATAAAAATTATCATTCAAAGCTACATATTGACAATTACACAATGAATAATTTGACTACAAATAAAGTAACAATGTTTACTAATGAAAAATGGATATTGAAATCAATGCATGTAGACATCAATCAAAATATACATGTGAGATTGTATTTCTCTTCAATACATATACATAAGTATTGATTTTAGTGTACATGTCAATATGAATTTCTATTCAACTTTAATATTTATTCAGTGCTAATCTCTATGCTAGTTTTTATTTCGATTTCTAGTGCAATGTCAGTTTATAATTCTATTTCAATATCTAAGACATTAGTTTAAGTATAGATGTCAGTTTCTAAATGGGTCGATCTAGAGATGATGAAAATATATAGTCACAATAATGTGAGAACGCTTTTTCTACCCCTCCTAAATGTCACTATGAATTGTAATTCATGTAAATAATCTAGAAATGTAAATAATGACTAGGCCAAGGAGTGGACATGGATTAAAAAATATGAGGAGGATGAGTTTCTTGTAAATTCAATCCATTGCATTCATTTCACCACCTATGTCTTTGATGAATTAATGATAGTTTAGGTGCAAGCACTGAAGAAAAGTATGGGATGTCTATAATAAAGGATGAAAATACTATATATTTCATGTGAGCTTAGGGGGTCACGTTGTAGAAGTTAGAACATAGAGGAAAAGGAGGGAGAAGGCATTAGTGGTGGTATGTAGATTAGAATACTAAAATACGAATTGATTATAGTTATCCATGGGAACACGAAGGGAGTGGACACTTTGTATTGCATAAAGGATAATTGCAGAAGAACATGTTGGAAAAGCCTAGAATGATAGTGAATGAACAAGATTAGAAGAACATGAAGGAGTGTGGTATGAAGATGAAATCATGTTGTTGAGAAGGTAGATTCATAGTGAACTCGAGACTTCTGCTTAATAGGTGTATATATTGTGTACTGTGGGACTTCTAATGATGTTTCCGAAGGTTAACACCCTGAGGGTGCACTCTAGATTCCCATGGAACCTATTAGGTATAGGTATCATGTGCTCTAAAGTCATGTCATATTATAAGTGTAGCCATTGTGGGCTCTATATTCTTGTAGAGTGAAGCGGGTGGAGACAATTTGGGTTATGGACTCTGGATTCTTGTGGAGTGAAATGGGTGGAGATAATGTGGGTTATGGGCTCTTATAGTGATTATTGGTTGGAGAACTATGTGTTATGGATTCACTAAAGTGTTTGATTAGGTGGAGATATTGTGTGCTATGGACTCCTAGATGTCAGGTAAAGGAACGGAATTCCCATGTGTTTTTGTTAACTAAACTAGTGTGAATATCCCTTGAGCACTTAACTCCTCAGTATTTGAATCTGACTCAGGGGTGGTCATTTGCAACAGATATTGTATTGTAGTTGGCCTATGGTTGGATGTAGAATTAAAGTCCCCACCTCAGTTTCCAATCTTTCAAGATTTATTTTTGTGATTATGATATTGCATATATATCAACACTATTATTGGATGAATATGTTACTCTTGTTTAATTACAATGACATACTTATATGGATGTTCTCATGGTTTTGAATGTCTTAAAGAGCCTACGTTGCAGATGTGTTCCTAAGATGCAAAGCTATTTACATGGTCTTATATCATATTGGATATGTTTAGTTAGTTATTATAATGAATGGTTTTATTATTTAACATGGTCATGTATGATTTATTTATTAAGACTTTTGATTTGTCTAGATATTGTAATATATGATTTATCGGTAGTTTTGATAGTAGTGTGAAATACCTAATTTGGGGTGGGAAGTGTTGCTTCTATTGCATTAGAGTCACATAGTTGTATAACCATGTTTTGGCTTGTTCCTGTGATGGTTAATGGTCATGTTGATAGTTGTAATGATGTATTATGGTCAGGATTAATACCTAGAATGATAACATGGAATGAAGATTTTATTGTTATTAACATTAATGTTTTGATAAACACTAGCCTTCAAGTAGACATGGGGAAAATTCCTTAAAATCCTTAGAGTTCTAAGTATAAATATTGAAAAATGCCAAACTTGTATCTAGGTTCAATATGCTTTATAAGCTTAGAAGATGGATATAAAGTAACTCCGATGAGTTGCAAGGAGGCAAGGGAAATGGTAAAATCTATGGTGGGGCCCATTTTGGGAGATTGAAGGCTTGGACCCAAGTAAGGATTCCATGTGAAGTCCAAAGTGGGCCTATCTAATAATAGTTTGGTGCAAATTTGGATGCCTTCACGAGGGATATATGTATCAGATAATATGGGACATCCAAGGAGGAGGACGTGGCATGAATTTGTGAATCCTCGGATGTGCGCCAAGTTCCAATATGTGCTATGAAGTGGTGGAGATACTGATATATCGTCAGATATGGGTCCTCGGGATTTGGGAGGTTTTCCACGTGAAAATTACGTGTGTGCCCATATATTCCCTATGGAGAAATACAAATTGATTTTTGGATTTATTTGAAGCGGTTTGGTCTAGTGGGACCATGAGTAAAAGTTAATGTGGAAAGCACCCTGGAATTGCCAATGAAGTCACATTGGAACCATGGAGGTGTTGTAGTTACCGTCACAAGTCCAAGTGGCTCTCATCTGTTTGTCAAGTGGCAACCTATTTTTGAAGTGGTGAGCGTTAAATGGTAAACCTTTGAAAGGGTTTAACTTTTAATTCGAGAGTCAAAATTAGGTAGAATATATATCACAGAAATTTCTTGATATACTGAACATGATAGGGTTATCCAAAGTTAATTATGTCAGTGTTTGTAAACAAGGAAAATTTTGTAATCCCATCTCCATAATGAGACCATGGAGGTTTAATTAGTTGAAACTACTGCTCCCATCAGCCTAGGAAAACCAAGGGGGTTGGAGGGAATGCTACAATAATGCATTGAGTTTAGTGTTCATGTCAAACTCAATGTCATTTTGATCTATATTTCAATTTTTATTCACATTCTAATATGTCGATCTTAGTATACAGGTCAATTTGTAGACATGTTCATATAGAAATGGTGAAAATCCACATTGAACTCAATTATTATACATTGAAATCAAAGTTGTCTTAGAATAAAAATGGTTTGTTGACTTGTGCATTTACACCTGGTTATCAATTGTCAAAGGTATATAAATGATATGATATTTTAATATTCTAATATTTTAAATAATAATCATGCTCTTTGATAGAATTATTATTACAAATGTTATTTTTCTTCCTTTTCAATCTCTTTACGTGTCAGTTGTGTTAATCTATGTTGCTCTATAAATTTTATTGTTAGATTATGTTCAAAAGATAGTGGTAATTTTATGATTGTAATTCCTTTTGTTAGGTTTCAAACTCCATCATATAGTTCACATAAATAAATGTCACTTATAATATTTTAGAGTATTCTATTAATGTATGCATAGTGAAATTAATATATTTATTTTAGTGTATATGTAAATTCCTATTTGTATTTGTATTTGTATATCAATCTCTATTTATATATTCAGAGGGCTATCTTATTGATCCATGCTACTAATTTTCATATTTAGATCTAACATATCTAACATAGTTTACTTTAATGATTACTTCAACATCTCAACATATTTATTGAGGTCCAAGAGTAGTGTTCTATATTTAACAACAACATATAAGCATGTGTTCTATATTCAACAACAACATGTAATGCTCATTTTTTTTTTCAAACCAATTAGCTTGATTGTGACTTCAGATAGTTTAATCCTCTCAAAAGTGAATCCCATTTCAACCCCTCTCCATAAAATTTGAACGTGATACTGAGTCGCAACTAAATCCCACACAAATCTACACTTCATAGTTTACCTTACACTAAAATATATATAATATATATTTTTTCTATATCCTTATATTTTACTACCCTAAATATTTTTATTTATTTTCTCGCCTCCATATTTTATATATATATATATATTTTCAATCTTACTTACTTATATATCACACTCTTTCACTTTTTCTATTTTACTTTTCACAATTTTCTTAATTTTAATTAATTTATTTTCTTAATTTTAATTAATTTATTTTTATCTGTTTATGCACCTTTAACTTGTTTACGACATTTACATTCATCTGTATATAATTTATGTTTTATGTTTTATTAGTATTATTTCTTTTATATTATAATTATTTCAACATAAAATGTGAGATTCATATTTGATCTTAGTGCATCTTTTTGTTTTTATTTTTTATACTTCGTTAATTTTCTCTTTTATCTTGTGATTTTTATTCTTCATAGTTTATATATTATTTTAATATTTTAAATAATAAATTTGATTAACCTGTATTTTTTATGTAACGGTAAAAAACACATTATTTTTAGAATTAAAGCTTTAGTTCTGGTGAACAATAAATTTACTTAGAAAACATTTACTTTCAGGTTTAATGTGTTTAAATTGATGAGTAATAGATTTATATTCATATGAAGTGTTCATGTCTATCCGTTTTTGAATTATCTAAATTGTTCATGTTTATCCGCTTTTGAATTATTTAAATGGCTATTTAAAATATATCCAAAGATAGAGAAACGAAGCACGAAATTTCTATAACCCTATCTTTGTTTTTCTATATTTTCATTTTTACATAAACTGATATTTGACTCTTTACATTTTTATAAGTCGGCACGTGAGTTTTTCCTCGTATGGCTACCTGTTATTTTAACTAATTTTGTACCATTATTTTTATTTTCTTTCGTCCTATTATTTTTTACTCACTAATTTTACTTTTGTCCTTCTATTATTTACTATTCTATATTTTTTCATTATTAATATTTTTTTATATTATTTTCAAAATAAATTTACATTCTTTCCTTTATTTTTATATCCAATGTTTAATATTTTATTATTTATACTTTTGTAATATCAAATATCCTGTCTACTAATCAACCAAAAAAAATAAATTATCAAGGTTTTATTATTTTTAGTTTATTTATTTATTTCGATTTAATTAATTTTATTATGTAATGCAATTGGTCATAGCTTTATTATAGCTTTATTATGAAATATGTAAATCACCAAATCCAAGATTTAAATGCCTTATGGGTCAACAAAAAAACAGACAAGGACCAAAAAACAAAATGCTAAATTTCTATATAACTATCTTTATTGTTTTCCATATTTTTATCTACTTAAATTTATATTCCAAATTATATTTCACTCTTTACATTCTTATAATTTCTTATTTGCATATTTTAACAATATTTCCTATCATTTAAACTCATTTTATACATCTATTCTTTATTGTCTTTTATTTAGTTTTCACTATTTTATATTTATACTAATAATAATAATAATATTATTATTATTATTATTATTATTATGATTATGATTATTATTATTATTATTAAGTTAGTTTACCTAAATCATATTATGTATTATGTTGATATTTTAAATGGTGGTTTTCATTAAATCATAATATTTATTTAATGGTAAAAAAACATGATTCTTCAAGTTTCACGTATTAAAACTAATTGTCAATATGCTTATATTGAGTTTAGTTGTGTTAATCTTAATTAATGTTATCAATATTTATCATAAAATATAAAATATAAATAGTTGTTGTTATAAAAATTGTGTTATGTATAATATTGTCTAATAATATATTAATTTATAATAAGAAGGAAGAAAGAAAATGTCGAACTTCTATATGACTCACTTTTTCAATAATGTTTCTCTTAAAAGGAAAATATATCATATAGTACGAGCTAACCGAAGAATCAATGTGCGAGAACACAATTAACTAAGTGAGCTTAGTGAAAATAAAATATTTATGTTTTATAATATTTTTAACAAAATTTAATTAAATATGCATATTTATTTTTATTTTCTAATAATCAATATTGTTTTCTATTTTCAAAATTACACATGATCACTTAAAGAATTATGGAGATCTTTTTCATAATAAACATTGCATTTTCATTGATGATGTATTTTTTCCTACATGGATGTTTTAATATAATTATATTTTGTGGTGATCTAAGATATTTTTAACAGAATGTTTGTTATTTTCATCAATAAAATTTATAAACTATATAAACTACTCAAGTTAAATTAAGTTTTTTTCAATATGAACAGAAGAACAATGCATTTTCATTTATGATGTATTTTCTCCTCCATGTATGTTTCAATGTAATTATATTTTGTGGTGATCTAAGATATTTTCAACACAATGCTATTTATTTTCATTAATAAAATTTACAAACTATATAAGCTACTCAAGTAAAATTAAGTATTTTGTTTTACAACCAGCGTAGATCGACCTTAACGTCGGATATAACAAGTACCAAGAGTTCAAATATCTGAAGGTGCAAAATTATTTTTCGAGTGTAAAATTTGAGGAAATGTTTGCACCTTGAGAGATTTGATCCCTCTTGACACTTCATAAATACAGGGTTAGGATGGATCTATGTTGGTTATATTTCTCTCCCTCTTCCTCCCTAACTCTCTCTCTCTCTCGCCACCCCACCCCCCTCCCCCACCCTTTCAACTCCATCTCTCCCTCCCTCCCTCTCTCATCCTCTCCCTTTTCCTTCCTCTCTCTCCCTTTCTCTCCCACCATCCTCGATCTATCCCATAACCCTCTCCAATCTCTCTCTCTCTCTACCCTCCAACTATGTTACTATCTCCCTCCATATCTACTTATCCTTCTCCCTTTCCCTCCTCTCCTTCTCTCTTTTCCCTCCCCCTCTCCTTTCCCACTCCTCCCTCCCCCTCTCCTTTCTCACTCCTTCTCTCTCTATCCCTCGCTTGTTATTCCCTCTCTCCCTCCACCTTTGACTATCTATGTCTTTGTTATTCCCTCTCTCTCTCCCACTCACTATCTCCTTCTCTCTCTTCCTTCCTCTCTCTCCATTTATCCCTTACCTCCCTCTATCTCTCCTCTCTCTATCTCTCTCTCTCCACGACTAGCCTTACCTAATTAATTGGGGTGTTAGAGGGTGGGAGAAAGCCCCCCGCATATAAGGGCTTTTAGGGGGGCGGTTAGCCCCCCTGTATGGGGTCCGAGGCAGTGCCCTTTGGAAGCTTTTTTGGGACCCTATATCAGGTGGGCGAACCTACCTATGATTTTGTGCATGGTTTTGGGAACTATGGTTTTCGGTCCATGGTATTGGATGCTTCAACATGTATATGTATGTATTATAACATTGAAAGAAACATAATGAAAAATCAAGCTGGTGGTCCCAGTTTTGGGATCCAGTGGAAAATCTCTATGTATATCTGTTTTATGTGTTATGCTCTCGCATTGTTTATTTTATTTGTTTTAGAATTCATATGCAAGTAATTTCTGTACGGGGTTAAAACCTACATTTGGTATCAGAGTTGTTTTGGCTTCAAGGGGACGCCTTTGTTGCTGAGAGGTTTTGCTTGGGTGTGTGATAGTCCATGTTCAATGGGAGATCTGCGAGATCGATTATGGTTGTGAAGGAAGATGACGAGCAGTGGAAAGATAGAGATTGAAAAATTTAATGGTCAAAGTTTTAAGTTGTGGAAACTCAAGATGGAGGATTTGTTGATGGACAAAGATCAGTGGATTGTGGTAGATCTGGGGCACTAAACCAATGGGAGTGTCTGATGAAGAATGGAAGAATTTGGATCGAAAGGTTAAGAGCAGAATACAATTGTGTGTCTCAGATTCAAAATTGCTGAATGTATCAGGGGAAGCTACGATGAAGGCTTTGTGGGACAAGTTCGGCACTTTGTACCAATCTAAGTCTCTGGTGAATAAACTGTTCCTATGGAAAAAGTTGTATAACCTGAGGATGAAAGATGGAGACTCAGTGACAAAGAATCTGAACAAATTTAATACTATGGTAAGTCAGTTATTATCTGTTGATATTAAAATTTCAGATGAAGATAAGTGCATTAGTTTGTTGTGTTCTCTACCAGATTGTGGGATAGTCTAGTTATTACAATAGGTAGCAATGAAACTGCCTTGTAGTTTGATGAAATAGTCTTATCCTTATTGATGGAGGCGATGAGACGGAAAAATATGGAGAGCCAGAATGGTGATGCCTTGTTTGTATGAGGATGGTCCTAGAACAAAAATAAAAATAATTCATCGAGTGGGAGATCTAAATATAGAGGGAGATCTAAATCTCCAGGAAAACCTGTAAAGATGTGCTAGAAATGCGGAAAGGAAGGGCACTACAAAAGGGACTGTGAATTTAAATCTCTTGACAAAGGAATTGAATTTGATGATGCTCCTTTTATAGAGGCAAAAACCCCCTCACATGAAGCTGGGGATGTGTACTTGGCTTCTTCAAGTACACATTTAGATCATGAGGCATGGCTAATTGACTAAGGTGCATCCTTTCATTTCACTCCCCATAGAGAGTGGTTTTGTGAGTATGAGAAATATGATGGTGGTGATGTCTTCATGGGGAATGACAACAAGGCTAGAATCATTGGTCACAGAAAAGTAAAGTTGAAATTGTAAGGTGGAAGGATTTTTCAGGTGTTCTGCATATTCCTGGATTAGCCAGAAATATGATTTATGTAAGCAAGCTGGATGATACAGGTGTAAAAACAATGTTCAAAAAATATACCTGCAAGATGGTTCGAGGAGCACTAGTATTGATGCAGGGAGTTCGGATTGGAGCTCTGTACAAGCTGCAAGGTAGCACCATTATTGATGGGTGCAACAGTTCTATGGTTCCTAAAAGTGGAGCAGAAAATATAGTGGTCTCTAGAGAAAAGACCATGCTATGGCATCAAAGGCTTGGACATATTGGAGATAAGGGTCTTCGAATACTTCATGGTAAAGATATGGTAGAAGGTATGACTAATATCTCTCTATATTTTGATTTCTGTGAAATTTGTGTATATGGGAAGTAGAATCGGGTGAGTTTCCCCTATGGTGGTAAGAGGGTGAAACAAATATTAGAGCTTGTGCATAGTGATGTGTTTGGACCTGTGAAGGTTCCATCATTGGGTAAGTCTATGTACTATGTATCATTTATAGATGACTTCTCGAGGAATACATGGATATATTTCCTCAAGAAGAAATCTGAAGTCCTTTGAGAGGTTTAAAAAATTTAACGCTTTGATGGAAAACCAAATAGAAAATAAGATAAAGGTGCTTAGGACAGATAACGTGAGAGTTTTGCAAGAATGAATTTGAATAACTCTATAAAAAGTGTGGTATAGCATGATAGAAGACTACTCCATACACACCTAAGAAAAATGGAGTTGTAGAAAGAATTAACAATACGATGATGGAAAGGGAAAGAAGCATGCTTAGTGGTGTTAGGTTAGGACAGGAATTCTGGGCAGAGGCGGTGGGCACTGCATGTTACCTAGTCAACAGATCACCTTCATCAACATTTGAGGATAAGACTCCACAAGAGGTATGGACTGGTAAGAAACCCTCTCTTTCACGTCTGAGGATATTTGGATGTGATGCATACATACATGTTCCAAAGGAGAAAAGTACATAGTTGGATAGAAAATCTGAAAAGTGCATCTTTATTGGGTATAAGGATGGTTTAAAATCATATAATCTTTGGAACCGAGTAACAAGAAAGGTTGTGTACAACCGAGTTGTGGTGTTAAAAGAGCTGAAAGATGTTATTAAACATGAATTTCAACCAAAGGAACCTGAGAAGATAGAGTTTGAGCTAGAGGAAGAAGAATCAAACTCTATAGTAGAAGAAGAATCATAAGATGAACATCCACAAACTCTAGTTGTGAGAATATTAGTTCAAGAAAGAAGGTAGCCAAAAAGGTATATTCCATATTCTTTCTGTTCAAATTTTGCTTCATCTATTACTGATGATGATTCGAGAACTATGAATGAAGTAGTAGATTCAGAGGATGGAAAACTCTAGAAAGAGGTCATGGTTGATGAAATGGCATCTTTCAACAAAATTGAGGCTTGGGATCTGGTGGAGTTGCCAGCTGGAAGGAAAACCATTGGTAGAAAATGGGTGTTCAAGAAGAAGACAAATGCAGAAGGAAAGGTGGAGAAATAAAAAGCTCGGTTCATAGCAAAAGGTTATTCCAAGGTGGTGGGAATTGATTTTGGTGATATTTTTTATCCTGTTGCCAAGGTAGCTTCTATTAGATTACTTTTATTTGTTGCTATTTATTTTTATTTTAGGTTAGAATAGTTGGATGTGAAGAAAACATTTCTTCACGGGGATTTGGAAGAAGAGATCTACATGAAGCAACCTAAAGGCATTATGGTGAAGGCTAAGAAAGACCTGACATGCAAGTTAAAGAAGTCTCTATATGGGTTAAAACAATGTCCAAGGATGTGGTATCAAAATTTTGATACATTTATATGTGGATTTCACTTCACTAGAATCAAAGCAGATCACTATGTATACTTTAAATTAATTGGTGACCATGTTATTTATCTAGTGTTGTATGTGGATGATATTTTTCTGGTTGCAAATTCCAAAGAAATTATCCAGGATTTGAAGACTCAATTGTCCTCAAAATTAGACATGAAAGATATTGGTGCTGAAAACTATATTTTGGGCATGGAGATTAAAAGAGATTGACCAAACAGGAAGCTCTGGTTAAACCAGAGGAAGTATGTCAAGATAATACTATAGAGGTTTAATATGTAGGTTAGTAAATCAGTGAAGGTTCCTATTGTTGTAGGTGAAAATTTATCTACTGAACAGTGTCCCAAGACATAAGAAGAGGAAGAGGACATGTCTCGTGTTCCATACGCAAGTGCAGTTAGTAGCTTGATGTATGCGATGCTTTGTACTAGACCAGACATTGCACATGCAGTTGGAGTATTGAGCATGTTTATGTCAAAACCAGGGAAGGAGCATTGGACAGCAGTGAATCAGGTCTTCAGGTATTTCTGTGGTGCTAATGATTATGGATTGTGCTACCAAGGAAGACAAGGATTAGACAAAGTGTTGGATATTCATGGCTTTTTTATTCAAACTAGGCTGGATATCTAGATTAGAGAAGATCTACAAGTGGGTATGTGTTTAACCTATTTGGAGGTCTAGTGAGTTGGATGAGTAAGAAACAATCTATAGTGGCACTATCCACTAAAGGGGAAGAATACATGGTAGCTACCCAAGCAATCAAGGAAGCAGTTTAGCTGCAGAGATTGTGTTCAAGTATGGGGTTAGTACAGGGAGCAATAAGGATAGACTGTGACAGCCAAAGTGAAATTTTCTTGGCAAAGAACCCTGCATATCATCCAAAGACAAAGAACATTGATGTTCAGTAAAACTTTGTGAGGGATATGATAGAAGAAAAAATGGTGTTGTTGGTAAAGGTGGACTCTTTGAAGAATACTGCAGATGCATTGACAAAATTTGTGAGCTCTGAGAAGTTCTCTTAGTGTAGAGAAACAATGGGCATTACAGGGCTGGATAAATGACTAAGCTTTCCTGTGGCCCCCTGTGGAAAGAAAAACAGGTGGGAGAATGTTGGTTGTGTTATATTCTTTCCACGACTAGCATTACCTAGTTAATCGGGGGGTTAGAGAGGGGGCAGAGCCCCCCCTTCATTGCACTGATTGCACAGCAGGGGTGATGGATGCCCCTCCTATATAGGGGATTTGACGGGGGTGGCTAGCCCCTCTCTACGAGGTCCAACGTAGCACCCCGGGGAAATTTTTTGGGACCCTATATTAGGTGGGCGAACCTACCTATGGTTTTCGCACATGGTTTTGGGCGCGATGGTTTTCGATCCATGGTATTGGATGCTTAGGCATGTATATATGTATCGTAACATTGAAAGGAACATAACGAAAAATCAAGCTGATAGTTGTGGTTTTGGCATCCAGGGGAAAATCTCTTTGTATATCTGTTTTATGTGTTATGCTCTTACATTATTTATTTTCTGCATTTTAGAATTCATATGTATGTAATTTCTATACGGGGTTAAAACATCCACCCCTCTCCTTTTTCACTCGCTCTCTCTCTATCTCTCCCTTGTTATTCCCTTTCTCCCTCCACCTTTAACTATCTATGTCTTTGTTATTCCCTCTCTCTCTCCCACTCACTATCTCCTTCTCTCTGTTCCTTCCTCTCTCCACACCTCTCTCTCTCTCTCTCTCTCTACCCTTCAAATTTTTATCTAGATTTATGCCTCTCACAGAAAGTAGTGGTCTCCCTAGACTTCCAAGATATCTAGTAACAAAAAACTAGGACTTCTACATTTCTTTACTAAGTTTGATTGAAACCAATAAAATGATACAAGCCACTTATCGCTTAAATCGAAATGCCTGATGAAGTCATGTTCAAATCTATCTATCTTTGGCTTCTCCTCGATGATTTCAAGATCTTCCCATAGATTCCCACAACTTCTCCAAAATGTGTTGAAGGAGATCTAGATAAACAAAAACATACACGAGATCAAATCATCCAACATATAGCATAAGAGATAAATGAACTAGTTAACGCAATCATATACCAAAATGGATCAATATGCAATCAAAGTCTATGTAGGTGATCAAGGAACCTACAAATTATAACAATAGAAGCATAATTGAGAAATAAAAGTTTTCTTTATATTAATAAAAATGGAGAATATAATTACAACCTTAAAGCCTTAATGTTTCAAGTCCCATCTGATAATATCCAACCCTCTCCTTGAATGAATAGCCTTCTAACCTTATTCCAATAGCATAAGCCTAATTGCAACTTTCCTCTCCCAATCCTCAAACCTGTAGTAGCTTTATAAGCAAAGAATGGGAATTTTGGGATCCATTCTCCAAGTGATGAGATCCACTAATAGTGGGATAGGGGTTTCACAAAGAAAGGGAGTTGATCCATGATGGGAGGGATCGTGGATGAATAGGAACCCATTTGAATCTTCTTGATTGGGATAGATATGACCAACAATGCTTCTAGAATTTACTTTTATTTTTTACATTTGTTAAGTCATGTGCATAGACTACAGTGTAACACATAGCACACCTATGCATAGTTTCTAATGGAATTCTCTGTGTATGCACATATATTGACTAGGGAACTACACAGGAAGCCAAAATCAGGGTTTTGAACCATGGGATCTAATAATTTGATTTTCTTTGGGATTGTTTGATTCTAAATTTGTATGGGAATACCTTGGGACACATTTATGGATAACAAAATATCAAAACTGATGGTCATTTTCCTAATGCGATAAAATGATGTGCAATACGTTGCCCCATAAATTACAAAGTCAGAAGAGATGTATGATGACTCAAGTACTTTATCGTAAGGTTTGGGTTAGAGACTACAGTTGGAGATGTGAAACAATCAATAAAATTTTATAATCCAATATATAATATCATCGTTGATGTAGGCATTCCCATACTCAGAGTATATATGTCTCAAAGATTAGTATGGAAACAAATCTAAAAATCCATGTCAACGGAAGACATAGTATGGACATTGTTTTCCTCTACAATTTCCTAGGTTGAGGATGAGAACAAAAGAGGTAACGTCAAACCACTTTCAGCTTAGTAGCTAGCCTTACTGAACTAGAGAGATATCTCTCAAAGGATTTATCAATGATTATGTGTAAATAAAAATGTTTTAGGCTAGATATATAAGGTTGTTTTGAGTATTCATGAATTTAGAATTTTTAGGTTTGATGGACTAGTGTTTAGAACAAGTAATTAGGTTAGGGCTGAAACTATGCAGAGACAAGTATAAATAGGAGCTATATATCAATATGTTATGGTTCAATTAGAGTGTTTTTCAATGTCTTATAGATTTCTGAGCTTAAGAGAACCTAATGAGCATGTAAAAGCACAAATTCATTAGCTTTAGAATAAAAGAAACACAAGGATGAATTCCACATAAAAAAAGCTTAAATTCAATATTTTTGTCTATATAACTATAAGGAAATTCATAGGAAGAAGATAAAGAATGTAAAGAGAGATTATTTATCCATCTGAAACTGAAAGAAAAATTAAACAACACCATAGACTGACTAAACTAGTGTTCCCGAAATATAGTTGCAATTGCTCCTGTATTAGTTGAAGAGAACATAAGATACAAGCCTTCTCCATAAAAGTCCAACCCTTATCTTTGAATGAGAAATGATACATATAGACTCAATTGAACCACTTCCCCACCTAGGTGGTGGAATTGTTTGGAGCATTCTGTCAACCGATAGGTGAGAGTGAGAAGGTCAAATACAAACACTTCTTTTAGACTTTGTTTTGGATTTTACTTCCTTAATGAGGCCTAATAAACATGAAAACAACTTGTCATGTCTATTTATTCATGATTACATCATCTAACCTTGAACTAACTTCAATTACATTAATATTTTTGACTTTGACCAAGTCAAACTAAAAACTCGAAAAATTTACAGAGTGAAATTTAAATGAAAAACATAGAACTTTTCAGAAGCACAATGTCAACTTTAAGCCCACTTTATGGTGTCTTCCTGAGGTCCAAACAAATATCTGAAAGAACGGCCAAATATCATTTCAAGTCTAGTTTTCTGAAAACCTTGAATTTTTTAAATGGCCCATGGTAAGGCTTTCAAAAATTCATTCTCCCAAGTTATCTCTAGAAGCACAATGCTTGTCAAAAAGATGGTAAAAATGCTGATCTTTTTCCCTTTTTCTCCTTTTTCTCAAAATTTAGGACCTCTATATGAAATATTTTTAAATGGGTTTTGAGAGGATGCCATGAGATTTCCAAAACAACAAACCACTTTTCATTAGGATGCCTGAGGAAAAAGCGTAGTTCAAATGTGTTGCACGTCTGTGACTAGCCAATTTTCTAAATTTGGCACCAAAATAACCAAAAACCAAAAAATGCTCAAAATTCCTTTAAAATTGGTCATGCGCTACAAAATGATGTATGTCAAGCCCTCATGCATGATTCAGCAAGAATTTCTAAGTTATCCCTCTCATTTTTGTCTTTTAGGGTTTCCTTGAGCTTGGTTTCCAATTGTGGGAGCTTGATGCTACATATCATGTTCCTGGTTTGTTAGTGATGTGCCATGTGCCTTAGTACCTAGTTATCTTCGTTGGCTTTGTCAAGAAGGTTTTCCAAGTGTTCATTGACCTTATCTAACCAATACTCTCTGTCCTCATTGATCTCTAAGGAAATTCTATCCTCCATGTCTAGGTCTTCATCTAGCAAAATGTGTTATTTCTCCTCCTGCAATGCCTTCTTGAGTCACTTGGTCCTTGGCCTCTTTTTCCTGACTTTCTTTTTAGTTTCCTTGGGTTCTCTAGGCTCCAAAACTACTTTTCCTTTACCTGCTTGCTACAACAATTTAAGTTGCTTTTTCTCCATGATGAGTTGTCTCTTTGAGCTCATTGTTTTCTTGTTCTAGGAAGGAGATAACAAACCTTGCACTTGCCATGTTTCCCATGAGTTCTCTGATATGAGGATCTTTCTCTTTGATAGTCTGTTGCATGTTTGAAAGCTCATTTTCTATTTCCAAGTCCACCAAATCAGATTCATGCTCAATCAAGTCTTTATCCTATACCTGTGATCCCTGTTTTGTCGATGTAGAAGGCTTGGCCCCTTTCTCAGGATGAGAAGTAAAAATAAGCCTTTTGCCTCTTTGATACGTTCTAGTCATCTCAAGTCTAGGTGCCTTAGGAACCTCCGTTAATTGGCTTGATGATCCTACTTCCATCTTTTGTGTTGGTATGCTTGGATGTTGAATGGGAACATTAGTCTCGTGCCATTTCAAAGTTGTTTCTATGAAAGAATCCCATGTTATGTTTTTCTCTACAAGCTGATGGAGAACTACAATCTTTATCAAGCTATAATGAAAAATACTTAGGTAGTGTTCCTTTTTTTTCACCTATACCTTCTGTTAACACCCAGGTTGTTCCCTATGACTCCCAAGGGAATACGGCCGGGGTAACCACTAACCAATCTTTGGATCACTGTTTCTAGCCAAACTGTGATCAGAGAGGGCTCTCTCTTTATGATTTGTATCTGTTATGATAGTGTTTTAGGCTAGGTATTATGCACAGGTTTTGTTTATGTTTTGGTTGAAGATTTTCTTTCAGGTCTTGTGATATAATGTTCAAAGAGTCAAATATCATTGGGCAATGGAGTCTATGGCTACAGGTGTCTAGAAACCTTGAGGTGAATTGGTGAAACTTACAGGGCCATTTGGATACTTCATACAACAAAATTTTTGATTTATAACATGAACAGGTGAAAAAACCAGTGAAAGCAATTAAGAATTTTCACTAAAGTATTTAAGTATTTCCACCAAACTAGGTATGAGAAACGGATAGATGTCTCAAGGGCAAAACTTGAATCCCTGGGAATGTCTATCACTGCAAAAGATATAGTTTTAAAGTGCAGCAATTAAGAATTACACTTCATTCACTGTATCTGAAGAAAACATGGATAATAGCTCAGATTGAGTTCAGGGTAATCAGTGATTAAATCCTGGAACTATTCTTCTACTTTGCTATTAAGTGTAAAACATTTAAACAATAAAAGAGAACAAAAGACTCGAAAACATGTAACACAGAGATTTAAGAAAGACTTATTGTTTTATGAAACAGTCTGGAATCCTGCAACATTCACCATTCATCACAATGCATCAAGGTACGCCAAGCTTTGGAAATTCCATTCACCCTTTGTATTATTTCTCTGAGAATTTTACAGCAAGTGAGATCTCCAAAATGAAAATAACAACAACCCCTTAAGCTTATGTGCGGGGCGAATATATACATACGATTTTTACAAAAATATCTGAGTTCTAAGTTATCTCAGACTTAATGTTCTCACCAACTTTTGAGATATTATTATCAGAAATTTATTACAGCATTGAATACAAAATAAAGGCATCTTGATGTTCTGTCAGAAGATATTTTGGCCTTTGGGAGCTGCTAAGTCGGTTGGGATACTTTGATCAAATGCTGGAGAACCCGACTTTATGGCTCGTGCGTTGTATTTTTGGTCTGCCACCTGTGATTGTGATTGCTACTGTGGTGAGTAAATAGCCCTGCTGAGTTGGCTCAGCATCTGTCTTTTCCTTGTGGAGTTATCCACCGAAATTCTGCCTGTGCATGACTGCTCAAAAACTGGAGAAAATTAACGCTCATGGGTTCTGGCTTGATAAAATTATCTGTGTCAAATTCCTCCATACTTCCTGTGTGGGCAATTGGTGTTTTATGATTGCCTCCATAGTTTCATCTGCTTCTGTATACTTAAAGAAATTTGGTGGTGTATCAAACAGGTGATCAATTTCATTCATAATAAAAAACAGGTTATCCACCCTATCATACAAATTCTGCCCTGATGCTAGCCCTATTTCTGCTGAGGTACTGGGCTGTTTTGCAATTTGTGCTGCAGCATGGGCATCAACCCTTTTGATGTAATTTTCCAGGGTAAGCAGTCTTCCTACACTGCTTAATATGCTGGGGAGGCCTCTGTTTTGTAATGCCAGGAATCTGTCCAGGAATTTGTTGATTTCGGTCTGCATATCCTGTGTTCTCCTCTCCAGCGTTCCAACTAGGCTTCTTAGTGTCAGGACTCTTTTAACTACTGAGATTGTTTCAGTCCTGTTAGTAATTCCCATGGTAGCTAGTTGAGAGCTAGTTTTGTTATTTAAAATATTGATCATTCTGCTGGCAGCATCTGGCATGTGGCCAAGGCTTGCTCTAGCTCTGTGTATTTCCCTGTTTGCCTTTGTAATGAGTACTATTTGCTCATCCATAGTCTCAATATACTGCCACTGATTGGTGATGGACCGACCAATGTTACCCCAGAGGACCGCTTTTAACTCTGCTGTTACCTTTTCTAGTGTGAGCTCCTTTTCAAGTTCAGTTATCCTCTTCTTTAGAGCTTTTACTTCTCGTTCCTTTGCAGCCTCATTCTGCTTGCTCTTATCAAATCTTTCATTCACTGTAGTCAAAGATTTTTTGACTTCATCAAGCTCTTTCATTTGAGCCTCAAGAACTTGGATTTCGGCTTGCAGCCTCTGCATATCCAGACTAGGAGTCTGCTCTGTTGTTGGTGTAGCTGTTGCTGTAGTTGGTGCTGTAGGCCCTGTCTGTTGAGGAGGAGGAGTAGTTGTTGGAGGGACTTCCTCAAGATTGATTATTTCAGGAGGAGGTTGGGAGGTTTGGCCCTCTTCTCTTTGCTTTAATGCTGTCTGTAATGCTGCCTTTGCAGCTTCTGATTCTCCTAGTTTGTCTTGAGTCCGAACCAGCTCCTTGTACAGGGATATCATTAGATCTATAGCATCCTTTTCCAGCCTTTGCTGGGCAACCTCATCTGTTTGTGGATGGATGGTAGCTGGGAGCTTGATTTTCTTTCTTAAGGCCGCCATGTCTGCATCCCTTAGCTTCAACAGTTCTTGGATACCTTTAACATCTTTAGGATCATGTCCTATTTCTATGATTACATCTTCCAAGGACTTGATTCTGTTGTCCTTGGCTTGTGATGATGCTCTCTCCAATTCCAGCTGAGAGGCTGTATTATCAAGGCTGCTCTTCAATTTGTAGTTTTCCAATGTTTCATCTGCCAAGGAGGCATACACCATTTCACCAATTTGTTTATGCAATTCGATTTTATCGATAGGGTGTATGTCTTTAGCCAGAACCTCCATGTTGGTCCTTAGGTAATCCGAGGTAGATTGGGGATGCAGAGTTGTGGGCATGAAGTGACTCATGATCATTTTGCCTTCACTTACATCAAAGGCAGACATGAGTCTTTGCTGATTGGTGGGAGCCAGGTTCAGCAAATGATTGTATAGCTGTACTTTAATAGGATCACTCCTCCTTTTAATGTCAATAAATTGCTGTTTGATGCTTACCTGTCCTTCTTTGTGCTGGCTGGAGAAGCTGACCTCTCCTCCTATAGCTCTATCATGTTCATGCTGGAATGAACTGGCTGAAACTTCTCCGCTGGGTGGGCCCATGCCCATTGCTTGTCTAATTGCTATGTCATCCTCTGGAAAGTCATTTAATCTTTGTCTTTTCTCTCCCTGATTGATGGATGAAGTCAGGGGAGTCTCTCTATCTCTTTTCCTGGTTAAGTCCTCCTTTTGTGGGGTTTGGAGGACCGAGGTATCAAAAGTAGTTTCTGCCCCAGGAGGCACTATTTTCTGAGCCTGTTGCTCAGTGGAACTTGGAGCATCAATCACTTTTTCTTGCTGCAAGGGCTGCTGTTTATTATATTGTACCTCTTCTTGCTGCTGCCCTTGTTCCTGCTGCTCCATCTCTTCTTGCTGTTGTAGCAATGTCTCCACTTGTTCTTCTGTCAATGGAGGTGGCTGTTCCACCTGCTTCCCTTTATCTTTGCTTGCTGTCTGCGGTGCCTTCTCGGCAGTTTGCTGCTGTGTTGTTGATGATGTAGTAGCTGCTCCAAGCTGCTTTTTGTATGAGAGGGGAACCTGTCCACAAGTTTCTAAGTCAGCTTCCTTTTGCATATTTCTAGCCTCTCTCTCAAGTAGCTCTTCATTAGTAATTTCCTCCTCTAGGGTACCCTCTTCCCAACTTGATGCATTGGCATACTGTTCAATCTCAAGTTGTCTCTTGTGTGCATAGCTACCCAATTTGTATTTTATCCTCCTGAGGGAGACAAAATGATTGGGGTCATAGGGTATCCATTCAAAACTAGTTTGCAGTCTGAGGCCCTCCAGGATATTGTCTGCCTCCTTCCACCCCTCCTCTTTTCTGTTATATAGGAAAGGACCCAGCTGGCTCCTTACTTTTAACTATGACTTCTTGTTCTTGCTCTGAAAATGGAGGTAGTCTGAGTTCCCAAACTGTCTGAAATATTCCAAGGCAAAAAGCCTCATGGGGACATACCTTGGCAACCTAAAAGGGTTCAACTCACAGCCATATATCCTGATGACTGTGTGGTTTTGGTAGAGGTACCAATTACCAATGCTGTAGGACTTATTCAAATGGAGAATTCTCCTCATGTCATCAGTTAGTCTAGGAGGAGGAGTACCATGCAATACTGTCATGGCTGGATAAATGAACAAGTCAATGAACTCAGAGTATGTGTAAGGGGATACAGAGGTATGATGAAAAACAGAGGTCCAGAACACAACTGACCTTGGACTTCCCTGGGCATTGAGTTGCTTCAAAGGAAAAGAGAAGGTGGCTGGCTGATAAAACAAGAATAGGTGGTATATGTATGAGGTATACCTGAATAGTCTTTCCCTCTTCAAGTTCATAAACTGGTCATGGATTTTATCTGCAATGTATGTAGCATAATCATAATGTACAGCTGGGGGTTTACCAGGAGAGAATAGAGACAGCATTGCCATTATGCTATCATCCACATCCTCCATTCCCTTGAATCCTAGGGCATAGCTGATCAAATCTACTAACATCCTGCCCAACTCATTCAAGTACTGATATCCAATAGGAGGAGTTCTGATGGATTCAGAGCCTGGTTTTACAAACAGCTGATTGATTTTAATGAGTTGGTCACTTGACAGCTTGCTCCCTCTCTTTATCAAATTCTGCATATGGAGGGGGGTCAATTGCTTGGCAGTATGGAAGTGCAGCATTTCATTTATACTCTCTGGGGTGATGTGGAACAGGACTGAGCCTGTGGGGCTGATGACAGCTCTTTGGTTTGGGTCATAGCATTCCTGGCAGCTGTAGACCAACTCTGGCATAGGATTTACCTGGGGGAGGTTGTAGATGGGCAAGTTTGAGTCCCAAATCCCCAAGATGTCTACTCCACTCAGGTGCTGGGCTTTCAACTCATTCATCATCTGAATATTATACTTGGAGCCCATAAGAAACCAGTCCAGCATTTGATAATCCATGTCTCCCAGGGCTTTCCATGCTAATTCCTGGTGAGGAGCGTTGAGGGGCTTGATATTCAGAGCAATAGGAGTGTCCATGGTTTTCTTTAAGCTCAACAACTCTAAGTAAATGGCTCAAAAGGACCAACACAGAACAGAGGTGCTTTTGTAAAAACAGTGTTGAGTTTCAGGTATCAGAGCAGGAAATTATACAACAGCAATTGAAATACTGTTTATATCAGGAATCAAGGCTACTGTGTGGTCTCACTATCTCCTCTTCAATAGGTGAATTCCGTAAACAAGAGTCTTTAGGGAATGCGCAGGCAACACCTCTTTTTAAGTGAAAATACGAGCAACAAGGCTCAGCTGGCGTTTTTGGACTTCATAATTACAAATGGGGTATATGCAGAGGGAAATGACTGGTGAAATTATGATTTTTATCATCTCTTTAGCTCTCTGAGTAATTTTATTTTCAATTGCAGGCGTATGGAGGATAGAAAACGAGAAATACCTGGTAATTTACGAACAGAGGTCGTGTACGCGTGCAAGGTTGATGCTGTGGAGGTCGCCTTGGTCAACTGAGCAGGTTGGCAGAGTTTTTAGGACGTAAACGGTCATGCAGAGAAAACAGTAGAGAAACGCGCAAAAAATGGGAAAAATAGGCGTTTTTTGGCTTAATATCGGCTTTTTTTATGATTTTGGCGCTTTTTAGTGATGACGTCAGCATGACGTCATTGGCGGGTCAAGGTCAAGTGACGTCAGCTGACGTCATCGGGTGACGTGGCGGTATGCTGTTGGTCCATGGGGGATGGTGCGGTGGCAGCCACGTCAACGGTGAGGTGGACGAATAACGGAGACAAGGACAAGCGGACATGACGTGGCGATGTACTACTGGAAAACAGTTGGCGGTTAGGACCGTAGCGGTTACGGTTAAGGCTAGCCGCTACGGTCTCTCGGGGCGGTTTAGGTACGGTCCCAGAAATGTCAGACCCGGCTCCGAGAGCCTTCATTGTGCGACGCGTGGACTGGCCCTGACGTGACGCAACGTCACTTTCTCGGGCGTTAACTGTCCGCTGCGGGGGCTGCTCCGATATTATTGTGGATCGTCGGATCCTCGGGACCTGATCCGACGGTGGGCGGAGCAACAACGTACTCGGAGTATATGCGCGGGCGGAAGACTTTGGGTTGTGGGTTTTTTGCAAGGTTTTCAATGTATTTGAGTTAGTATTGGACCCCCGCGCTAATGCTTGGAATAAAGGCTAAAAAGGGGGGTTTTGGACCTTGGCAATCTTTGCAGAGAGGGTTTATGGGTACAAAGGGGTTCTTATGGGGTTTTTAATACAAATGAAGGTTTGAAAGGTAAGTTGGGCTTTTGCAAGGGGGAGTGGGGTGGGACAGGTTCACCAAAGTGACCAGAGGTCATTTTGGTTCCTTTTTTAAGAACATATGGCTATAATGCCAAAGGAAGGGGTATTTATAAGATTTGGGACTTTATACACCATAGTGTTAGTATTATTAGGGGAAGGGTAAGATAGGGGAGCTATATAGTAAAATTAGAGGTTAATATGAATGAGGGGAGCAAATGAAGGGGATCTTACTGAGTTTATCTGAAATTGATTTAGTTTAGAGACTAGATAAAAATAAAAGGTTTTTAGACAAGAAATGTGGCTTCTGAATGAACTAGAACCACCATAAAACCATGATCTCTCCATGAATCTTAGCTGAAAAAAGGGAATGTTAGTAATGGAGTGAAGGGGGAAAAGGAGGTTAGTCATGCTCCTTGCTGCAATTTGATGGAATTAACCACTTTGTCCATTGACAGATTTTGCCTTGGCAAAACACCTTTTGACATATGTGCAATGGTGAAAATACCCTTTCTGCAACCACAACTGCTTACCCAGCTATTTTCCTAGCATTTTTTGTTTCTCCATTGGAGGGTGCACTTGGACTTGCAAACCCTTACTTGCCTTTTCTTTTCTTTGGCTTTTTCTTTATTCTTTTCTATCTACTTCTACCCTTATCTCTTCCAAGGTCCCAGATTAGGCTGTTGGGATCCTTTTCTTCTCTACCTAAACTAGTTGTCTGCCAAGATTAAGCAGTTTGGACAGACTCCTTTCTCTATTCTACAACAGAAAATTTAAACATGGCATGATCCAGATTAGACTTTTGGACCATCCATCAAAATTGAAATAAGGTCATCAATATTTGAAACACTTTACACACCTCTTGTTCTCTAGGAAATATGGGATCTTTGTGATATCAAAGCAGAGCATATTTGGACTTTCCTTGTCCAATCATGAAATATGAAACCTATTGGTATAGGTATCCAACAGTGGCTCCACATGGGGATGGTTTTTCTTTCGAAAGACCAAGAACAGGAGGTCAGATTGCCTTCTTCTTTGACTGCCCATCTCAATCTTTGAAATTTGCTGCAAAAATGTGTCAAAATTGTGTGCTTCTTTCTTGGAAGACCTCTGATTCTATTTGCCTCTTGCTGGTTGGTGAATCACTTGGAAAACTGTATTTTACAATCTAAAACAGAAAACTATATGTACATCCGCATATATACAATGAATCCTTAGTTTCTACTCATGGAAATAGTCAAAGTAGTGCTTCAGCATCCTGCCATTGACAGGACCTTCATCCAAGTCAGTTTCAGTCAGACTTTTAAGGAAGTAAGTGTTGTTACCTTGTACTGCTTGGACAGCAAATGGTCCTCTCCATAAAGAGTCAAACTTTCCATGTTTTCCTTTCTCTTCTCTTCTTGCATCCCACTTTAAGACTTTGTCCCCCACATTGAAATCTTCTGCTTTGGTTCTCCTATCAAAGGCCTTTTTCAATTTTTCTTGTAATGTCTGCACTCTGCTGAAAACTTGTTCTCTGGTCTGCTGTAAACAAATTATCTGATTGATCCTCCTTTGCATATCATTTGGCTCTGCTTGACTTTCTTGCAGAAGCTTCATAACAGGCACTCCTAGTGATGAAGGAAATCTGGCTTCTAATCCATAGACTAACTCATATGGGCTAGTCCCAATTGATCTTTTTGTTGTCAGTCTATCTGCCCATAAAGCATTTACTAGTTTCTTATGCCAGTTCTTTTTGTTCTCTTCCAGCACTTTCTTTATGATATTTATTAAACTTTTGTTTGATGATTCAGCAAGACCATTTCCTTGAGGATAGTAAGCAGTAGAATGGCCCAAAGTTATGTGAAACTTATGGCAGAAGTTCACCATTTTCTTGGATCTGAAGGCAGTAGCGTTGTCTGTTATTATCTTGTCCGGACAGCCAAATCTAGCCAGTATATTGTTTTCCAAAAACTGAATAATTACTGAATCATTTGCTTGTCTGCATGGGGCAGCTTCAATCCACTTGGTGAAGTAGTCTGTTGCTGTTAAAATCCATCTGTGTTGCCCTGAAGATGAGGGATGAATTTCCCCAATGAAATCCAAGCCCCATTGTTGGAAAGGTCTCTCTGTTGCAATGGGCTTCAAAGGAAGTGGCAGCAACTGTCTTTTGCCTTCAAACAGTTGGCATTTGTGGCATGAGGTTGTAAATTTCTTAACATCAGAGAACATGGTGGGCCAGTAATAACCAGCCCTCAATATCTTGTCCACAGTGGACTTCCAGTACAAATGTCCACCACAGTCTCCAGCATGGAAATCTTGCATGATATTGTTAGTTTCATTCTCTATTAGACAGTGCAGCAGTATACCTTCATGGTTTTTCCAAAGTAAATTTCCATCTATCACACAAAATCTAGATGTTTTCATTTTTAGGAACCTACACTTAGTTCTGGATAGTCCTGGGGGAGCACACAGGTTTTGTAACACATAGCAGATATCAGAGTACCAAGGAGATTGTTCAAAGGCTACATTGATCTTTGGAGTCGCCAGCTCTGTTTCACTGTCCAGTTGGTTGATATCTAAGGCTTGGAAATTTGCTTCTATCATTAATTTGGCCAAACCTTGCCCTTTTACCAGCTTTGTAGGCTTTATTTCAATGTCAAATTCTAGTATATTGGCAATCCATTTTCCTCTCCTACCCTCTAAGTTTTCTTGGGTAAGAATGTCTTTGACAATAGGACTTGGTACATAAGCCACAACATGGGAGTAAAGGATGTAAATCCTAAAGTCTTTAATAGCTTTGATCAAAGCATAGGCTTGTTTCTCCATTATTTGGTACTTTAGAGGGGCATCTCTGAGAGCTCTGCTGAAAAAGGCAATAGGCTTCTCATTCCCTTGGTCATCTTTCTGTAATAAAACAGCAGCAATAGTATGCTGGGAGGCAAAAGAGAAAATGATAAAGTCTCTGTCAAACTGAGGATTGGTTAACACTGGGGTTTGAGTTAATGCCAATTTTATACTTTCAAAGGCTTGTTTTGCTTCAACAGTCCATTTGACCTTTGAATCTTTCTTTAGCATATTGTTTAGTAATCTGATTAATTCTGCTAAATTTGGGATAAACCTTCTTAAAATGTTAATTTTCCCTAAGAATCCTTGCAATTCCTTGACATTCCTTGGGTGAGGCATTTGTAGGATAGCTTGTATCCTATCTGGATCAATTCTTATGCCATCTTTTGAAATAATGTGTCCTAAGAGTTTCCCTTCTTCCAAGCCAAATAATGACTTCTTGGGGTTTAAGGAAATGCCATATTTCCTGCATGTTATGAAAATCTGTCTCAAATGTTTCAAATGTTCTTGGTCAGATTTTGAAAAGGGTGTAAGATCATCTAAGTAAATGACCAAGAAGTCATGAATCTCTTTTGCAAAAGCAATGTCCATTGCTCTTTGAAACGTTGCCCCTGCGTTTTTCAATCCAAAGGGCATTTTCACATACTTGAAAGTTCCCCATGGGGTTGTAAATGCAGTTTTGTCTTGGTCATCAGGGTGTACTAGGATCTGATTGAAGCCTGAGAATCCATCAAGCAATGATATCCTTGAAGCCCCTACTACTCTTTGAAGAATATGATCCATTTTGGGTAACGGGTAGTTATCTTTGAGTGATACTTGATTCAAATTCCTTAAATCTACACAAAGTCTAATCTCACCAGTTTTCTTTCTTGTAGGGACCAAATTTGAAATCCACTCAGAGAACCTGATTGGTGCTATGATACCAGCTTTGAACATTTTATGTAATTCTTTTTCAATAGAAGGCAGGAGCACAGGATTGATCCTTCTCAATTTCTGTTTGAATGGTTTTTGATTAGGCTTGAGGGGAATGGTGTGCTGGATGACAGAAGTATCATAGGACTTTAGATCCTCATATCCCCAAGCAAAAACATCTTGAAATTCTTTAAAGAGATCAATGTATTTGGGCTTTTGATCAGGGGGCAAAGAAGCAGATAGTTTTATTATTTTGGGCTTGTCAATAGTACCAATGTTGCATTCTTCAACTGCTGCATCCAATGGCTGCATCTTTGGCTTCCTAGGGACATCATTTGAATCAAAAATGTCCTCTAGTGGGGTAAGGCCTACTGGAAGGAAATTGTCTTTGAGTTGTATGATTTCAGCTTCAGCGTTGCTCATCTCTTCACAGTCAATTTGGTGAATTTGCTGAATGTTTTCATTGCTGAAAATGGTTGGACTCAGTAATTGTTTTGCTGTTCTAGGTGACATTGGGTGAGCAGACTGTTGAAACTGTATTTGTGATGGACTTGCTCCATCAAGTATTTGTGATTGACATGCTGATTCAAGTATTTGTGATTGACTTGCTCCATCAATATCAATATTTAATCCTGTGAACTCTTGTTGCAAGGTTAAAAAATTGTTTATTTGCATGTCATCCTCAAATACTTGCCATTCTTTGACATTGTTTGGAATAGAGGGTCTGTATTTGACCTCGGCTGTGAAACAGTTATTGGGTTCTAATGGGAATTTGAAGGTGCTGGCAAACGTTGCCAAGCTGTGTGCATGGAGATTGTGGCCCCTTGAAATTTTTGTGATAACACACTCAGAGAAGGTCTCTAATATTTCAATTACAGCAGATCTGTAGGACCTCAATCTTTTGTCATTGGTGACAAAATTTCCTTTTACTTGTTGAATTACTAGATCAGAGTCTCCCATGATGGAGAGCCTAGGTGCTTGTAATAACCTTGCTAGTTTGAGACCTAGTAACAGAGCTTCGTATTCTGCCATGTTGTTAGTGCATCTAAAATTCAATCTATAAGCCCTGCCTTCTGCATAGTCTTTCTCTTTGTTATGTATCCACACTCCAGCTCCTGCCCCTAACTTGTTAACTGAGCCATCAAATTCTAGGACCCACAGGGTATCTTGCTGAACAGAAGATTTAAAATTCTGTCCATGAGATGGCAATGTGAGCAGGAGTTGGGGTTTCTTCCCCCATTTGTTTTCTAGGACAGCTTTATCACTTGTTTGACAATTTTTAACAACTAGAGGGGGGATAAGGTGTATTGTTGGTGTGCTTAATGTTTTGCAGGTGCTACTTACTTGATCAATGTTTTGTTCTTGTATGAGTGTTTCGGTCCTAATCTCATTGTTTGAGAGGCCTGCGCTGTCATTGAAGAGGATGAAGGAGTCTATGTCCGAATGGACAACATATATTGGAAAATTTTGAGGCTTTTCCTCACTGCTGACCATATACTTCATGAGTGTTTCCCTGTAAAGTCTTTTTGGTTGCCCAAAGACAGAGATAGTGGCATATGACATGTCTAATTGCAGGGAACCTTGGAGCTTGGCTCCCCATGATCTTGATAACAGCATCCCATACTTGGGTGGGATATCAGCGACTACAACATCCATTAGAATGGTTTTGTTGGGATATTGAACCAGAGACACACATAAATCTTTTATTAGGCCTAAACATTTGACTTGGCTAGAATCAAAAGAAAACAGGTCTTTGTATGGTCTTGTTATATCCAAGTTCAATCTTTCCATGACTGCTTTTGGCATAAGGTTGTGAGAGGCGCCTGAGTCGAACATTGCATTATGCAGTATTTTATCATGAACATGCAGGCTGACATAAAAAGGTAAAACCCCTGTGACTACTGCCTTTCCATCTACCTCTGGGCCAAACAGTAATTCTGGAGTGTCATCTAGCACATTTACATCATCTTTGCTATTGGTGAGTTGAAGAGATTTCTTGATCTGTTGCTTGTATATGTCATGCCTGGCTAGCTCTGAGAGGGGAATTGCTATCTTTAGCTTGCCAATCTCTGTACCTAGGTCAAAAGGTTTGTCAACTTGGGTTTTGGAGTCACGGATAACAGTCCTTTCTCTGTTCATTAAATCTTCTTGTTGGATTTCATCTTGACTTTGAAACCTGCCCCTTATACTCATGTCTTGAGGGGTAAAATTTGAATCAGGGTGAGAGGACGAAGTTGCCATGGGCTGTTGTAGTGGGGACAGTAGTTCAGTAACCTCCTCAACTACAATTTCTTCTGCAGGCAAGTTTATTTTGTCATTAGGTTCTGTGACCATGGTTTCTTTAGACCTCTGTTTATCCTTTATCTTGTCGGGCTGATTTACATTCACAGTCCTACTCCTCAGTTTATACTGTTTATGGACTTCATAGACAGCAGTATCATATCCTTGTTTAAAGTCAAAGGATTCTCCTGATTTAGTTTGGAATGTTTTGCTTTCATCCTCCTCATGGTCTTCTTGTGTTAAGAAAACATGGCTTTTACCATCCAGGCCCATTAAGTTAATTTCAGGATCTTCATTGAGCTGATTGGCTGTGGAAGTTTCTGCATAGTTTTCTTGGAAAGGGGGTCTAATGTCTTGGTCAGCACTTGTCTTTCCTATGTTTGGGTTCTGAGTTCTCCTAAAATTCGGGTTTCTAGGAGGGTTGCTTTGTGATGCCTCCCATGATGATTTTCTTTCAACTGATTCCACTCTTTCACCCAATCTCTTCATGCTGTTTAGTATTGCATCCAGCTTTTGATCAAAACCCGAGGGCTCTTCTCTGAAGCCAGTCTTCTTTTCCAACTTTGCCCTGTTTCTTTTGGCAATTAGGTTAGCCTCTACAGTGACTGCAACCCTTTGAGCTTCTGCAAGGGTTGGAGGATCTCTTTCTTTCAACTGATAGGCCATATCAGAATCAAAACCGTTAGGGAAGTTATACAGGGCCAAATCAGGAGGGGGCCTTAAGTTCTGGGGGATAGCATTATATACATTGTTAAACCTAGCACAATATTCCAAAACTGTTTCTTGGGGACCTCTATTAATAGTGTTATATTCACCAAGTATGTGGAGTGGGTCTTTCTTTTTCTCCCATCTATTGGTAAACTCTTGGTACAGGTCCTCAGGGGTTGCAATGGAATTTGCATTTAGGGATCTAAACCAAGTTCTAACATCCCCAGTTAAGCTTTGGACAAAAATTCTCATCCTGACACTGTCATCATCTATTTCATAGGTCTCAAAGTGGTCTTGCATCTTCTTAGCATGCTGGACAGCTGTCAAAGGGCCATGGGAGTCAAAAAATGAGATTTTGGTTTGGTAGTCTTGGGGTAGGGCTGGAGCATTAGCTGGTATCTGTAGAGGTGCATACCTGTTAGCCATGTTTATGAGGTTTAGAGGGTTAACAGGAACAAATGGAACAACAGGGATCACAGGTGTAACAGGGTTAATGGTATGGGTAACAAGCGGGGAACTGGTTGAAAGAGTATGTGCAGATGGTGAAGATGGGAGAGGAGGGCTTTGAGGTGTTGATGGTGAACTAGGGGAACTAGGGGTGGACCGGAAAAGGACTTTGCAAGGAGTGGGAATGAGGATAGTTTGATCTGAACTTATATTTGAATCAGCAGGTTTCTCCTGCTTTTGCTGTCTCCTTATGTTCTTTGGAATGATATTTGGATTATCAACAATGATAGGTTGATTAGGGTCAGGGTTTGCCCTAGTGTGCCTTGGGTTTCTTTTGGGAGCCAGCTTCTAAATATTCTTTTGAATTTGTACAAGAAGTTTATATATGCAAGGACTGGATGAAAATTTTGGAATGGCTATATATGTTTCAAAGCTAGGATGAAGATTCCCTAATTAGCTCTTCCCTAAAGCTGTCCCTGTATTACAGAAACAGTCCTAAGGCCTCTTGGCTAGTTTCAGGCTTGATGGTAGCTTTGGAAGATAGATAGTAATTGAAAAATCTTTAAGAAGTCCCCAGTGGAGTCGCCAATTATGTTAACACCCAGGTTGTTCCCTATGACTCCCAAGGGAATACGGCCGGGGTAACCACTAACCAATCTTTGGATCACTGTTTCTAGCCAAACTGTGATCAGAGAGGGCTCTCTCTTTATGATTTGTATCTGTTATGATAGTGTTTTAGGCTAGGTATTATGCACAGGTTTTGTTTATGTTTTGGTTGAAGATTTTCTTTCAAGTCTTGTGATATAATGTTCAAAGAGTCAAATATCATTGGGTAATGGAGTCTATGGCTACAGTTGTCTAGAAACCTTGAGGTGAATTGGTGAAACTTATAGGGCCATTTGGATACTTCATACAACAAAATTTTTGATTTATAACATGAACAGGTGAAAAAACCAGTGAAAGCAATTAAGAATTTTCACTAAAGTATTTAAGTATTTCCACCAAACTAGGTATGAGAAACGGATAGATGTCTCAAGGGCAAAACTTGAATCCCTGGGAATGTCTATCACTGCAAAAGATATAGTTTTAAAGTGCAGCAATTAAGAATTACACTTCATTCACTGTATCTGAAGAAAACATGGATAATAGCTCAGATTGAGTTCAGGGTAATCAGTGATTAAATCCTGGAACTATTCTTCTACTTTGCTATTAAGTGTAAAACATTTAAACAATAAAAGAGAACAAAAGACTCGAAAACATGTAACACAGAGATTTAAGAAAGACTTATTGTTTTATGAAACAGTCTGGAATCCTGCAACATTCACCATTCATCACAATGCATCAAGGTACGCCAAGCTTTGGAAATTCCATTCACCCTTTGTATTATTTCTCTGAGAATTTTACAGCAAGTGAGATCTCCAAAATGAAAATAACAACAACCCCTTAAGCTTATGTGCGGGGCGAATATATACATACGATTTTTACAAAAATATCTGAGTTCTAAGTTATCTCAGACTTAATGTTCTCACCAACTTTTGAGATATTATTATCAGAAATTTATTACAGCATTGAATACAAAATAAAGGCATCTTGATGTTCTGTCAGAAGATATTTTGGCCTTTGGGAGCTGCTAAGTCGGTTGGGATACTTTGATCAAATGCTGGAGAACCCGACTTTATGGCTCGTGCGCTGTATTTTTGGTCTGCCACCTGTGATTGTGATTGCTGCTGTGGTGAGTAAATAGCCCTGCTGAGTTGGCTCAGCATCTGTCTTTTCCTTGTGGAGTTATCCACCGAAATTCTGCCTGTGCATGACTGCTCAAAAACTGGAGAAAATTAACGCTCATGGGTTCTGGCTTGATAAAATTATCTGTGTCAAATTCCTCCATACTTCCTGTGTGGGCAATTGGTGTTTTATGATTGCCTCCATAGTTTCATCTGCTTCTGTATACTTAAAGAAATTTGGTGGTGTATCAAACAGGTGATCAATTTCATTCATAATAAAAAACAAGTTATCCACCCTATCATACAAATTCTGCCCTGATGCTGGCCCTGTTTCTGCTGAGGTACTGGGCTGTTTTGCAATTTGTGCTGCAGCATGGGCATCAACCCTTTTGATGTAATTTTCCAGGGTAAGCAGTCTTCCTACACTGCTTAATATGCTGGGGAGGCCTCTGTTTTGTAATGCCAGGAATCTGTCCAGGAATTTGTTGATTTCGGTCTGCATATCCTGTGTTCTCCTCTCCAGCGTTCCAACTAGGCTTCTTAGTGTCAGGACTCTTTTAACTATTGAGATTGTTTCAGTCCTGTTAGTAATTCCCATGGTAGCTAGTTGAGAGCTAGTTTTGTTATTTAAAATATTGATCATTCTGCTGGCAGCATCTGGCATGTGGCCAAGGCTTGCTCTAGCTCTGTGTATTTCCCTGTTTGCCTTTGTAATGAGTACTATTTGCTCATCCATAGTCTCAATATACTGCCACTGATTGGTGATGGACTGACCAATGTTACCCCAGAGGACTGCTTTTAACTCTGTTGTTACCTTTTCTAGTGTGAGCTCCTTTTCAAGTTCAGTTATCCTCTTCTTTAGAGCTTTTACTTCTCGTTCCTTTGCAGCCTCATTCTGCTTGCTCTTATCAAATCTTTCATTCACTGTAGTCAAAGATTTTTTGACTTCATCAAGCTCTTTCATTTGAGCCTCAAGAACTTGGATTTCGGCTTGCAGCCTCTGCATATCCAGACTAGGAGTCTGCTCTGTTGTTGGTGTAGCTGTTGCTGTAGTTGGTGCTGTAGGCCCTGTCTGTTGAGGAGGAGGAGTAGTTGTTGGAGGGACTTCCTCAAGATTGATTATTTCAGGAGGAGGTTGGGAGGTTTGGCCCTCTTATCTTTGCTTTAATGCTGTCTGTAATGCTGCCTTTGCAGCTTCTGATTCTCCTAGTTTGTCTTGAGTCCGAACCAGCTCCTTGTACAGGGATATCATTAGATCTGTAGCATCCTTTTCCAGCCTTTGCTGGGCAACCTCATCTGTTTGTGGATGGATGGTAGCTGGGAGCTTGATTTTCTTTCTTAAGGCCGCCATGTCTGCATCCATTAGCTTCAATAGTTCTTGGATACCTTTAACATCTTTAGGATCATGTCCTATTTCTATGATTACATCTTCCAAGGACTTGATTCTGTTGTCCTTGGCTTGTGATGATGCTCTCTCCAATTCCAGCTGAGAGGCTGTATTATCAAGGCTGCTCTTCAATTTGTAGTTTTCCAATGTTTCATCTGCCAAGGAGGCATACACCATTTCACCAGTTTGTTTATGCAATTCGATTTTATCCATAGGGTGTATGTCTTTAGCCAGAACCTCCATGTTGGTCCTTAGGTAATCCGAGGTAGATTGGGGATGCAGAGTTGTGGGCATGAAGTGACTCATGATCATTTTGCCTTCACTTACATCAAAGGCAGACATGAGTCTTTGCTGATTGGTGGGAGCCAGGTTCAGCAAATGATTGTATAGCTGTACTTTAATAGGATCACTCCTCCTTTTAATGTCAATAAATTGCTGTTTGATGCTTACCTGTCCTTCTTTGTGCTGGCTGGAGGAGCTGACCTCTCCTCCTATAGCTCTATCATGTTCATGCTGGAATGAACTGGCTGAAACTTCTCCGCTGGGTGGGCCCATGCCCATTGCTTGTCTAATTGCTATGTCATCCTCTGGAAAGTCATTTAATCTTTGTCTTTTCTCTCCCTGATTGATGGATGAAGTCAGGGGAGTCTCTCTATCTCTTTTCCTGGTTAAGTCCTCCTTTTGTGGGGTTTGGAGGACCGAGGTATCAAAAGTAGTTTCTGCCCCAGGAGGCACTATTTTCTGAGCCTGTTGCTCAGTGGAACTTGGAGCATCAATCACTTTTTCTTGCTGCAAGGGCTGCTGTTTATTATATTGTACCTCTTCTTGCTGCTGCCCTTGTTCCTGCTGCTCCATCTCTTCTTGCTGTTGTAGCAATGTCTCCACTTGTTCTTCTGTCAATGGAGGTGGCTGTTCCACCTGCTTCCCTTTATCTTTGCTTGCTGTCTGCGGTGCCTTCTCGGCAGTTTGCTGCTATGTTGTTGATGATGTAGTAGCTGCTCCAAGCTGCTTTTTGTATGAGAGGGGAACCTGTCCACAAGTTTCTAAGTCAGCTTCCTTTTGCATATTTCTAGCCTCTCTCTCAAGTAGCTCTTCATTAGTAATTTCCTCCTCTAGGGTACCCTCTTCCCAACTTGATGCATTGGCATACTGTTCAATCTCAGGTTGTCTCTTGTGTGCATAGCTACCCAATTTGTATTTTATCCTCCTGAGGGAGACAAAATGATTGGGGTCATAGGGTATCCATTCAAAACTAGTTTGCAGTCTGAGGCCCTCCAGGATATTGTCTGCCTCCTTCCACCCCTCCTCTTTTCTGTTATATAGGAAAGGACCCAGCTGGCTCCTTACTTTTAACTGTGACTTCTTGTTCTTGCTCTGAAAATGGAGGTAGTCTGATTTCCCAAACTGTCTGAAATATTCCAAGGCAAAAAGCCTCATGGGGACATACCTTGGCAACCTAAAAGGGTTCAACTCACAGCCATATATCCTGATGACTGTGTGGTTTTGGTAGAGGTACCAATTACCAATGCTGTAGGACTTATTCAAATGGAGAATTCTCCTCATGTCATCAGTTAGTCTAGGAGGAGGAGTACCATGCAATACTGTCATGGCTGGATAAATGAACAAGTCAATGAACTCAGAGTATGTGTAAGGGGATACAGAGGTATGATGAAAAACAGAGGTCCAGAACACAACTGACCTTGGACTTCCCTGGGCATTGAGTTGCTTCAAAGGAAAAGAGAAGGTGGCTGGCTGATAAAACAAGAATAGGTGGTATATGTATGAGGTATACCTGAATAGTCTTTCCCTCTTCAAGTTCATAAACTGGTCATGGATTTTATCTGCAATGTATGTAGCATAATCATAATGTACAGCTGGGGGTTTACCAGGAGAGAATAGAGACAGCATTGCCATTATGCTATCATCCACATCCTCCATTCCCTTGAATCCTAGGGCATAGCTGATCAAATCTACTAACATCCTGCCCAACTCATTCAAGTACTGATATCCAATAGGAGGAGTTCTGATGGATTCAGAGCCTGGTTTTACAAACAGCTGATTGATTTTAATGAGTTGGTCACTTGACAGCTTGCTCCCTCTCTTTATCAAATTCTGCATATGGAGGGGGGTCAATTGCTTGGCAGTATGGAAGTGCAGCATTTCATTTATACTCTCTGGGGTGATGTGGAACATGACTGAGCCTGTGGGGCTGATGACAGCTCTTTGGTTTGGGTCATAACATTCCTGGCAGCTGTAGACCAACTCTGGCATAGGATTTACCTGGGGGAGGTTGTAGATGGGCAAGTTTGAGTCCCAAATCCCCAAGATGTCTGCTCCACTCAGGTGCTGGGCTTTCAACTCATTCATCATCTGAATATTATACTTGGAGCCCATAAGAAACCAGTCCAGCATTTGATAATCCATGTCTCCCAGGGCTTTCCATGCTAATTCCTGGTGAGGAGCGTTGAGGGGCTTGATATTCAGAGCAATAGGAGTGTCCATGGTTTTCTTTAAGCTCAACAACTCTAAGTAAATGGCCCAAAAGGACCAACACAGAACATAGGTGCTTTTGTAAAAACAGTGTTGAGTTTCAGGTATCAGAGCAGGAAATTATACAACAGCAATTGAAATACTGTTTATATCAGGAATCAAGGCTACTGTGTGGTCTCACTATCTCCTCTTCAATAGGTGAATTCCGTAAACAAGAGTCTTTAGGGAATGCGCAGGCAACACCTCTTTTTAAGTGAAAATACGGGCAACAAGGCTCAGCTGGCGTTTTTGGACTTCATAATTACAAATGGGGTATATGCAGAGGGAAATGACCGGTGAAATTATGATTTTTATCGTCTCTTTAGCTCTCTGAGTAATTTTATTTTCAATTGCAGGCGTATGGAGGATAGAAAACGAGAAATACCTGGTAATTTACGAACAGAGGTCATGTACGCGTGCAAGGTTGATGCTGTGGAGGTCGCCTTGGTCAACTGAGTAGGTTGGCAGAGTTTTTAGGACGTAAACGGTCATGCAGAGAAAACAGTAGAGAAACGCGCAAAAAATGGGAAAAATAGGCGTTTTTTGGCTTAATATGGGCTTTTTTTATGATTTTGGCGCTTTTTAGTGATGACGTCAGCATGACGTCATTGGCGGGTCAAGGTCAAGTGACGTCAGCTGACGTCATCGGGTGACGTGGCGGTATGCTGTTGGTCCATGGGGGATGGTGTGGTGGCAGCCACGTCAACGGCGAGGTGGACGAATAACGGAGACAAGGACAAGCGGACATGACGTGGCGATGTACTACTGGAAAACAGTTGGCGGTTAGGACCGTAGCGGTTACGGTTAAGGCTAGCCGCTACGGTCTCTCGGGGCGGTTTAGGTACGGTCCCAGAAATGTCAGACCCGGCTCCGAGAGCCTTCATTGTGCGACGCGTGGACTGGCCCTGACGTGACGCAACGTCACTTTCTCGGGCGTTAACTGTCCGCTGCGGGGGCTGCTTCGATATTATTGTGGATCGTCGGATCCTCGGGACCTGATCCGACGGTGGGCGGAGCAACAACGTACCCGGATTATATGCGCGGGCGGAAGACTTTGGGTTGTGGGTTTTTTTTTGCAAGGTTTTCAATGTATTTGAGTTAGTATTGGACCCCCACGCTAATGCTTGGAATAAAGGCTAAAAAGGGGGGGTTTGGACCTTGGCAATCTTTGTAGAGAGGGTTTATGGGTACAAAGGGGTTCTTATGGGGTTTTTAATACAAATGAAGGTTTGAAAGGTAAGTTGGGCTTTTGCAAGGGGGAGTGGGGTGGGACAGGTTCACCAAAGTGACCAGAGGTCATTTTGGTTCCTTTTTTAAGAACATATGGCTATAATGCCAAAGGAAGGGGTATTTATAAGATTTGGGACTTTATACACCATAGTGTTAGTATTATTAGGGGGAGGGTAAGATAGGGGAGCTATATAGTAAAATTAGAGGTTAATATGAATGAGGGGAGCAAATGAAGGGGATCTTACTGAGTTTATCTGAAATTGATTTAGTTTAGAGACTAGATAAAAATAAAAGGTTTTTAGACAAGAAATGTGACTTCTGAATGAACTAGAACCACCATAAAACCATGATCTCTCCATGAATCTTAGCTGAAAAAAGGGAATGTTAGTAATGGAGTGAAGGGGGAAAAGGAGGTTAGTCATGCTCCTTGCTGCAATTTGATGGAATTAACCACTTTGTCCATTGACAGATTTTGCCTTGGCAAAACACCTTTTGACATATGTGCAATGGTGAAAATACCCTTTCTGCAACCACAACTGCTTACCCAGCTATTTTCCTAGTATTTTTTGTTTCTCCATTGGAGGGTGCACTTGGACTTGGAAACCCTTACTTGCCTTTTCTTTTCTTTGGCTTTTTCTTTATTCTTTTCTATCTACTTCTACCCTTATCTCTTCCAAGGTCCCAGATTAGGTTGTTGGGATCCTTTTCTTCTCTACCTAAACTAGTTGTCTGCCAAGATTAAGCAGTTTGGAAAGACTCCTTTCTCTATTCTACAACAGAAAATTTAAACATGGCATGATCCAGATTAGACTTTTGGACCATCCATCAAAATTGAAATAAGGTCATCAATATTTGAAACACTTTACACACCTCTTGTTCTCTAGGAAATATGAGATCTTCGTGATATCAAAGCAGAGCATATTTGGACTTTCCTTTGCCAATCATGAAATATGAAACCTATTGGTATAGGTATCCAACACCTTCTCAGACATTTTGTCAAGGCTTCTACACAGATAATTGCACATGTTGAGAGTTTTTTGAGTTGTGAAGTGCATTACAAGCCATATGTGATAGGCATACAATCTAGAAAACCTTCCCTCATAGGTGAAAACGTTCATGAAAACCTTCATAAATGGAGCATAATTCTCCAATAGGTACCTAAATGGCATGGTGTGTGTATGGGTCTCCCTGAAGGGTGTTTTCAAGAAGGACTTGTAATGTTCAAGATCCAAATTCATACCCTTAAAAGAGTATTCTTCATGATTTGGTATCCCTATAGCAAGTGAAATAGCAACCACTGAAAATGTAAAATCAACCCTAGCTATGATGGTCCTTTATAATTTTAGATGATGGCGATCCAATCTGTCAACTGTTTAAGAAAACCTACTTCACATACCCTTTTGCAAAACTATAGATAATATTCATATTCAAAACATTTCTTGATGATGGCTAATTAGTTGATTTCATTGTAGCTGGTCGGCTCATATCTGAGGATCTTTCCTCCTTTATGGTGTTTTTTCCTCTCTAGTAAATAATCTCCCTCCATGATGGTAGAAACCCTAGAATCATGAAAATGGAAAAAATAATGAGGAATGAGTGAAAAGATGAAATTAGGTGTTTGAGGAATGGAAATGATGGTAGGGAAATTTTTAGGAGATGAATAAGGATTGCAAGCAACTCATGAAGCTTAAAGGAAGTGAAATGAGGGAAAGGAATGATTATGAGAAATTGAAAAATAGAGCCTCTGGGAAATTTCCTCAAATTGCTAGGTATGAGCTAGGGTTTAGTTGAAGGTAAGGTAATTTCATGATTTCTAGGTGGTTTAGTGAAACAGAGTGTATTTTAAACATGTACAGAGGTGTGACGTGGAATAACTACATGTTAATAATATCAAAACTAGACAAACCATCAGTTACCATAACTGCAGCATGAAAATTTCACCTGAAACCCTAGATGAAGAGAACTTTCATTTGAATTCATCTTTCTAAAGGAAAAAGGTAAGCAAAGTGTTATACCTACTTGTCGACAAGCTTAGATTAGTAAAGAAATTATATTTCAAGCTCCAAAATTGGATTTGAGTGAGTTTTGAAAGGTTTCAGGCTATTATGGCACAAGTACCGTGCAGCGTCTAGAAGCGTAACGCAGCGTCCAAAAGTGCAGCACTGACCTCAGAAGCATAGCACCGACAATTTTTTACCAAATTTTCCTAGAAACCTGTGTTTTCTTCGCCAATGGAGTGGAGAGCTCGATGAATAGAGTATAATAGAAGGCAAATGAATGGATTTTGGGACATTTAGGGTTGTTATAGTCAAGTATGATTCCCATTTGAATAGAAATGGGACCCATATACCTTTTCAAAAAATGATTTTTCACCTTTAAAACTAAGCCACTTTGAAGAGCTAAAACCTGAGTTGTTTTTTACCTTTTAAACATTGAGACTCATTCTTTTGGAAACTTTGAGATTTCAACCATGAATAAGTTATGAAAATTCATCAAACTTATGCCAAAGAGATGCTTGTCATAACTCATTTAATTCTGGATTTACACATGATGAGGGTGGACCTTGAAACACTAACAACTTAATGAAGACATGAGATTGAGTGAAATGTTAACAATGATGACTAACATAATGAAAACATCCTTTTTATTATGATTCCTTGATCTAAGTGAGGTAGGAGGCAAACATTTTTTATTCTTCCAAAGGCATGAATACCTTCCTAAACAAACTAGCCAGTGACCAAATTTTACTCTGAAAACCTAGTGACATGATACAATTTGACCTTGAGACTCATGATAGACTTGGTAAAATCATATTTGATCATTGGTGGTAGGAAAACAAGACTGAAACTAACATTGGCTCCATCTAGGGGTGGAAGCTCCTTGGAGGTGTGAAGAACACCATAGAACAAGTAGCCTTATTCATAGGGAAATGGTGTAAAAATGCAGAAAACTAAATTGTGACTGAAAATGGACTAACTATTTGACATCACAGGACTATAAAAGTAAAATAAAAGTAGCAACTGATCAAAGAAGCCTCATGGCCTTCTCCTTGGGCTTCAAACTCCTACGATAGCCACTTAGATACTGGAACATAAAAAACACACTGGTATGTACAATGGTGGTGAGAATTTGCAGAAATTGTTTCAAACATGGTAGTGCTTGAGAAGCCTACCATTGATCCCTCCTCCTGAATAATATTGTTCATTCATTTCCTCCAATTGAAAAGCATTCTTCCCTCCTAAAGCTGAAATTCTATGGGGTCCCTTCCACAAGTTTTCAAATTTTCCATGTTTGCCTTATTCTTTGTTTCTAGCATCCTAACGAAGAACCACATCTCCCAAATTGAAATTGTCTTCCTTTATCTTGCCATCATAAATATTTTTTATTATTTCCTGAAGTTTAGAGGTGTTTTGAAAAACTTCCTCTTTAGTCTGTTGTAGATGGATTATCTGGTTTATCCTTCTTTTCACATCATTAGTTTCGATGTCCAATTCCTGCAGAATTTTCATGACTGCGACAGTAAGAGATGAAAGAAAAACTATGACAATTCCATACACCAACGGAAAAGGAGACATACCTATTTATTTCTTAGTACTAACTATGCTCACCCATAAAGCATTAATGAGATTTTTTTGCCAACTCTTCTGTTCACTTCTAAAACTTTCTTGATAATGTTGATCAAAGATTTGTTGGAATATTCAGCCAAAACATTCCCTTGTGGATGATAAGCAGTGGAGTGTCCCAACACAATATGGTACATAGCACAGAACTCCACCATCCTTTTTGACTTAAAGGTAACAACATTATCAGTTCTTATTTTATGTAAGTAGCCAAATCTAGACAAGATATTAGATTCAATGAACTGAATGATAACAGAATCGGTAGCTTGCCTCGTTGGTGTTGCCTCCCATTTTGTAAAGTAATATGTGGCTATCAACATCCATTTGTGTTGTGTTGATGATGAAGGATGGATCTTGCCAATGAAGTCAAGACCCCACAACTAAAAAGCAGTTGAAATTGAAATGGGTTGCAAGGGTAATGGAAAAAGTCTTATTTTTCCTTGAAAAATTTGACATTCATGACAGCTCATCACTATTTTATATACATTAGAAAAAAGAGTAGGCCAATAGAAACCAACCCTCGAAATCTTATTTGTTGTAGTCATGCAGAAGTGATGGCCACCAAAGTCACCTTTGTGAAAATATTTCATAACATCCTTTGCTTCATTTTCTACCAATCTGTTCAGCAAGACACCACCAGGGTCTTTCCAGTACAAAACACCATCAATAACACAATACTTTGAAGATTTCAACTTTAAAGATCCAGTTTTACTTTTGGGAACTTCTGGTGGAGGATTTACATGCTGCAAGACATAAGCAATGTTGGAATATGATGGAGACAAAATGAACATATCAGACACCTGTAGCTATGAGTCTTCTTCTTCTTCTTCTTTAGAAAGTGTTGCAATCAAATTGATGTCTAGTGCATGCAAATTAGATTCAGCCATGAGCTAGCCAAACCTTGTCCGTTGATGAGATTTTTGGGATTTATCTACAAATCATACTCCAACATGGCTGCAATGCATTTTCCCCTTCTACCTTCAAGATATTTTTGCACGAGAATTTATTTTAGCGTTGTTGTGGGAACATAAGCAATGGTTTGAGAATGCAAAATATGAACTCAAAAATGTTTGAGAGCTTTCACCAATGCCAAGGCATGATTCTCAATAATGTTGTATATTAGTGCTACATCTCTTATTGTGCTACTGAAGAATTCTATAGGTTGCTCATTTTTGTGATCTTTCTTTTGCATTAGGGCTACTGCTAATGTATTCTTAGAGGCAAATGAAAAAATGATGAAATTTGAATTATAATCTAGACTAATCAAAATAGGAGTAGTAGATAATGAAAATTTGACTGCATGTAAATATTTCTTAGCCTATAAATAACACTTTACCTCATTGTCCTTCTTCAGCATGTCTATCATCTCTTTTAAATGTTCAGCGTGATTGGGGATGGATCTTCTCAAAAAAATGATTTTCCCATTAAAATATTGAATTTATTTCTTGTTCCTTTGGAAATCTAATTGTTGAATGGCCTAAACTCTTGCAGGATTAATGTGAATGCCATCCTTGGAGATGATGTGTCCCAGTAGCTTATGTTCTTCCATGGCGAATTTTCTCTTCTTTGGATTGAGTGAAATACCAATTTTTTTTGCATTTCTGGAAAACAATTCTCAAATGATGTGAATGATCTTCATTAGACTTGGAAAAAACTATGAGATCATCTAAATATATTACTAGAAATACATCCTTTTCGTTAGTGAAAGCTATGTCCATAGCCCGCTGAAAAGTCGCTCATGCATTCTTTAATTGAAATGGCATCTTGGCATACATGAATTTACCCCATGGTGTTGTGAAGGTTGTTTTCAGCTGATCATATTTATGCACCAAAATCTGATTGTACATGGAATATCCATCTAACAATGACATCCTGGAAGATCGAACTACCCTTTGAAGTATATGATCCATCTTTGGTAGGCGATAATCATCTTTCAGGGACACTTTGTTTAAAGTTCTAAAATCAATGCAAAGACGAATCTCCCTGGTCTTCTTTCTTCCTGGCACTAGATTATACATCCATTCAGAAAATCAAATAGGAACTATGATACCAGACTTATAAAGCCTGTTTACCTCTTTTTCAATTGATGGTAGTAGTTTAGGATTAATCCTTTTTAGTTTCTGGTGAAATGGATTTTGAACAGACTTAAACGGAATGATGTTCTGAATGATATTATTATCATAAACCTTTAGATCTGAATAGTCCCAAGCAAATACATCTGAAAAATTTGTCATTAAATCTATGTACTTACCTTTCATTTTAGGAGATAAGGACTTTGACAGTTTGACCATCTTAGGCTTGTCAGCTGCACCAATGTTTACATCTTCAACACCTTTCTCTGTGGGAGCCATGGTGGGATTTTTGGCAACATCGTCACAATCAAACAACTCCTCCAAAGGTACAAGACCTCCTGGAATGTTGTTTCCCTTCAGCTGCAATATCTCAATCTCAGCTGATTGAATTTATGGATCATTCATATTAGATGTATCATCAATGTAGGAATTCCAGGATTCACCTTCCAATTGCAGAAAATTATTGATTTGCAATTCATCCCAAAACACTTGCCAAAATCTCATATTATCAGGAATAGTTGCGTGATGTTTAACATGGATATAATAATTCTAATTGGAGTGAATGTGAATCTTCACCATACTAGATGCAGTAACAAGAGAGTGAGCTATAACATTCTGAGTCCTAGGAATAAGAGACAGTATATTCTGTAAAAAAAATTAGAATGTCAAGTACAACATTGCAATAAGTTCTCATTCTTGGATGATTGACACGGTATTCCCCTTTTACTTGTTTGATTACCAACTCGGAGTCACCATAAAAATAAATTTTCTTTACTCCCAACTTCTTCAGAATCTTGAGGCTAGCAATCAATACCTCATACTTTGCCTTGTTGTTTGAGCAGTCAAAAGCTAACTTGTAAGAACTAATTCCTACATTGCTTATAATTTTACGTGATTGATGTAATGGACCATGAATCCAAACACCAATCCCAGTTCATTATTTTTGCAATTCACCATAAAATTCCATGGTCCAAAGACCATTTTCTTCATCTAGAAAAAGGATTTCTAAAGGCTAAATTGTCTCATCTTTTGGAGGATGGTTGGTTGTCTCAAGACACTTTGTTTTATGCACTATCTCAGCAATCTTTGCAAGAGGATTTATTTGCTACAAACATTCTTCATTCATTTCTTTCTCTTTAGTAATGATAACTTTCTACATACTGGTCATAATATTCGAAACTTCTGAAATTTCTACAAGCTCACTTTCATCGTCAACTGAATTCATATCACCATGCAAAATGGAAGAATCAAGATCAGTATGTACAACATGCATAGGGTGATTCATTGGTTTTTCCGTTCTACTGATCATGAATTTCATCTTTTCCCAATAGAGTTTTCCGAGTTACCCAAACACTGGGATTGTAGCATATGAAAAGTCAAGTTGTAAAGTGCCTTTTAGTTTTGCTCCCAAACACCTTGAAAGAAACATACCAAACTAAGAAGGAATATTAGTCACCACTACATTCATCAGCACATTCTTGGTGGGAATTTTGTCCAAGGACACTACTAAATATTTAATGAGGCTAAGAAATTTCACTCTACTCAAATCAAAATAGTAGAGGTCATGATAAGGTCGGGTAATATTCAGTCCTAGTTTGTCCATGATGAATTTAGGCATAAGACTATGTGAGGTAGCAAAATCTAACATGGCATTATGGAGGATAAATTCATGATCTTTGAGACTAAGATAAAAAGGTGGAATTTCACTATCATCAAGACTTCCTTCTAAGGTTGGAGCAAAAAGAATTGCTCACTCATCATCAACCACATTTACTGTATTTGACATTTGGTCAAACTTAAGCATTTTTGCAATCTGAAACTTATACTTATCATTCTTCACTAATTCAGTGAGAGGAATTGAAACTTTCAACTTAGAAATTTCATTTTCCGAACTAAATAAATTAGATTGCTTTTCTACCTCTTTTGTAGCGATGTCCTTCTTTTCAATATGCCCTTTAGCTTGAGATTCCTTCTTATGACTTTCACTTTAAAACTCCTTATGTTTTCTCAGATTGTTGGTAGAGGCCTCATTGGTTTTATACCGGCTCAGTATGACAATCTCTTTTTCTTTATTCTGATTTGTAGGAGTTGCTTCTTTGCTTTGTGTGCCTTTTTGTGCCTTTTTCCTCTTCTGGTTCAATGTACCATGTACATTTATGTTACTCAAGTTGTATTGTTTTCTTAAATGACTAAGAGAATTCTGATATCCTCTTGAGTATTCTTCCATTTGTATAGCCCATAGAACATCACTCGCAAGTACAAGTTGCTGATCACTTTGTATGAAAGATTCTTCAATAAATTGACCTTGTTCTATTAAGAAGGTAAGCAACTCATCTTCTTCAAAGAAATGATTTTCTTCTACAATATCTTCTTCATCTTCTTCCTAGACTTCGGTATAATTTTGATGAAACAAAGCTCTTACTTTTCCTTGAGGATCTTGATTTCGCTACTCTTTCTATATATTTCTAAATTGTTGTTGTTGCTAGGCACGAAAGTTCGGATTCCTCACTAAAGACTTCGCTTGTTGATCTGTTATGAACATTCTATCCATCATTCTTTCCGTGGTTTTGATCAGAGTGTCAAGATTTACATCTGAAGATCATGAAAGTTCTTCTTTAAAAACAAATTTCTTCTTAGTCCTCTTAGACTTTCATTTATATTTCTTGATTAGCAGATTTTCTTCGACACTTACTGCATTTCACTGCATTTCTTCAAGAGTTGTAGGGTCTCTCTCCTTGAGCTGATATGCCTTGTCGAGGTTGAAAGAATCAGTATAATGGAGAAGTTATAGGCAAGGTGGAGGCTTCATATCATCAACAATAGAATTGTATACCAAATTGAATCTTGCTATGAACTCCTGGACTGTTTCATTTTGATTCCTTTTCATAGAATTGTACTTAGCGAAAATTTGTAGTGGCTTTTTCTTTTCTTGCCAACGTGATAAGAACAATTTTATTAGTCTCTAAGAATTATTGGTAGAATTAGCAACCAAATTACGAAACCATTTCTTCACATCTTCAGGAAAACTCTGAGCTAGTATTCTCATCTTAGCGTCATCTTCATCAATTTCTTTGAGATATATCAATTTATCAACGTGATGTTGAGATGTGATTTTTGAGCTTCCATCAAATAGAGGGAGTCTTTGAACATAGTTCTATGGTAGAGCAACGAGTTGAGCAGGTAGCATAAGAGGTGCAAATCGTGTCATGATTGTTGGATGTGGTGGAGGTACTAGAATGAGCTGTGTAGGTAACGATGATGACACTAATGGAGTTGATGGAAGAAGAGATGAAGTAGATGAGGTATTTGGAGATGTAGTAGATGTATTTGGAGGTGTAGTAGAGGATGAAATAGCAGTTAGGTATTCAAGATAAGGTGGATATAGGCTATTTCAGTAGTCATTTGGAGTTGGTCAGCTAGACTTTGAAGCTTGTCAAAATTCAACCACAACTCATGATGAACTCTAGCAGATATAGATTTTGAAGAATGGGAATGAGATTAAAATTGAAGAGTTTCAGATATCACTTGAGAAATGAACATTCAACTTTTGACCTTGAAAGAGACAATTCTATCTGAATATCAAAAGGAAGCTTCTCAAAAGTAAATATATTTTTTAGTAAAGAAGTTGTCCCTTTTATTTTTGGAACTACATTTTTAGAGATAGGTAACTTCAGTTTTCTTGAGAGTTTTTCTAGGTCTTCAACAATAAAAGGTGGATTTGGGTTAGGATTTGACCTAGTATGTGTTTTAGGAGCCAGAATTTGCTTTTCACCTTAAACTTGTTGATACTTGTAAAATCATCCTATCTTTAGATACTGGAAACTGTCAACTACAAAACAAGTTTTTCTTGAAAGATCTAAAATAAATCCCAAGAATGATTTATCAGTCATTTCCCTAGAAACAACACTAAAATGTAGCCCTCTACAATTTCCTAGGCTGAGGAGGACATCGAACGAGGTAACCTCAAACAACTTTTAGCTCAATAGCTAGCCCTACTGAACTAGACAGGGATCTCTCAAAGGATTTGTCATGGATATGTGTAAAGAAATAGATTTTAGACTAGATATATAACTTTTTTTTATTATTTGTGAATTTAGGTCTTTTAGGTTTGCTGGACTAGGTTTTAGAACAGGGAATTAGGTTAGGGCTTCATGTATGCAGAGACAAGTATAAATAGGAGCTAGATATTAGTATTTTATGGTGCACTTGGACTGTTTTCCAATGTAGTATAGATTCGTGAGCTTAAGAGAACCTAATGAGAATGTCAAAGCATGAATTCACTAGCTTTAGAAGAAAAGAAACACAAGTATGAATTCCACATAAACAAAGCTTAAATTCAAGATTTTTGTCGATATAACTGCAAGGAAATTCATAGGAAGAAGATAAAGCATGTAAAGAGAGATGATTTATCCATTAGAAACTGGTAGAAAAAGGAAACAACACCATAGACTCACTGAACTAGAGTTTCTGAAATATAGTTGCAACTGCTTCTATATTAGCAGAAGAAAACATAAGATACAAGCCTTCTGCACAAAAGTCCAACCCTTCTCTCTGAATGAGAAATGATACATATAGACTCAATTGAACCACTTCCCAACCTTAAGGAGTCTAATTCCTAGGTGGTGGAACTGTTTTCGATTTTCTCGCAACCCACAAGTGAGAGCGAGAAGGTCAAATACAATCACTTCTTTTAGACTTTGTTTTTTATTTTTCTTCCTTAATGAGGCCTAATAAACCATAAAAAAAAACTATGTATATTTATTCACTATTACATCATCTAACCTCGAACTAACTTCAATTACATCAACATTTTTTACTTTGACCAAGTCAAATGGAAAACTAGGAAATTTACACATTGAAATTTAAATGAAAAACATAGAAATTTGTAAAAGCATAGTGCTGACTTTGAACCCACTTTAAGGTGCATTCCTGAGGTCCAAATGAATATATGAAAGAATAGTCAACTACATTTTCATCTCTAGTTTCCATACCACCTTTAATTTTTGAAAATTACCCATGGGAAAGCCTTAAAAAATGCATTCTCCCAAGGTGTCTCCAGAAGCCTAGCACCTATCAAAAAGATGGGTAGAATGCTGATTTGTTAGCCCATTTTCTCCTTTTTCTCACAATTTAGGCCCTCTATCTGAAATCTGATTAAATGGGTTTTGAGATGATGCCATGGGATTTCCAAATATGCAAACTTTTTGTCATTTGCAAGCCTGAGGAAGAAGTGCAACGCCAAGGCGTTACGATTCTGTGACTAGCCAATTTTCTGAATTTGGCACCAAGATAACCAAAAAACAAAAATGCTCAGAATTCCTTAAAAATTGGTCATGAGCTACACAATTATGTATTTAAAGCCCTCATGTATCCTTCAACAATAATATCTAAGTCATCCCTCTCATTTTTGTCCTTTAGGGTTTCCTTGAGCTTCTTTTCCAACTGTTTGAGCTTGATGTTACATATCATGTTTCTGGTTTGATAGTCATTTGCCATGTGCCTTAGTAGCTAGTTATCTCTATTGGATCTTTCAAGAAGCTTTTCCAAGTGATCATTGACCTTATCTAACCAATACTCTATGTCCTCATTGATCTCTAAGGCAATTCTGTCGTCCATGCCTAGGTCTTCATTTAACAAAATGTGTTGTTTCTCCTCCTTCAATCCCTTCTTGAGTCCATTGGTTCTTCGCCTATTTTCCCTGACTTGTTTTTCAATTTCCTCGAGTTCACTAACCTCCAAAAATACTTTGCCTTTGCCTGCTTGCTGCAACAATTTTCTTTTCTCTTTCTCCATGATGAGTTGTCTAGCTTTGAGCTGACTGTTTTCTTGTTCTAGGAAGGAGATAACAAACCTTGCTCTTGCCATATTGTCCACGAGTTCTCTGATCTGAGAGTCTTCTCTTTGATAGTCAATTTCATGTTTGAAGGCTCATTTTTTGTTTCCAAGTCCACCAACTCAAATTCATGCTTAATCAAGTCTTTATCATGTACCCCTGATCCCTATCTTAATGATGTAGAAGGCTTGGCCCCTTTCTCAAGATGAGAAGTAAATGCAAGCCTTTTTCCTCTTTGATGCATTCTAGTAACCTCAAGTCTACGTACCTTAGGAACCTCCACTAATTGGCTTGATGGTCCTACTTCCATCTCCTGTGTTGGTATGTTTGGATGTTGAACTAAAACATTAGTCTCATGGCATTTCAAAGTTGTTTCTATGAAATAATCCCATGTCATGTTTTTCATTGCAAGCTGATGAATAACTATAGTCTTTATCAATCTATGATGAAAAAGACTAGGGTAGTGTTCTTTTTTTTTTACCTGTACCTTCTCAGACATCTTGACAAGGCTTCTACATAGATAATTGCACATGTTGAGAGGTTTTTGAGCTGTGAAGTGCATTAGAAGCTAGATGTGATATGAATACAATCTAGAAAAACTTCCTTCACAGGTGAAAAAATTCATGACAACCTTCATTAATGGAGCATACTACTCCAACTAGTATCTGAATAGGATGATGTGTGTATGGCTCCCCCTGTAGGGTGCTTTCAAGAAGGACTTGTAATGTTCAAGATCCAAATTCATACCCTTAAACTAGTATTCTCCATAATCAGGTATCCCTGTAGCAAGTGAAATAACAACTAGTGAAGATGTAAACTTAACCCCATATATGATGTTTCTTTCCCCATTCAAATGAGTGGTGATCCAATTTGTCAATTGTTAATGAAAACCTACTTCATGTACCATTTTGCAAAACTCTAGACAATTTACATCTTCAAAACACTGCTTGAAGAAGGGTTATGAGTTAATTTCATCGCAGTTGGTAGGCTCATATATGAGGATTTTTCCTCCTTTATGGTTTTTTTCCTCTCTCATGAAGAATATCCCTCCATGATGGCAGAAACAATAGAATTAGGAAAATGGAAAAAACAGTGAGGAATGAGTGAAAAGATGAAATGAGGGGTTTGAGGAAATTTTTAGGAGATAAATAAGGACTACAAGAAACTCATGAAGCTTAAATGAAATGAAATGAGGGAAAGGAATGCTTATGAGAAATTGAAAAATAGAGCTTCTAAGAAATCTACTCAAACTGTTAGGTGTGAGCTACAGTTTAGTTAAAGGTAAGGAAATTTGATGATTTATAGGTTGTTTAGTGAAAGAGAGTGTATTTTAAACATTTATAGAGGAACGAGGTGCAATAATTACATGTTTAGAAAATTAAAAATAGAAAAGCCATCTGTTACCCTAGCTGTGGCATGAAAATTTCACCTAAAACCCTAGATGAAGAGAACTTGCTTTTGAATTCATCTTGCTAAAGGAAAAAAGTAAGAATATTGTTATACTTGTGGATATGCTTAGATTAGAAATAAATTAGATTTCAAGCTCCAAAATTGGATTCGAGTGAGTTTAGAAAGGTTTTGGGTTTCTTTGGCACAAGCATAAAGCAGTGTCTAGAAGCACAACACCAAAGCATAATGCAGTGTCTAGAAGCACAACGCCAGCCTCAGAAGAAAAGTGCAGTCTCTAGAAGTGCAGCGCCGACATTTCTTGACTAAATTTGCATAGAAACCCATGTTTTTTTCACCAATGGAGGGGAGATCTTGATGAATAAAGGAGAATAGAAGGTAAATGAAATGAATTTGGGACCTTTTGGGATTTTATAGGCAAGTATGATTCCCTTTCGAATATAAATGGGACCCACATACCTTTTCAAAAACTAATTTTTCACCTTTAAAAATGAGCCACTTTGGAGAGTTGAAACCGGAGTTTCCTTTTACCTTTTGAAAAATGAGTCTTCTTCTTTTACAGCCTTTGATATTTCAATCATGAAGAACTTATGAAAATTCATCAAACTTATGCCAAAGAGTTGCTTGTCACAACTCATTTAATGTTGGATTTACACATGATGAGAAGGGACATTGAAACTCTAATGACTTAATGAAGACATGAGACTAAGTGGAATGTTAATGATGATGATTGATATAATGAAAAATCCTTTTTATTATGATTCCTTGATCCGAGTGAGGTAGGAGACCGTCATGTGTGATTTTTCTAGAACAATGAAGACCTTCCTAAAAAACCTATCCACTGACCAAATTTTAAAACCTAGTGACATGATAAAATTTGACCTTGCGACTCATGACAGACTTGGTGAAATAATATTTGATCACTGATGACAGGAAAACAAGACTGATACCGAGAGAGACAACCATCAATGGATCTATGTTTACAATCATGAATATTTAAGAACTCCATGCAACTTGGATGACTGAATTTAGATCCAGGATCTTAATCTGCATCCCTCAATCCATAGTATGAATCTATACATGTGAGTGAATGTATCAAAGTAAACCATGGTAGAAAAATTTTGGTTACTAGTCAACCATTAACATGCGTGAGAGAAACCACCAATAATGAGAATGACTCTCAACGTAATTCTAGTACAATCTATGGAGTGTGAATTGATGTCCTAATGTCAAACACTCATAGAATCATTCAATTAAAGGTCAATAATGAGAACCCTTCGTCGAAGGCGAGAATCATACCATTAATGCATGCAGGCTCCAAGGTACTAAATATTTCTAGATCAACATCCTAGATAATGAGCTGAAGTCAATAGGAAGTGACTCGTCGCAAGAGGGTCTATGACATGAAACCCATGTCATGTTTTAAAGAACAAAAATTTAGAGTAATGGAGCACTGACTCAGGGATGGTCAATGCAACTGACGGATATGAATCGCAAAGAAATTTGACTGAGGTTAAACTTATATTGAACAGATCATAGACACAACATGATGAATTGGTAGAATTTGACTCAAAAATAAAACCCAAGCCAATTGAAGAATTTCAATAAGGTATGGTCAACTTAGAGGAAAATGGATTTCCAAACCTAGACACAAAAGTGATGGAGTTTCATGTTCAAGACTGACATACTTCCTTTAATAAAATAGAAAAAAGGATTTTTCTCACTTTTCCCCCACCGTTCCTGGTAAGTACCTATTTATTTTTTACAATCTTGAGGAGGATAACATATTCTTGTCCTATAAGTTCATTCTTTGGATGAGGTCTTTGAAGTATTTTGAATGAACCCTAGGAAGGAGCGATTCAGTCTCGTCATGATTAATGAGCCCTGAACTGTTTAGGTTTTACAAGTTGAGTGACGGGGTAACTCGATGTCATTTTCATGTTTAAATATTTTGAAAAGAAACAAAAATAAAATGCATTCATCTCTTTCACCGTAAAATTTTAACGAACTTAGAGAGAGTAAATCTTGGTGTTTTTCAGTTTTAGGTAGCCAGGAGAAAACCATAAGTAAATTCCATGGTGTCCTCTTTCGTAAATTGAGTCCCTCAAACCCATAAAAGGGTAAACCAATGCAAGAGAGAACTATATTGACCATGATTAGTAAACGTATACCCTTTTCATAAATAGTCTAATTCAATCCATAAAAGGGGTAAACTTATACTAAGTAGACAGTTTTTCATTTACTTTTGTGAATTTGAGTAATCAAGTACTTAGTGATATTTTCATTTTTAAGCAGTTTGAAAAGGCCATAAAGAGAAATCCTTGGTTTGTCTTTTTCGTAATTTTAAACGAGTTCAAAAAAGTGATAAAACCATACCGAAATGTTTTGTTTCTATAAATAACCTATGATCTGAATACTTGAACTCAAATCATATCAGTACTAAAAACATAGTGAAAAACATCATAAATTTGGCTTTTAAGGACTAATAGGTAAAAATATTACTTTAATAGGCCTAAAAACTTATAAAAGTAAAGAAAAAAAGTAATCTTTTTTTTACCATTTGTCTTTTTCACCCTTTGAGAGTGATAGAGCTCATTTTTCACTAAGAACTTCAAAGGCAGATTCTAGGAAAACCGTTGGACGAAATTGCAAGCGGTCTTTTCCACGTAAATGTTGGGTCCCTATAATACTAGTGATTACCCCATTACTATTGTAGTTATACCCCTTATTAATATTGTTGTGCCCCTATTGCCTCCATATTGTTATTATTGTGCCCCATAGAATCCCTCTATTGTTATTTTTGTGGCTTTATATTATTATTGTTAGGTCGGTTGGGTTATATTGTGACTCCTTAGATTCCTATGTATAGAAAGGAGGTTTTGTCATTTGTATCATCGAAGAATTGTTCATTTATGTAATGTAAAGGAGGTTGCGCCCTCGAAGAGGCTAAATTCTAAGGTGTTGACTTATCTTTTCTATCTTTTCTTGAGCTGGTTTCATAACATTTGGTATCAGAGCCTTGGATTCTAGGGTTTCGCTGCTCCCAACAGGTCATTGTGGCATTTTCGCTATAACTTTTTTCTGCGAAATTTCAAAAGCTAAAAAAAAACCCAATTGAGAAGTCATCGCATTGAATCTCGTGTCCAAATTTCAGAACTTTTTATGCTATATTTTCCGAGATATGATCTGAGGAAGTTGGTCTTCTTGCAGACTCCTGAATTACAGTCCAAACAGGTGACCTGAGGAAATCGTCATAAATTTCTTTCTGAGCATCGGATTGAAATTTCGTAAGAAGTTATACAAATAGGGCAGACTGTAGTTTCTTGTATATATTTTTTCAAAGCCAAAGGTTGAAATAGAGATTCGTGGCATGTCGTACAATTTGGCTCTACTAAACTAGTCTATAAGCAGGTCACTGTGGGAGATTTTGCATAACTCTTCCTTGGAGAATCAAATTTGGATCAGACTGGTGGCATTTGAAAGAGGACGCAGAAGGTTACTACAAGTCACAATTTCAGGACTGGATCATCTGAAATTACAGAGATACATCAAATTCAATATCAGGCTTCTACGAAGTGAAAAAGGGTGTGTAGTTTTTTTCTAAATTTTTGCGTAATCTCGGTTTGAAGGAATTCAAAGGGCACAATAAAGCATTATTATCGGTAACTAATGCCCCGAGGAAATAAAATTCAAACACCTAGTAAGGAACCTGAAATCTCTAGCATGACTCATGAAGAAGAGGAAGAAATGCTACATGATATATCAAAATTACAAGAACAAGTGCAACAAATGTCACACTCACAAAAGCTAACAGAAGCTAAGATAAATGGCGTGGAATCTAAGATAAATGGCATGGAATCTAAGATAAAGGGCATGGAAGCTAAGATGGATGATTCGAAGATAGATTTGAAGAGACACATGGCAGATTTGAAGACAGACATAGCAGATTTGAAGACAGATTTGACAAATTTTCTACAAGAAATACTTACTAATGGTGAAAAGGTTATAAAGGAAACTCATAATGCGAACAAAAGAAATGTTAGTCATGATTCCATAGACTCTAATGTTGGATCGAAGACCCACCATATTCCAAAAATCGATATGAGGAAGTTTGATGGCAAGGATCCTGCAACATGGATATTACAGATGGAGCAATTTTTTGATCTCAATAATGTGAAAAACACACAAAAGGTACGTATGGCAACTTTATATTTGGAACCAAATCAGTTTGTATGGTATCAATGGCTTTGCTCTCATAAAAAATTTATCACTTGGGCAATTTTTACGGAAGAGTTGATAGCACATTATGAGGATACAAAAAGAAACACTTTTTTTAGCCAATTGATAAGTCTCAAACAAAAGGGTTCAATAATGGAGCACATTGAGGAGTTCCAAAAATTGAACATAAGGGTAAAACGTATTCCAGAGGAGCATAGGATTGATGTGTTCATAGGGTCTTTAAAGGATAATATCCAACATGATGTTCGCCTTTGGGAACCTAATTCATTAGAGAAGGCATTCAGGTTAGCAAGAAAAATGGAAAGCAAAATTATGGCAACCAGGAAGAATACCACTCACAACTATAAAGATGGAAGTGTTGTCGCCCCTAGTCTTCCACAACCTATAAGGTTGACACCTCAAAAATTGGAACAAAAAAGAGCAAAAGGGCTTTGCTACAGTTGTGATAGCGAATACACTAAAGGTCATAAGTGTGCTGAGAAGAAATTATTCTACCTAGATTGTGAAGAGGAAGAAGAAAAGGAGCAAGAAAGGTCAAAAGAAGAGGATATACTCTAGGAACAAAGCCTAGATGAAGAAAAAATAAATCCGACCATACCTTGTAATGCATTGGCGGGAATTACCATTCCTCAAACCATCAAGATAGAAGGACAAATCAAGAAGAAAAAGGTAATAGTGTTGATTGATTCAGGAAGCACCCACAATTTTATTCATTGCAAGGTAGCAAAAGAATCAAATTGCTTCCTATATCCAGCACCAGAGTGTCAAGTGATGATTGCAAATGGAGGAACAATAAACTGCTCTGGAAAGTACCATAATATCAAGCTATCCATGGGAGAATATGTATTGACTAGCCCAATGCTTTCAATTCCAATGGGAGGTGATGATGTTGTACTAGGAGTCCAATGGCTACAATCCTTCAGTACAATAGCTTTTAATTTTCAAGAACTTTTCATCAAATTTTCTACGGAAGGAAAGGAAGTTGAATTAAGGGGTATTGCAGGGAAACCAAGAAAGATAATTAGCTCTAATTGTATGACAAAGCTTCTAAAAAAGGAACAAAGAGGTGTAATTGCACAATTATGTTCGCTAGATGTTTCCACATTGGAATCATCTATTTCTCCAGATCTCCAAAAAGTCCTGGACAATCATTCCCAGGTATTTGAGACTCCCAAAGGTCTCCCACCTATGAGTGATCATGATCATGCTATTCATCTGATTCCAGGAAGTGTTCCTCCAAACATCAGGCCGTACAGATATCCCTATGTCCAAAAGAGTGAAATTGAACATATGGTTGTAGAAATGCTAGAGGTTGGTATAATTCAACCGAGTCAAAGTTCTTTCTCTGCTCCAGTAGTATTGGTTCACAAGAAGGATGGATCATGGCGCATGTGTCCGGATTATAGGGAGCTCAACAACCTCACTATTAAAGATAAGTTCCCCATTCCTATCATTGATGAATTACTAGATGAATTGCATGGATCAATTTACTTCACCAAGTTGGATCTTCATTCAGGATATCGTCAAATCAGAATGAAGACTGAAGACATTCCGAAAACAACATTTAGAACTCATGAGGGTCATTATGAATTTTTGGTCATGCCTTTTGGCCTTACCAATGCACCTTCAACATTTCAATGTTTGATGAATTAAATTTTCAAACCATTCCTTAGAAAATTTGTGTTAGTATTTTTTGATGATATACTAATCTACAACAAGTCTTGTAAGGATCATGTTGAACATGTTGACAGGGTGCTACAACTATTGGAGGAGAAACAATTATATGCGAAAAGATCCAAATGTTTCTTTGGAGTCCAGGAGATGGAATACTTGGGTCATATTGTATCTCATGAAGGAGTTAAGGCAGACCCTAGCAAAATTAAAGACATTAAGGAATGGAAAATTCCCACATCCATAAAGCATCTGCGAGGATTTCTTGGGTTGACAGGGTATTATCACAAGTTTGTTAAGAATTATGGCAGAATGGCAGCACCCCTAACAACATTATTGAAGAAAGATGCATTTTCATGGACTCCGGAAGCAACAAAGGCCTTTGAACATCTTAAAGAGGCAATGTGCCAAGCACCGGTTTTAGCTACACCGGACTTCACAAAAACCTTTATTGTGGAATGTGATGTTTCAAGAAATGGAATTGGTGTTGTTCTAATGCAAGATGAAAGACCCATTGCTTTTGAAAGTCTTCCAATCAAGGGAAAGTTTTTAAGAAAAGCAATTTATGAGAAGGAAATGTTGGCAATACTCCATGCACTTAAGAAATGGCGACCCTACCTAATGGGAAGACACTTCAAGGTAAAACCGGATCATGATAGCCTTAAATACCTTTTAGAACAAAGATTATCCTCTGAAGAGCAACAAAAGTGGGTCACAAAGATGTTGGGTTATGACTTTGAAATCATCTACAAAAACAGGAAGCAATATGTGGTGGTAGATGCACTCTCAAGAAAGGATGAGGATGTAGAAGCATTTTTGTGTGCCATTTCTATTATCCAACCAGATTGGATAAACAAAGCAAGGGAGGAATGGAAGAATGAAGAAGAAGTGTGGGCACTTATTCGAAAGTTACAACAAGATTCTAGTACGTCTGATACATTTAGCTGGCAAAATGATTCGTTATGGTACAAAGATCACTTATACCTCTGTAATAATTCCCAACTAAAACAAAAGATTCTTATGGAATTGCACACTTCTCCCTTAGGAGGGCACTCAGGATTTTTGAAAACTTACCACAGGGTTAAGAAGGAATTTTTTTGGGATGGCCTTAAATCAGATATTCAAAAGTTTGTGGCGGAATGTTTGGTTTTCCAACAAAATAAAGTTGAAACAATTAAGACACCGGGTCTATTACAACCTTTATCCATTCCAAGCCAATGTTGGGAGGAGGTTTCAATGGATTTTATCATAGGTTTACCCAAGTCTGAGGGAAGGAGTGTCATCATGGTGGTAGTTGACAGACTTACCAAGTATGCACACTTTTGTGCATTATCAAATCCATTTAAGGCCAGTACAGTTTCTACTGCATTTATGGAAACAATTCAAAAGCTACATGGAAACCCAAAGATTATTGTAAGTGACAGAGATCCCATTTTCATTGGAAATTTTTGGACAAAATTATTTTCTTGTCTTGGTACTCAGTTAGCTCATAGATCATCTTATCATCCTCAATCTGATGGGCAAACTGAGATAGTAAACAAATGTTTGGAAGGATATCTTCGTTGCTTTGTATCTGATAAACAGACACAATGGGTCAAATGGTTGCCTCTAGCTGAATGGTGGTATAACACTTCCTTCCATACAACAACAAAAATGACCCCATTTATGGCACTTTATGGGTATCAACCACCATCCATGACATCATATTTAAGAGAAAATTCTAAGGTTCAGGCAGTGGAACATCACATCGAACATCAACAACAAGTCCTCCAACTCTTAAAGGATAACCTCGTGTTGGCACAGAATAGAATGAAACAACAGGCAGATCAACATCATAGTGAAAGAAGTTTTGATATAGGTGATTAGGTATTCCTACAGCTACAACCATATAAGCAAATGTCCCTCAAGCAAGCTAAGAAGGATAATAAATTATCACCAAAGTATTATGGTCCGTACAAGGTGTTGCAAAAGATTAGTACTATGGCATACAAATTGGAGCTTCCTGCATCTTCTCGATTGCACCCAGTTTTCCGTGTTTCATGTTTAAAGAAGGTTATAGGCGACAAGCTCCCAGTTCAAACAATATTTCCAGAACTTGACGAGGAAGGAAAAATTATATTGGAACTGGAAGCAGTCACAGAAGCAAGAACTCGATAGCTACGAAATAGATCAATTTCGGAGTATCTTATCAAGTGGAAGAACTTATCTGCTGAAGATTCCTCATGGGAGGATGAGAATTTTATACAGAAGTATCCAGAACTACTCAAGCATTGAGGACAACACGTTTTTGAAGGAGAGGGGCATGTTGGATCCCTATAATACTAGTGATTACCCCATTACTATTGTAGTTATACCCATTATTAATATTGTTGTGCCCCTATTGCCCCCATATTGTTATTACTGTGCCCCATAGAATCCCTCTATTGTTATTTTTGTTGCTTTATATTATTATTGTTAGGTCGGTTGGTTTATATTGTGACTCCTTAGACTCCTATATATAGAAATGAGGTTTTGTCATTTGTATCATCGAAGAATTGTTCATTTATGTAATGTAAAGGAGGTTGCCCCCTCAAAGAGGCTGAATTCAAGGCATTGACTTATCTTTTCTATCTTTTCTTGAGCTGGTTTCATAACAGTAAACCACCTCTATGAGATCTTTTCTTTCATGGTTTTTATTTACATTTTCACTATGGATTTGGATTTTTTGGGGAGGGTTTTCAAATTGAAAAGCACCCTTGATGTGCACAGTTTACCCATGTCGGGTTTGCGCACATCAACCATATTTTTTACACTAAAAAACTTGATTCACATGGTTTCTAAGGAGATAACCATGAAAATTCACATTGTTCACCATAGTGGGTTGTGCACAATGCTAAGGGCACAAAAGGGAAAATAGAAAAAACCCAAAATTCTTGCCAATTTTTTCCATGATTATTTCTAATGATCTTTTATGCTTGTTTGTAGGGTTTTGTGTTTTGAATATGGAGAGGAGAGATCATGAGCATAAAAAACAAGACACAGCCATGGTAAAACATCCAAAAACCATACAGGCATTGACAAATTGTGGCATGTACAAGTTCTTCACCATCCCGGGCATGAACACCCAACTAGACTTGCTAGAGTGGATGGTGGGCAAGTGGGGTGGTCAAGAAGAATGTTTTATAATTAGAGATCACCAGCTCCTTATTGATGATGATGATATTTACTTCTTGTCTGGGCTTCCACGTTGTAGGGTGGAAATGTCTCTGTATGGGCACAGGCGAGGTGGTGAAACAAATGCCACCTATCTGATACAACATTGTATTTAAGGGGTTTCTCTCAAAGATGGGAGAATTCACATCAAAACCATAGCGAGGCTTCCTTTGAAAGCTATTGGGTTCACTATTGCACAGGTATTTGGTAGTGAAACTCTTCATTTTCTCACAAAGGCTCAATTTAAAACCACCTTAGAGTGTTTACAACCTACTATATTCAACTGGAATGAGGGTGTAGTTGCCAATCTAAAGGAGCAAATAACCAGGGTTAAAATACACAATTTTTTTTGGGTATTGTGCCTTTGACATTCCATTTTCTCTGGAGTGGATTTCTCTTCTTGCTCGATAGGTAGCTATAAATAGAGGAGGACCTCATGACCCTTGCATGGTAAAATGGGTTACATTGATGACACACCATAGAGGTGGTAATGGATCAACGGTCCAGTACACTACTAGTTTCATTAGGTGGCTGGAAAATCAAATCATTATGACTGAGGATTTTATATACATAGGTGTGGATTACACAGGTGATCCAGATATGCCATTGTTAGATGGGATACTGTGGGGAAATCTAGGTAAAAAAAAACTTCATACTTTGGTTATTTTTGAATTTTTGAGTTTTTTATTATTTTTTACGCATCCAAAAATAATTATCCAAATTTTTCATGCAGATGTGGCACCAATGAGATCAATAGGGTTACGAAGATATGATAGATGTGTAGATTAGACATTAACTCCCGTAGAGCTGAACCTGGATGCAACAGAGGCATTGACAAAGACAAAACACAACCTCGAGAGCTTTACCTTTGACATCTCAGATGTTGTGATAGATGACTTGCCTATCCACTAGTAGAGGCACATTGTGGGTTTCTTGGTCCTATTAGCCACTTTCTATGATGAGTAGCTCGCACTGTTGTATGCTACCATCATCATCATCATGTGTAATCACTATTCTTAGGGCTAGATTTTTTATTTTTGATGATGTGTCAGCATGTTCGGAAAATAAAGGACATGGGGCCTCATGTCTTTGGGTGACATTTTTGTAAAAACCCAAACTTTTTACACATATTTATCTAATGAAAGCTACTACTTCTATTTCAGTCTATCTTGTGCAATATATGGGTGAATATTGCATTGATTTCTTTACATATGTTTTACAAATTCCAATTTAACATATAATTAGCCAATTCATTAGTTAATGTGTTTAAATTTTTCAGAATATGTTGATACTCAATATAATCAAATTTTGTTTCCAAGAGACGAACGCAAAAAATAATTCTTAACATCAAAGAACTTCTAACTGAATAGATACCATTCAAATTTAATACTATGAGTTGCAAATCTAACCTAATGGTCAATCAACAAATGCCAAATTAAATGGCATCGGATAATAGCTCAATCACTGTGCTATACTCTACGATATTATTCATTGTTTGACAAATTCATATCCCATGAATAAAAACTAACTCATATGTGGGTGAATAAATTACTGAGGCTACAGAAGATAAATTTTGAGTACTATCACTAGTTCCATCAGCAAAGCCAATGTAAGTTTGAGGGAGCGTCGACATCTACAAACCAAGTGTAACACAAGATAAGCAGGAGAAGGAGCAGAAAAAAATCATAACAAATTACTAATACTTTCCACACATAAGATATGCTACAAAAATATACAAATTCTTCACTACCCAATCTAAGCATAATATTTCTTTAGGTAGAGGCCATTTTTGGGCTTTCCCAAAGGAATTCCATCATAATCAACTAGTTCATACACCCATTTTGCTAATGCACATTTTACGACATATGGGCCATGCCATGTGGGCTCAAATTTACCAATGCCTAACTTATCACACTCTTGCTAATAGAACAAGAGTAAATCTTCATCTGCATGTGAACGAGGTTTTACATTTTCACCATATTGTGCCTTCACGGATTTCTTTTGGGCCTCACTAGCTAATACAACATCATAGTCAGTATCATCGAGTCGTGTTAAATACATGAAATGTTCTTCCTCGATAGAAGTGGCTCTTAATAGTTCAATTTCCAATTTTAAAGACGATATTTTACATTCAATAGGTAAAAATTCTTCCATGTCATAAACAGGCTGGAAGGGAGTAAAAACCTTCAAATTGTTTGTTGTGGTGCAGTAAGAAAACAAGGATGGAAAAATCATTAGATGAAAATATAATTTATGGATCCCGATGATCCATTTAATCATGGTAGTTAAAACCTTGTTAACAACTCCTACTTGGTCATTCGCCTGCGAGTAATATCGATTAGAACTGTCATCATGTAGGCCTATCTTCATAGTAAGATTGATCATCATAAAGTTTCAAAAATGGCTGCCATGGTCCTTGATGATGGCTTTTGGAAATCCAAATCTAGAAATCACATGATTGAATATGAAAATGAATTTTATTTATTTCACCATCATCTTTATATATGGGCATCACCTCGGCCCATTTTGTGAAATAATCTACTACAAGGATGATGTAGCCATGCCCCCCCACCGAGTAAGGTTTACATGTAAGGAAATTGATGCTCCATTTAGCGAAAGGATCGAAAACAATGATTGGTTGAAAAGGAGATGCACGTGCACAGATTTTTCAGTCGTAGATCTAACAATTATGGAATTTTTGGACAACAATTATATAGTTTTTAAACATAGAAGGCCAGAAATACCCTATGCATATGATCTTTTCAACAGTGGAAAGCCCTGATATATGACTACCACTGGCTCCAAAATAGAAGTCATTTAATGTATTTGTGGCTTCCTCATGAGTTAAACATCCTTTGAAAATGTAATCGGCCCCACGACGATAAAGTGTATCGTAAATATTATTGTATTGCTGGATTTTGTACCAGATACAACAAATATTAGTTCGCGTGAATTATGGATGAAATGTTTGGGTCTGAAGATAAATGATTATAACTCCATAATAGGGATCTAAAGCACTGATCATAAAGAGAGATCATTTGGAAGATAATCCTCTCCTTCAATTTCCATCTCAATATGGGGAAAGTCACACAATAATTTAGCAAATACAAATGATTTTTTAGATTTAGATTTTATGAATTCCAAATCAAAGTGGATAACTATCCATTTGGAACACTCCCCCCCAACAATTGTCTTGTAAGAATGTAAACCATGGGGCTACAATTAGAAATCGCAGTGCTTTTGCCCAATAGAACGTAGTGATATAATCATGGACAGCTTGAACGGCTTCTAAAGCCAATTTATCCACAGGTGAATATTTTGCTTCTATTTTGGTCATATTTTTACTTGAGTAACATATCACATGCTCTTCGTTCAATTCATATTCTTTAACTAAAAACATGTGAATAGTGGGATCGGATGCAGGCAAGTATAAAAATTAGTCTCGATGATAATCTGGAAGATTAAACAATGGTATATGGGTCAATGCATATTTAAGTGTCTCAAAGGCCCTTTCAGTCACTTCATCCCTATTAAATGAGATTCCCTTTTTCAAGAGTTGAGTAAACCCTTTGGTTAACTCAACATAGTTCTAGATGAATCAGTGGATAAAGTTTTGCTTCCCTTTCAAAATTTGGAGTTGGCAAAGATTGGAAGGAGGAGGAAAGTTCATAATGCGCAACCTTGAGCAGATCAACACAAATTCCTTCCTTTCTAATGATGAATCCTTGCAATCAACCAGATTGCACACTTATATCACACTTTTGTGGATTCAAGCGTATCTTATATAATGACGTCATCTAATAAAGATAACTCTCAGATGATTTAGATGGTCTTCCCATCTTAGTGAATGATTTGGCAAGTCATCCGAATAAGGTTGCACAATATGCTTGATATTCTGAAATGCGTAAGGCATAGCCTATTGGAAATTTTCACCATAATTCTTCTAATCAAATATCACTTTTCGATAGGAAAAATTCCCCCATGGACAAATGAATGTTGTTTTATGTTGATTAACCAGGAGTATGTTGATTTGGTTGTAGCCAAAAAATTCATCTATAAATGAAAATATTTCAATTCCAGCACAACCATCTATGATTTAATCGATAAATGGAAAGAGTAATTTTGGTTTGGACAATCTCTATTGATATCCCTATAACCGAAACGTACTCTAATGGTTCCCTACTTCTTGTTAACATTTACAATATTTGACACCCAATCAGTCAAGGGAATCGGGTAGATGAAACTTGCTTTCAGAAGTTTCTCGACCTCAGCTTTCATCACAACAACCTTTCATGGATGCACAAGAGGTAATCATTGTCTGAAAGGTTTTTCACATGGGTAAGTCTTGATCTCATTCACAATAATTCTTGGATCAATTCCTGGCATTTTCTCATAAAACCGGGCAAAAATGTCACTAAATTCTTGAAATGGGGCTTTATATGTTTGAATCTATTCAAATGAGCACGAAGAACCTATGTCAATATTTTCAATAATTCCAGTTTTGACTGAGTTTCAATGGAAATATTTGTAGATACATTACCCAAATTCCTTTCAAATTCATCTTGAATAACTGAAATGGGCCATTCTAGACTATCTACAATCTTAGGGAAAAAACATAGTTGAAAAATAATTATCGATTTTATCCAAGTTGGATAGCAAATATGAAAAATGGTGATAATCATTCCATGGCATCTCATCTGAGGTCATGACCTACATAATACTTTCTTTAGTTGGAAATGTATAATCGAAAGGATTAGAAAGTGGTACTAGTTCTAACCAATTTAAAGGAGAATAATCATCAATGATCATATCTACTCGATCAATCTCAGGAGGTGATGGGTCAGAAAAATGATTGGACTACCTGATAATCTAGATCAATAGGGATCAACATCATCTCGTTTCCATAGGGGGTTAGTTCACACTTTGACGCACTATCCACAAATCAGATGATTCCATAGTGTTTGATGTAATCATGTTCAACTCAGAAAAATTAGAAGGAAAGCTAGGTGGAGGGAGCAGAAAGGTTCCCATCAACAATGATTCTTTAAGAAAACAAACACCAACATCCTCATAAAGAAAATTTTCTTTTTCTGACAAATGGTATGCTACCCATAGAGTTAGGGTCTGGAGTGTAGTAAGACAACTAGTCTACTTTCACAAGTTTTTCCTTCGTGAGGAAATTGTATCATTCAAAAAAGCGATGAGACCACTGCTGACATAGTGTAGGCCCAACTTCAACCAAGAAAAAAATTGTAATAAATCTAAGCATCAATCACTTCAACTTAAATCATGACCATTTTACCCTATACTTCTATGGGCAGATCATTTAGAATTTCATAAGGACGAAAACCTCTTCCATCAAAGGCCTTCAGAGTGGTATTTGTCTGATTGATGGTTCGAGAACCTAAATATTTACAACAAAAAATTGATATAATATAGATAGAAGTTCCTTCATCAACAATAGTACAAAACACTTGTCTGGTTTTGACAAAAACTGGAATGTGTAATTCCAATTGATGTGGGAGTCTAGTTATATGACTCTCAAGATCAAAGATAATTGGATTATAATCCTATGGATCAATAACTCTAATTGTTGATAATAATAAATTTTGTTGTGCTAGACATGTTTGGAGCACCTCAAGAGTTGAAATTATGGAAGGAGACATAGATAGATCTTCAACAATGTTGTAATTTTGTGCAACTCTAGCATGTGGATTGAAAGCTTATTTCTACACACCGTTGGGAGTTTGTCAAATCATCATGTAAAGACTCAATTTCTCGATCTGTAATGGTTCAAAATGAGGAGGAATTAAACTTGAAGGTTGACCAGATGAACTAGTCTCATTCCCATTGACCATAAGGCCCTTAGATCTATAATATTTTGATTTGGTAGCCACCATAACTTGTTGTGAAGACATCATCATGATATCTTGCGATTCAGAAGAGGAAGATGTATTATGAGAAACCATTTTCTTGTCTTCTAAAGGAAATGGATCCTTAGCAAATAGTGGGAGTTGAAGAACCTTTAATGAATTTGGAAACCCTTGCCCAATGTGGGAACTCCCTCATGAAATGATCCTCATTACAAATAAGGAAATGATAACAAGGTTTTTGTTTCTCATCAACAGGTTCCATTTTAGTGGGTTTCTCTTTCAGAAAATAATTTTGTTTCAATTTACATTTCCCCTTCTTTTACCTCAGAACTATTGACTCTTTCCAGTAGATTATTCTATGACATTAACTTCAGAAATACCTTCGAAAGAAAGGCTTTCAACGGGTGAATCTTGTATGGAAAAAGTTTGAGTACATTTAGAAATTTTCTTTTTCACATTAGACTGTTGGCTAACAAAACATATTACACCATCAATGGAATTAGATCATGTTTGATCATTTGTTGGGCACTATAAATTCAAGATTTTTTCTTAAAAGGTGTCAGATTGAGTATAGACTAAATCTAAATATTGCACATCATAAATTACCTACTCTTTGGTCATGAAACCTCCCTTAGAAACATCCTCAGTAATAAGGGGAAGTAATGATTTCATAAGCCATTTAGATAAAACCTGATCAGGAATAAAAACTTTGACTAGTTGACGTCCACGTCTCCATTCATAGATATGATCAGAAATGTGAGTCAAGTATCATAATGAATTAGTAACTAGAAATGGGTCAAAAATGATGTTTCCATGGACTTAAATTTATGAAAATAAGAACGAGGTAGCTCTATGTAACATTTGGTTGCCAAACCAGTTCAAGTTCATTGGAAAAGGTGTAGTCGGATAGAATCATCAATTAAATAATTCAATGCATGAAAAATATGATATGTCATCGCATGATTAGATGGGTTTTATCCCAATTTGACTTCAAATTTGGGTATGCCACTAAGTAGCTTGGTGGGAATCACTGGCAAAAAAAGATAATAGTAAATAGGATTATTAATTAGTCAGGATAAATAAATTAAATATATGGTTGCAATGAACGGCAATTGCTTGTTATGGTCTTGTTGCAAAGCTTAATAACCTTATGGGTTAAGTCCAACCCCTAGAGGAGGATACCTAGGATATCATGGAATAGTTTATGTAGTTGGAATAGAGATTCCACCAGGGTAACCAGGGTGAATGATACTAGGTTGAGGTTGAACAAGGACTTGGTAAGTATGACCAGGGTATGGTTGAATCTAGAAAGGTTGAGCTTGACCAATTTTACCTAAGTAATATTTCCCCTGTAGAGGTTGAGCTTGTAGAGTTTGACCTTGAACAAATTGAGTTTCAACAGGTTGAATTTGGATAAATTGATCTTGAAAAGGTTGGTTTTGGGAAGATTGACCTTGGAAAGGTGCAATTTGAAAAAAATGTCCTCTAATAGGTAGAAATTGATAACCTTGATCTTGAAAAGGTAATCTGTGGTCTAGATTGGATGCTCGGACCAGTTTGAAAAGAAAAAACCTGAGGGTTTTCCTTTGTAGTTTGATGAATATGAATTTTAGGAGTAACTGGAACAATCATTTGTAATACTCTCAAGATGGGTGTCTAAGGTGAAATTGGGAATGATTGCAAAATATGTGTCTGAACAGGTGTTTCAGGTGCACTCTGAACAGGTTGTTGGATTGGTTATTGAATAAGTGTTTGAGGAATTCCCTAAACAGGCTGCTGGGCAGGTACAACAATGTTCAGAATACGCATTTGAGGAGTATATTGTCTAGTAGGCTAGACAGGTTGATTAACTAGCACTTGTGGAGAAAATGGATCAAACTATTGAGGAAAAGCATGATTCCAAATAGCGTTCATGATAGGATAAGGAGTACCGATCAAGGATTAAGCGACAACAGGTTGACTAAGACTAGGCAGATGTATTTGACCATACTTTCTAGTAAAAGGTTGACCTCCAACTATACGGTAACATTCGACAAAGAATTGTCCTCCAGGTGGAGGATAAGAATATTCCCCCCATGCAGGTAATAAATACTAGTGGGGATTACTTGAGGGTTACCTAAATTACCAGACACCATATGACTATATTGGTCTGATACCATAGACATTTCAAGCATGGATGTAGATAAACCAAATGACTAAGTAGAAGGATGAGGAGAAGGAGTAGCTCTTGAAAGAGTACTAGTAATTGACTAGTATCTAAGAGGAACTGATGGACCACCATACAAGAATTATTCTAGGGAGTTGTTAAACATGAATGAATCAATAGGTTGGCTCCCAAGAGGAATTTCTGACATGGTTCTTGTTTGTGAATAAAAAGGAATTCAATGAGGAGGAAAGCTAGGACCTAAAAAGTTCAAAGGGGTAGAATACCAAGGATCAAGTTGTAAAGGATCTAAAGGGATTCTTCGAAAAACTCTTGGATCAAAGGGTTCACCAGTGGTAACTGGAGTATGAGGTGAATATTCCTCCTCGTTGATAGTAATGTCTCCAATGCTAATCAATCTAGGAGGTAATCTAGTTGTAATTATCAACTTCCTTCGAGGTGAAGGTGGAGTAGGAGTAGGAGCTAAAATAACCAAAGGTGATTTAGGTTGAGAAATATCAGACTGAGGTTCTTCTATGTCTATCTTGGTTAGTTGAGTGTTTGAAACTTCATTAGTATTAGATTTAGTTTGAACTACTTCAGTAATTTCTATGCTAGAATGAACTAAGTCTAATTCTACTTCTTGCATTGGATTCACTTTGGTTTCTACTATCTGAAAATGTAAAATTGTAAATATTTTAGGTTGTTCTAAGCTTCCAGATCCTGTTGATTTTGACCTTTCAGTTTTTATCTTCTCTAATTGACTACGTGTATATTTAGGGGGTTTACCCTACATTATACGTGACTGCCTTGGTTAATCAGCCATGATGAATTTTTATCACAAAAATAAAAAAATATTCACAATCTAATCCTAAACCCTCTATAAAGTAAAAACAAACAATTAACACATGCTAAAATATTTAAGGATTCAAACCATGCAAACAAGTTTTTCACAATGAACTCACTGTTGGTGACGAAATACAACATCGCAGAGATCAAAGTCAAACGTGGTTATATATAGAGTGTGTGGAACCTACTATGATGACATCCTAGTTAATGTACATCATCTGGTGCATGTAAACTTCATTTATGCCATCTCGAATGCAGAATAGCCTCTAGAAATTTACAAGTGGGTATAGACAACATATGTTCCAGGTACAATAGATACTTCCCCTGCGTCATTACCTCAAGTGAAATTCCGAAGATTATAGTCACTAAGGTTACCATGTAAAACAATTTAACCTTGGGGGATAGTTGTAGATCATACATACACACAAGGGTAGAGTAACAAAGCTCAATCCCTTTGAAAGTTCCTCAACATGGTTAAACTAAGGTTTACTTCCAAGTGACTCCCAAGTACCTTTTGGCACCATTTTTAGTACATGTAAATCGATCTACCATAGCCAATGAAGTGGGGTCAATCACTTACTGGGTCTGATATGATTGCATGCTTGACTCATTTGTAATGGGAGCTTCCATGAGAAAAATTGCAGTGAATGGAATTTTTTGCCTAATATAAGATGATATTGTTTGTTTTTACATTTGGAAAGTTAACGCATGTTCATATTCAAAAGCCCTACAACTTGATCTACTGTAGGTGGAAAATATCCCTAAGAATAAAAACTCTTATATTTATTTTATTAGCATTGATTTTGTGAGTTGTTGTTTAATCAAAGGTAATGCATGTGAAACTTGATGGAATTGTGACTTGATGCAAATCCTAATGCAATTGAAAATGGAAATAATATATTTCTATTCATGAATTTCTATCCAAAGTAAGGAAAGACTCTTTAAATCTTTAATAAAATTGTAAAAAACTCTAAATCCCACTATAACCCTTTTCCTACAATGCATATATCTAATTTTAAATTACTCAAATGTTGAAAATAACTTCAACATTTTCATTTTTCCCGATAACACAAAAAATAAAGAAATTTCTCTGTCAACATACAATTACTTATAAATTCAAAAAAATGCAAAAAGAAACCAATGATCACTAAAACGATTTTTTCTCTAACTGAATGCTATGATTTAACTTGCAGCAAACAATAAAGTTCATAAATACTTCAACAATCAAAGGGAAAATGAGTTTTCATTTCGAAACTAACATAAGAAGTATTTTTCACAAACAATACTCAATCTTTTAAAGCGTTATTTTTCACACTCAAAAAAATCTTTCTCAAAAGTGAAAACTAAACTCAAGACCTTGTCTGACCAAAAGAAAAATACATGCAATCAACAAGGCAAGACCAACTAATCTCTCTTTTGATAGATCAACCATTCACTAGATGAGACTTTACCCTAACTTGGAAAAACAAGATAAACACAAGCATATATTCTTATAGCACTCAACCAGACTAACAAAGACTCAAACAAGGTACAAACAAGTGTAACTTTACAGGGAAAACCAAAAATCTTTGACTTAATGAGCATTAAACTAAAATTTTAAATAATTATAGGTATGCGTTTAGGTCTTGGGAAAGCCAGTGAAAATAAGCTATGTTGCTAAAAGAAAAATGAATAGAAGTACACACTATGCCTAAAGCCTAAGTGTGTACAACAGGGAAATTTTGAAAAAACAAAAAACAAGTCAAACCAAACCCAAAATCCAAATTTTGAAAATTTCTAGACACTCAATAAAGGCTTGTATAGAAGGTTCAAAAGGTTAAACAAGGAAAACAATGGAGAGTGAGATGATTCCCCAGTGGAGTCGCCAATTTTTTATATGGACTTATCCCTCTTGTGGACAAGAGAGATCTCCCTAGACTTTAGAAAAATCTAGTAACTAACAACCAATAATTGCTACCTTTCTCTAGACTGTGTTTGACTCAAATAAATAGTATGATAGAAGCAACTTTCCACTTAAGTTGAAATTCCTAATAAAGTCATATTCATAAATTTTTATCATTAGATTCTCCTCGATGCTTTAGAGATATTCCCATCGCTTCCCATAACTTCTCCGATATGTGCTGAAGGATATCCACATATATAGAAACATACACGAGATCAAAGCATCCAACATATAGCATAAGAGCTAAATTAACTGATTAACATAATCATATACCGAAATGGATCAATATGAAATCAAATTCTATGTAGGTGATCAAGGAATCCTGCAAATTATAACACTAGAAGCATAATTTAGAAAGAAAAACTACCTTTATATTAATAAAAATGGAGAATATACATGCAACCTTGAAGCCCTAATGTTGCAAATCCCCTCCCATAATCTCCAACCCTCTCCTTGAATGAATAGCCTTCCAACCTTATTCTAATAGCATAAGCCTACTTCCAAGAGTCCTCACCTAATCCTCAGAATTGTAGTAGCTTTATAGGCCAAGAATGGGAAGTTTGGGATCCATTCTACAAGGAATGAGATATAGTAATAGCGGGATAAGGGTTCCACAAAGAAAGGGAGTTGCTCCATGATGGGAGGGATCAGGGCTGAATAGGCACCCATTCAAAGCTTGGTTGTTGGGATAGATACAAACTATAATTATCCTATACTTTTATTTTTATTTTTTTACTTATTAAGTCATGTTCATAGGCCACATTGTAAGACAAAGCACACTTATGCGCATTTTCTAATGGGATTCTCTAAGTATGCACATATATTGACTAGGGAACTATGAAGGAAGCCAAAATTAGGTTTTGAACCATAGGATCCAGTAATTTGACCTTCTTTTGGATAGTTTCGATTCTAAATTTGCATGGGAATACCTTGGGACACATTTATGGATAGAAAAATATCCAAATTGATGGTCATTTTCTTGATGTGAAAAAATGACGTGTAACACAAACCTATAGTTATCTCCCTTTCTCTTTCTCTCCCTCTCTCCTCCATTTTTCCCCTCTATCTCTATTTCTCAATTTCTATCCTCTCCTTCCCTCTATCTTCCCTCATCTCCTCTCTCCCTCACCGTCTCTCCATCTATCCCTTACCACTCCCTCTCTCTCTCTACCTCTATCTTTATATATCTCTATTCTCCCCTCCCTCTCTCCTCCTATAACTCCATCTCCCTCTACATCCCATCCTCTCTCTCTCTCCCAATATGATCGAGAATTGTCACTCTATTAATCAATGATATGTATAAAGTTTAATATATTTTACATTTTATTTTTTTATTGTGAAATACGTTATGGTTTTTGGGCATCTGGTATTGATAAGCCATGGATTGGACCATGCTATTATAAAAAAATCTATTTAAAATTTAATAATATCCATGGTAAAGTGGGGGGAATATCCATGGTTATGGTTATTGTTATATTGTAAATTTATTATAAGTATATGTGCTTATGTGCTTATTAATTAATTCAGATATGGTTATGGAATGATTATTAGTATTTCCCAAGGTAAGGATCTAATAATAAATTTGTATATTGATCACTATTAGTTTAGTGTTGATTTTCCATGACCTTGGGGCTAGGATAGAATCTTAAAATCGTTGTTACTACCAAATCAAGAATCTCAACAATACTACTTTGCACAACAGAATATAAACAACACTAAATCACACATGCATAGAATATAGAAAAGTTTTTACAATTTTCAACCCAGCTTCATTATATTAAAAAAAATATAATACAATAGTCTAGGGCTCCTGTATCAGGCATAATGACCCTCATAGATCCATTAGTAAAAGATACAAAAAGTGGGGCTTGGTGTGAGCACATCGACAACCAATCTACGCTTAACAAGATACTTTCACCATCTAGCTGTTGCATGATCTCTCAGCTCCTCTTGGTTGTACCCTATGCCTACTCAGTCCTTGGACTCCTAACTTGTAGCTCTTACCTCTATCAATTCTCCAAGTCCATCTGAGCTCTAAATCTCGACTATCTAATATGCTCACTTGTTGATAATTCATCCATCAATCCATCAACACATTGAGATTCCTATCGAGATGTTCAAAGCTCCACTTATGAATAATTCTTGATCTTCCCATTGCTTCTCCTTAGCTACTCAGGGACTTTAGCCCACTATGGTCTTCCTATGCTACTTCGATGAATACCAACATAAGGCAGGGGGGGCTGCCACCTATCAGTACAAGATGTCCATCTCCCACAATGAACATGGGCTAGGAGGATTACCCATCCTTTACTATATAATTCCTCCACACAGAAGTCTCGAGCTCCACAAATTTCTCCTGGTTGACCAGACCCTTGAGCTCATCAATTTCCTCTCTTGCAACTACATTTTTCCACCAAGGTGTTTCAGACCGGGCTCCAACTTGGACAATATCATGTTGTCCTCTAGTAGACCATAAGTGCCCAATCACATCCACACTTCATCCACTCTCATGCTGCCCTCCAATAGTCCATGAGTGACGAAGTCCACATTGTAGCATCTGCACCTAGCTAGGGCATCCCACACCTTGGAGACCCTTAGACATGGCTACCCACAAACTCCACTAATTTTCCCTTTGTTCTGCAATAGAGGAGATATTGCACAAATATGGGCACATCAATATGTCCTCACCTAGGACATCATCAAGCCATCATCCAAGGGAACATCTAAAACTCTCCTTCCTTCTATCCTCTTGCCTCTCATCTTATGTTCCTGTTGTTACCTTGGTTACTTGGTAAGCTTCCCAACAGTCCATGTGGGCTCCTCCAAACAACTCCTAAGGTCTCCTATGATTTCCCATCAAATAGATCTAAGCACTGGTCAAATAAATGCCCCAACACACATCCAAACACTACTCCAAATGTGTTGTCTCCCTTTTGTTCCTAACCGTGACTGGTTAGGGCATCTTGGACTACCACAAAAACCCCTAAACAATCACCAAAGAGTCCTTAAATTTTTTCGGCCTATGTTAGGAAGGAGCCTCTCGACATGGTTTATTTTTCTAGGCACTTAACAACCCCTAACACCTCCACACTGCCCTGTTTTGGGGTGGCCAGGCCTGCATCCTATCACAAATATACATTGCCACTTCCATCCTATCCAAAATAACCTTTCGTTGCCACATTTATGCCCTTAAAAAACTTGCAACATAGCTCCTTCATCTTGAACTCCTAGAAAGGATTCACATCTTCCACACCAACTCTTTGAACCCTAAAAATACCCTCAAAGTAATCCTCTAAAATCCATGCTAGACTAGCCTACCTTGTTGTGGCCTAACTCATAAATATCACTCTCAAACGAGTTTCTCCCTCAAGGGATGCATTGCACAAATGGATGAGTTAATGCCTCATATTTACCCTTTATTTATACTGAAGAGAGCGGCTTCAAAACTTCATGTTATAGGGGTTATCCGACTGTCACATGCCTAAAATATGCTTAGGCCAACCTTAAGCATAAGTCACAACCCTAACATATGACTTCGAAAATTCATAACTCCTCAACGACAACTCGGAATCAGATGATTATCATTGCATTAGAATCATCCTGCCGAGAGTTATCATCCTCATACAACACATGTCGAAGAATCATCATGGTTTTGACCCAAAAATCTATGGGTGAAAAACCATAGGCTTGGGTTTTAAGCCCACAAGCATGATTGAGGTGCTTTGACCTCCAAACCTCGAACACTAGGTCCTGGAGTACCTCCCAAGCTACACAAAAATAAACATTTATTATTGGCCAATGAAAATTATAATGTTTATCTTTGAAAAAGAAAAATCAACATTACTAAAAAAACTAATTTTCGAACATTTGGTTGGACGATAATGTGAAGGTCTTATTGCAGCCTTTGCATAGTACAATACCATGTAGATAACTTCCTTACATATTTTATGCCATCATTTATGAATATGGTTGCAATACTCTTGCATGATTTTTAGATATTTGTGTAGTCACTTTTTCTTCATAAGCTTTGTAGGAAAATTATCTAAAAATAAATCCTTGAAAATAATTTATACTCAAGTAAATAACATAATTTCCACCAATTACTTGCTACCGTAATTTAAGCAAGTATTTTCTTTAATAATGGATAGGGATAATTATAAATAAATATAGAGTTACTTCCCACCATTATTTATGTTTTCCTCGACACTTATGTGGGAGTAAAATTGTAAATATGTAGACATAATAGTGGCTACTACCCACAAATTTATGCAAGTTCTTCTACCTAAAAAGGAAATTTACTTATCCACTTCACATCTCAATTTATTAGTTCCTACTAAAGCAAGACTATGATTATTTTCCTATTGACCACTACTAATTTTTCATTGGCTAATGTCAGTGATAATTATTTTTGCAATTTTTCCTAGAGCATAGTTTCTATCTTGAATTGAAGGGTCTAAGTTTCCCTACAAAACAAAATTATAATACAACAAATCATACTTATTAATTCTATTATTTTTAACTTTTTATTATTAATTGAGCCAAGATTTAAGAACACTACAACATCCACATCATAATTACACCTACACATTCTCTATCATGATAAACACATAATATTTATTTAACTTTATATATAATATGTTTTTATTTTTTAATTGAACCGACATTATACTATTATTTTTTGTTAGATGTTAATGTTAAATTTTACATACATTTAGTCTACACACCTCCCCCAATTATATTGGATTGGAGAGCACCTATCAACACAATAACAAAAATTTTAATAATTTAAAATTTTTATGATTACAAATTCACAAATTGTATTCATTAAAAGTGTTTCAATGCAATGAAGAAACATATAGTATATACAAATTAACTTTGAGGAAATGCACTTCGATGAAATATTGGTTAAGTGTTTCAATGAAATGTAAAAAGGGACAATATTGTCAAATTAACTTTAAGGAAATAAAATTAGATGAAATATTACTTCTTAGTTTTCCTTATTAATTATTATTACATTTTGTTAAATAATAGGAATTAGTTCTAAATTTATTTTAAATTCTTTCAATATATTGATTCACACAAGAAATTGATGAAAAAATTAATGACAAATCAAAACCTATAAATATAGTCACACATGAATAAAAATGTAATTCTTTTACAATAATTGTGTGCCTTCTTACCATAGAGTATACAAAATACTATTCACGAGGGTGCACATACTAATGCATTTACATTTTACAACATGTTTGTGTTGTTCTTAACATTAAAAACGAATTGTTTTAGTGATTTTGTATATATATATATATATATATATATATATATATATATATATATATATATATATAAATATAAATATAAATATATGGTAACGCCATCAAAAAATTTATATAGAGATAATAATTATATAATTTATAGTTCATACAAGAGTTAATATCCAACATATTTGAATATATTAATGGTCATGTGTATTTACACTTTCTCATTAGTATCTTTAGGAGCTAACTATCTGTTATTATTAATTGATTTCTTAGAACAATATGATGGAACTATTTATTACTCATCAACTACGATGTTGACTTATTCCATTTCTATGACAACATTACATAAATTATCTCCCTATGTGACTCTCTAGATACCCCATAATATCCTCCCTAGTTATATGCATTTTATTCCACATTCACATTTTTCATCCCTAAAACATCAAAAGAAACCATACAATATGACCAGTATATCCAAATGACATCATGCATGATCATCCACCCATCCTAGTGAAATATCGACATGGGGTCTAATTATGCCATTTCATCCCCTATCCTAACTTTGCTTATTCTTGGACTCCATGTCTTTATTGTGCTACTCCAATATCTCCATGTACTTATTTTAGTCCTCTACACACTTCCATACTAGTTGAATTTCTAGTTCCATCTTAGTTCTTACTAAGCTTCTTAATTCCTTATGGTTGTTATTTCTTTAAGTGGAATAGGTTGTGATACAGGGCAACCTTAGTTATTGATTATCATTTCTTTGGGTTATATAGCTATTTATTTTGTTCTTCCTTTTTATGCCCTCCCTAGAGATTTTCCTTTATGTGATTTTATAATATCATTTTTAGATTCAACCTCAAACTCATCTTCTAATGTGTTTTTTACAAGAATTATTTTAGGCATCCCCTTATATTATTTTCTTATCACTTTGCGAGGGAAATATCTTGTAATGAAATTTTCATTTTTATATGAAAAATATTTAAAAATGTATTTTTCATATTAACATTAACTATATGAATTAAGTCTATCTAAAGATAGGGGAAGGAAGTAATCCAATTTTGTTAGTTTAGCTAGAAAGTTATGGATATAATTTCCTTATTTACACCAATTTGATACATACTATCATTACATTGGAAGTTTAAAAAAATGCAATTCATAATTTGTTTTTTAGTGTATATAATTTTTCTCTGTGATTTTATTTTGTTATACTTTAAATATTTCATATTTTGTTTGTTTAAACAATTGTATTTAAAAAATGTTAAAGAATTTGTTTGAATAATAAATTTCCCTTACTAAATTTATATAAATTGAGCATTGAATTTTCTAGAACTTTACATTAATTTATACATTAAAAAATATATGTAAGATAAAGTAAAATATATAAAAAAGGCTCATAAAAAAATTGCGTTGTTATATTCCATCTAAAAACATATTTTTCTATTTCATTTTAAATGGTTTATATCTTTTTTACATCCTCAACAATTTAAATCAACATCAATAATAAAAAAACTCTTAAATTAATATTATATTATTGTTGAAAATATAAATTAAACTACTTTTCTTAGTCTATTTAATCTGTTACCATTACTAGTGTATCACGCCTATTCTTAATGTTAAACACAAAAATGGAACAAAAAAGCTTTTAATATTTTTAACAACCCAAAAACTATTAAAAACATAATTCTTAAAGCAATATTTTATATTTTTATAATTTTTTAAATCATAATTTTTTATTAAAAAGTAATATTTTTATATTTTAAACTTTATTTTAGATGACGTTTGCAACATACCGAATATATCATTCAATCACTAGTGTATGTATTATATATTAATATACTTTATACTTCTAAACTTTATCACTTGACATGCATTAACATGAAAAATTTGGATACAATATATTTTATAAAAGTTGAGAAATCTGAAGTCCTTATCTTCAATATTATTAGGCTGAATATGGGTGCTTACTAGTGGCCTCCCTCCCCTATGCACATGTTAAATGTTGTATATGCGTTGTTGACACACCTACCTACACCTAATGCATACTATTTCGTTTCATTAACTCTCCACTAAAATACTATGATCAAAGATTCCCAAGTTGTTGAGACAACTTTGCATAAACCTTTGTTATGGATCTTGCACCTGTCACCGCCAGCTTCCACTATTTTTTACAGCTACCTCCATCTCTCTTCCAATCTCTTCATTTTTCCACCCTCTTACTCCCTCTTTTTTGTCTTCATTCCATTACAAACACATTTTTCTTCCACTGTTCATTTTAGTGTATGCTAGCATACACCTAAGTGAGGAACTTAGCATCCGCTCTAGTTCAATCCTCGCCAAAAAGCTAGGCTCCTGGGATGAATGGTCATTGAAATGATCTTTGTTCCAAGATGCCCGCATGTTCATTGAAATGATCATTGTTCCATGATCTGGTTTTGATTGTTAGTTTATGTTGTGATAATATCAATTATAGATTTCTAAACATATGTTTGCTTATTGCTTTTTGTATTGTGGTTTTCTTAGTTGTTTGTTTGCTTATTGCTTTTTGTATTGTGGTTTTCTTAGTTGTTTGTGTATGTAAACAAGTAAATTTCCTTAAGTTTAAAATGAAATTCATGAGAAAAAAAGCTTCAAACAAAAATACTGAATAGCGGACATTCAAAGTACAACAAACCATCAAAGAGAAACTTTAATGTAGTGTTTTGATGAAGGAGTTCACCCCTCCTAGGGTACATATCCTTGGTCCAGCTTTGATGGCTTAGGCCTCTGTATTAGCTCAATATGGAAAAATGTTGTTTTACAAAGCTCTATGGCTTCTTATACCTGCACCAATGTGCTTAGAATGTCCAAATTAACCAAGAACACCTCTTCCTAAGCTCAATTTGGTTGAAAGTTGCCTTCTCTATGACTCAAAAAGTCTTTTCCTACAATTTCTCCTCTAATTCTGGAATGCCTCTAGTTAGCGCGTTAAATGTGGAGGCAAACCTAAAATTGGGAGCACTACTAAACTTGCCACCATTTTCAACTGCAGTTAATTACTAGTTAAATTGTGCTTAATTAATTTTAAACCCGGATTAACACTAAGATAAATCCACGATTAGCGCAAAGACAATGGAGTTAATTGACCACAACCATCGAATTTTTATGCAATCACATGTGGTGGATACCACATAGTCTTGTTAGCTTGACTATCGGGGATAACACTAACCGTTTGCAGTTAACACATTCCGTTCAGATGTGGAGCACTAAAGATCAGAGTTCGTGTGTTGGAGCCACCAGATTAATGTAACTGTTTATAGTTTGTGGTGGCCTGTTCACATGCATAGAGTTAGCCTATGGGTTGACCCTCCTAATCGCCAACCCCAACATCGCTTAACTTTAAATTGATGCAGAGTTCATACATGGTAAGAAACATGGTGTAGCGGAGGTGGCAAGGACCTTTGTATGATATGCCGCAGGTCGTGGGTTCAACCCCGACATCCACCTTAATAGTTTTCTCCACTGCTTCGAGACTGTCAAGGCCTTTGGGAGGTGCCACGTGGCAATATCTAGGCTTGCCACATGGCATTATTTCATTGGTGCAAAATGAACCAATAGAAACATGCCAACACACCACCTAAACCCAATGAGACAATGTCACCTGTGCATTTGTGATTGGTCAACCCAATGAGACAATGTCACCTGTGCATTTGTGATTTGTCATTGACCAGCATTGACCATGCCTAGTCACTTGCCATACATATCAGTAGTACGAGCTGCTGAATGTGGAGTGACTAATATCAGTAGTACGAGCTGCTAAATGTGGAGTTACTAGGCATTTTTTTTGTAAATTTTGCCTATTTAGGAAAACAATCAGAACACAATAACATTATCATACGAACTGGCTTTTGACGAAACAAGTTGCGTTAGTATACTTTCTCCAAGACAAACGCGAACGCTCAAATTTTGAGCCACTCTAAGAACTCTTATTTTTGAGCTAAAAACTAAGCATATGATCATTCCAATATGCCTGAACATTCATTGAAATTATCTTTGTTCCAATACACCTGCAAAATAATATAGGCGTGTCTCACCTCAGGCATGTGGAAGTGGTGCATAACCTATCACAAACCTCCCCATTTAATCTCTAGCTCATCTCCACCTTTCAGAACATCAAGAAATTGTAAAATTGTAAATTATTCAAAACTCCATACTTCATACTTCTATCTCACATCCATGTTAAATTACTAACCGATGTAACATTTCATTGGGCATGTCTTCAATCAGAATGAGTTGCATATTACTCTCTTACACTGGACCTTACAATCTTTTCGAGCAGTCCAAACCCCAAAGTTTTATTATATTTAATAAATTTCATATCTTTAGGAATTTCATCTATGTTTTTTATTTTTCAAAGCATGTAAATTGTAAAACCTTCGATAAAAGATTGTTAATCATCTTTTCCTTTATTTTCCTTTATTTACGGTTGTAGTATTTTTCTTTGGTTGTGATATTTGAGATATATTTTTGTTTTGTTTAATTAATACAAAATGAATTGGTCATACATTTAGTGGTGTATGATGTTTTACTAATCCAGTTTTTTGTTCCACATATAGTTTCAAATGGATTAAAAATCTATTTATCTTACTGAATGTTTTGATCACTAATTTTGTTATTAAACAATGGGTTTTGGTGAATCTGATTGAAAATCATGTTTCAAGGTGAAGATCACTGCAAATGCTATTATTATGAATGGATGGTGATTATTATGGTGAAAATCATAGGTGTGAGGATTAGACATTGAGATTCAAAGTCAGTCGTCATGGTGCTAGGTATTTTATTGGTTGTGATAAATATTCTGAATGCTTGTAAGTATAAACTTTCTAATATTTCTTAGGGAATCACAATGATAATGATCTAGAGAACGCTGCACATTTCCTTTCAAGAATTGGCTTCTTATGGTTTGTTCAACTCATGGTGTAATTGACGTCTTTTCTATGGAATGAATTGTTTGATCACTAACTGATAATTTCATTTGCTTCCGACAAATCCATTTACTTTATAATTGTGTGTATAAAGCATTGAAAAGTGAGTGAACAAATGAATAAACATGTAAATTTAGGTGTGAACTCAAAAAATTATAAAACTCCTAAAATATACTAAAAGAATGGTAGCATATTGTCCTCAATTCATTGATATGTTTAATATTTAAAATTCTTTATGATTATAACATACATATTTTTTTTATTTATTTTTTATGTTTTGAATTACATTATTCACTAGATTGAATGCAACCTCTATGGTTCATAAGGAGTCTTCTTTCTCTCTTCAAATAAACTCTGCAAAATATTATCAAATGTGTAATATAATGTTATTTTATTGCAAAAACAATTACCAAACTATTTTTAGTTTCATGCATTAGAATTTTCTAGTTTTTTGTCAATTGAATGTGCAATCGATTACCAAGTATAGTGCATCATTATGAAAGTATAATTCATCAATTTTTTAATACTAGTAGAAGATAAATCCCCATACCATTGTTGGACCTACTGAACTCAAATTGTCAGAGTTCCATGGAAGCAGAAGTACCAATTTTTTTACAATGGGATCAGATCACCTATCAGTAGTCCATGTGTCATGGCCACCCATTTCTATAAGTCATATGATGTAAATGATCCTAGTAAGACCTTGATTATATGTAACAACCTAGGTAAGGCTATGATTTTGGTGATGATTTTCATCCTAGGATATCCTAGGATGTTTTTTAACCTAAATGATTATATGTGTTTCTAAACATGACTAATTAGAAGTTTTTTCCCCTCGATCTTAAATCCCCAAATCTAGGGTGAAATTTATTTTCAAAGTCTTATGTGAGTCCTAGTGTTCTATTTGAGTCTAATGTAAAATTTATCTGGGAATAATTTAAGCTAGTTAGATTAATTATTTTAGTACAAATCACTTGGTCTACTAGATAATATTGTGTCATAGATGGGTTATGTGTCTTGAGGGATATGTTGAATGTAGATTCCCCCTTTGACGGTCGAAAATGTAAAATATTATGTATAAGAGGGTAGAGAAATAATTAAATCCCCTCATGTGTAAATTAATTAATTTGTCTAACAAAATGAAAATAAATCCTAAGCTAGAAACTTAATTAATTAGAGTCAAGTTAAGTTGTCCTAGGAGAATGAATTCTCCAAGTGGAAAAATTTGTCGGTCTTAAAGGAATCAATTTTTAAAGGTCCTCCAGAAAGGGAATATTGCATTTTTCAAGAAAAATTTTCCCCTTGGACCTTGATGCTTAAGTCAAAGTAAATTTTTTAGGAAATTAGCTCAAAATAATTAATTTTGAGCTAACTAAAATGGAATTGAATAATAAATTCGAAAATTCCATAAAATTAAGAAATCAATGGCCAGGATTAAAAGATTTTGAAGTTTTGATCAATGGTCAAGATTATTTTGACAAGGATCAAAGAAACTACGTATTATTTTTCCACTTGAAGGATGTACCTATAAATTAGACAGTCATTTGAGCCTCTAGCATGTTTATCTTTGGCTAGAAAATTGTTGTGGAAGCATCGTTGTAAAATATTGTCCCAATGGGAACTATTATTGTATCATAATACATACTTTAGAGTGCAAATTCAAAGTGTTCACACTTATTGATTTGTGGTATGTATTGACTACGAGCATTTCTATGTTGTGTTGAATATTGGTAAGATATGTTGTATCGTTTATATGGAGAGAAAATCATAATATTGATAGTTTTAGGCTAATATTATGTGGTTTTATTCCCCATTTGGTCTAATAAATTACTTTTGAGATAAATACATAGTGTGTGCAAGTACTTCAATCCTTGGTCTCCAAGTTAACAAACATGGGCTCAGATCAATGTTGCTTGCATCCCAAATATTTTTATGGTGGGTTGAACATTCTCTAAGGCTATAATGTACATTGAAGTTTCTAAAGTATTTTTAGTCATTTATCAAAGGAAAAAATTCCATAAAAATATTTTCTCAAATTTTAAATTTTCAAAACCCTTGTATAGTTACAGATAGTGTAAATAATTTTGTAGATCTAATTTGTAAATTATTTATTCTAACATGGGTTTTTGGGTTTTATTATGTTATGAAACCAGCTCACAAAAAGATAGAAAAGAGAGATAGATAGAATTCAGCCTCTTCGAGGGGGCAACCTCCTTTACATTACATAAATGAAAAATTCTTGGATGATAAAAATGACAAAACCTCCTTTCTATATATAGGAGTCTAAGGAGTCACAATATAATCCAGCCGACCTAACAATAATAATATAAATCCACAAAAATAACAATAGAGGGATTCTATGGGGCACAAAAATAAAAATATGGGGGTAATAGGGGCACAACAATATAAATAGGGGGTATAACTACAATAGTAATGGGGTAATCACTAGTATTATAGGGACCCAACATATTATTTTGGTATATATTTCGGTTTTTCGGGTTTTATATTTTTGTATAATATTTGAGTTTTCAGGTTTTCAAATTTAATTTTTTTATATTGGGTGTTTGGGTTTCTATTCTAAATTTGTTTCAAGATTGAGGAAGAAATTTTCATTAGAGACCTTATAAACACTAGACGTCTACAGTTTTCAAGCTATTTTTTCATGTTTCTTATTTTCAAATCAGGGAAAAGTCTCATTTTCCTGAAGGCCCTAGCCCTTACCCAACTTAACAAGATGTTGTTTGGCATCTATTTTTCAAGCATTAAGAAGGACAGAAGCCCTACAAGTGCTAAATCTTACTGAAAACAAGGGTTTCTTCAAAGGATTGTCATTCTATCTCTAAAAATTTGTTTTGCAACAATTTTGGCTCAAATCTTGTGTTTTCAGGTGCCAAGTACATTAGAGAAATTTTGGCAAATTTGCGCAAGTAATCTACAAAGGCTTTGGCGTAGTGTTTTCTCTCTAAACCCTAGTTTTCTCACTATTTTTTTATTGCTATAATTTTTTTTCTTGACAATGATACATATGCCCTAACAACACATTAGTAGGTCAAAATACTCTAAAATTGCAAAGTTTATTTTTTCTAGAAATTTGGCCACTTGGGCATCAAAGATCTAGCTTAGATTTAAAATTTTGTTTGTTGGGATTTTCTGTGTAAATAAGTGAATCAGATCTATAATTTTCTGAATAGTTTACCTTAAAAAGCTCAAAAACTAATGTTCTTAGTTTTGGTAGTTTTTTTCTAGTTTTGTTCATTTTAGGAACTTGTGGTAGCATCAATAACTTACTAATTTGTTGATTTACTTGGCACAATAATACGTTATATCAGATATGATTTATTTCTAGGTAATACATCTTAAAATGATTTAAAGCTCGTATTTTACTTTGCCTAGTTGTTGGGTATCTCACTGATCATATCTAGTCATCATTAGTTTATTGTGCCTTAGATCTCAGGTGTTTTCCTTACTGTCGTTATAATTTTCTTACTATTTTCATAAAAGTCATTTGTTATATCTTAAGGGGTCTAAACATCACAAATTTACATTGGCTAATCATTGGGAAATTTTATGTTTCATATGATTGGCAAATTTAATGATTTAAAGAGATTTTCCTACTGCTGAGATAGGACTAATAAGTGTTGAATTTATAAAATATTACAATTGATCTAACATTGGCTTGTCTTGAGTAGAATTTGAGAATTTGTTAACTTGGAACTTAGTCACTCAAGCTCTAAATCTTCTAATCTTGTCTAAAGCCATTTTAAAATTTAGGGTATTGTGGTTATATGCATTGATTGAATCCAATTGAGCATCACTTGATAGTTAGAATTGAATAATAATATCACAAAGTAATCATCTTTGGTAATTATAGTTTCCATCTTCTAACCATTGGTGAATTGATAATTGGATAGATTTCTCTAAGTTCTTATCACAAATTGGTTAAGCATCTTATGGATTAATCTATAGTTGAAAAATTGCACATGTATCGTTAACCATTTATCTTGTTTAAGATTGTCATATCATTATTGTTAAGTAATATTGTTGTAAGATAATTTTCATTAAGTACTTAAAGAACCCAAACAAAAATTAACTCAAGATAATTTCAATCATCATAATTTCATAAGAATTCTAGGAACTAGTTGCATTAAAACTTACCTCTAAGCATAAACTTGGTTGATAGAAACATAAGGCCACCCTCCTCACCTAGCTTGAGGGGCTTAGTAACTCTTTAGTGGATAACACGATGACCTTGCAGTCATCAGAGCCATAGTCTTTGCAGTGCTAGGCATCGGGTGATAGGAGCCTAATAGAACGTATTGTTAAACAGGTCTTTGCTTGCTTCTTGTTGGCCCACGACCTACCTTGCAACCTAACTTCAAAAAAGATAAGGGAAGGTAACATCTAGACTAGGCATATAATTAAAATTAACTAAGGTACTTGCATTACTCCAGGATCCTAGGATTTGCATAAGCATATAGGGTAGCTAATCATACAAGAAACAATTCTCCATTCGATTACTTGGTCATAATTTATAATAAGAAAGAAATCTTAACTCCATAAGGCACTGGTCTCGAACTCTAAATATAATCAAATCATTAATCTTCCTAAATTTTTACTAAGTCGTTAGGTCACTCAAGTGTGTCTCCTTAGAAAGTTGGTTCCAAACCTATTTTCCTTCATCTCATTTCCATAGGGACTATCCCCCATAGCCTTTTGTTTGGACATAAATAGAATGGAGAGGTCAAGGATCAGAGTGTGAGCCCCCAAATTCGTTTTTGTTAAAGTGCTTGTACAATCTGAGTGACAAAAGGACCCTTGCAGTAGGATTTACAAATATAATGCTAGGTTCACTGAAATTATGATGGGACCAACCCAACACTGTTCGGACTATCAATAATTAATTAATTGTAAAGTGTTTCAACTGTGGATTAATTTGTTATTACCAATGCCCTCAGATATTTCTGGAAAGTGATAGGTGGCATTTATTTTGCAACCAATGTTATGTACTCACCTCGGGTCATGTTTCCCGCTTCTTGTTTTGCCAAAACTCCTCCTCTATCGCTCATTTAGTAATTTTTCTTATGTTCGCCGAGGGTTTGTTCTGGTATGGTTCTACTTCTTGGGTATGCAGCTACATTGCAACTTTTGGGTGCACCTTCTGGTATGCTTGTTGGTCCGATAGTGTGACTCTCATGCTTGTTTTTTTCTGCCTGTATGGATAGTCTCTTGCCCTGGTTCGTTGGGCAACCGAGAATGTTTCTGTCCCCACCTAGGTAAGTGGTTTTCTATGCCCTTTCTGTTATTGTCTCAACCAGTCTTCTTTCCTCGAGCTCGTGGTCTAGTATGTCATTGTCTTGTTTGTGAAACTCAGTGGTTGGCATGCATTCAGGGCTCGAAACAATGACGTTCTCTGGTCTTCGTCTTCAATGCAGGTAACCTCCTCTCTCCTTGATTCAATTTGCCACTTTCATTCCACCGTTTCTAACATGACTGCTCCTTGTCTCAGCCACTGGCTAGAATTCGTGGGCTAAAGATGTGTTCTCTGTGCTCACTGCAAATCCTTCAAGTATGGTGAATGTATCTTCAGTGTGTTTGCTTTCATGTACTATGGTTTCATTTTCATTTGTCAATTTTTCACTAACAACTATTTGTTGGCTCCTCTGTAGGTGTTGGGGTTTGTGGTTGGTTATATTGGGAATGAACACTTCGGTCTTTGCCCGGTAGGCTCTGCCAACATAATTTGTCTTCAGTTTTTTTCTTGTCTTTAGAACAGGCCTGTGGGTATGAGGGTTTGTCTCCCCTCGATGCTTGTCAAATGTGGCTCTCAGCCGTAGGCAGCGTTCTGGCCGTTTTGTTGTCTTAGGCTTTCACATTCTGGTGATTGTTGGCTGTGACTTTCTATGTATAGAAACAGTTCTCAAAACCCTCACCTAGGGTTTGTCGACCATTGGCTTATATGACTGTCCGTGATTTATTTTGCAATTCTACTATATATTCTCATACATTTCTTTTTGTAATTCGAATAAAACTTATAAGAAAGAATGTTAGGTTTGATTTACCTGAGTTTTAATTATAGGATTAGGCCATCGTTTTTTTCAGTCTAGATTCTACGCCTTCGAACTTCAATTGTTGTTTTACAGTTGCGCTTGTAATGTTTTTTTCATGAACAGGAAATTCTGTGGTTGTTCTGATAATTTGTTTGATGGTCGATTTCGAAATTAAAGGTTCTCGTATGGCCTGTGGGTGCTTTACCTATCCTGGAACTTATTTGTGTTCGCTCCTGTTCAATCAACGTTGTTTTCTTCTATGGAAATACAAACCCTTGTTCTGGAATTTGCATTTCTATCTCGCTGTCTGGACTTTATTCTCAGGAAAACAAAAAGAATTAAATGAAATGGTCTGTGAGCATTATATTGTCTATTTAGATGTTCAGTGAATTAGGAAGCAAAATGAAAGTATAGTAGAACACATAGACATATTGAATTGTCTGCTATGTTATTATTATTACTTGAATGCAAAGAAATATTGAACCCCATACATGATTTTCATTGTTACATTTATATGCTTTTGTCTATAGTTAATGAAACTGTACAGTTACCTTCAGTTGTAGACCTTATAGTTACATAACTATTAAGTATTCGGTTCTGTCTTTATGACAAGATTTTACATTTAGACACATTTGTCTTTTTCTCTTAAAATGACAGGACAATTATTAATCTACTGTTTATTAAAGACAGATAAGTAAATAACCCTAACCGACCAAACTACCTTTGACTAATACAGAGATTAAGATAAAAACAAAATCCTACCTCCTACTCTGACAAACTAAACATATAAGACAAACAATATGTTAACTCAACTCTCCAACCTGGCAAAGACCAACACCCAGTCATGGTGCCTTAGCTAGATGCTCCTGCATCAGGCTACCAGGGAAAAAAGAAATTATGGCTCCAGTCCATGAGCTTCTTGACTGAAGAGCATGTATGCTCAATCTGCCTAGCATCAAGCCATGGACTGTCCTCAATAAGATGGTTATTCCACTTGACTAGGTATTGCAGATACTCCTTCCACCAAGTTTGTTTGGCCACCTGAGTGTCGAGAATGCTCTCGATCTCAGGAGGCTGAACGTAAGGCATCTATCTCATCCAAGCTTCTTCTCCATCCTAGGTATTCCGTGTAGGCCATGTGGTTCTATCCTCTTTTTCTTCTTCTGAGTTAGCAGTGTAAGGGAACAGGTCTACTACATTAAAGATAGGAAAAATGCCTATTCCAGGTGGCAACTATATCTCATAGGCATTCATTGAAAATTTCTAGAGGACTTTGTAGGGACCTATCTTCTTATACTTCAGCTTATTGTACGCATGTTTAGGAAAGCATTCCTTGTGCAAATGCACGAGGACTTCATCTCCTATGTTGAACTGTACTTCCCTTCTTTTCAAATCTACTTGTTGTTTATACTTTTGGCTGTTGTCCTGCAATTTAATTTTCACCTGCTCATGCAAATCCCTCATCGCGTTAGCGAAATCTTCTCCATCTGCGCTTCGCCTTTCTTACAATCCAATATCCCACAACTCATGCACTCTGTGAGGATGCATTCCGTATAGGATCTGAAATGGACTGTAGCCTATGTTGTGATTAGGTGAGCCATTATAAGTGAACTCTGTCTATGCAAGAACTCGATCCCACATCCGCGAATTCTCACCAATCAATCTTCTTAGCAGGTTTCCCAGACTCCTGTTTACCACCTCCATTTCTCCGTTGGTTTGCGGGTGATAAGAAAAGCTGTAACTCAACTATGTATCCATTTTCTTGGACAGGGTACGCCAAAAAGTGCCCTGTAAACTTTACATCCCTATTCAAAAGAATAGACTTAGGCAACCCATGTAGCCTGACAATCTCCACGAAGAAAAAGTGGGCCACGTGAGTGGCATCACTGGTTTTTCTGCAAGGGACAAAATGTGCCATCTTCGAGAATCTATCCACTACTACCATCACCGAGTCATAACCTTGCTATGTCCTAGGTAGACCCAAAACAAAGTCCAAGCTGACTAAGTCCCATGGTCTGCCTAGGATAGGTAACGGTGTGTACAGTCTCGTGTTTTGACTATGACCCTTCGCCCACTGGCACACTTTACATCTGGTCACAAATCGTTGTACATCCCTTTGAATCTTTGGCCAAAAGTAGAAATGAATGAGCTGCTCGAGTGCCTTGTCCATGCCAAAATGTCCTGCTAGACTTCCACTATGCTTCTCCCGAATGTTCTCCCTCATCGAGCAGTCAGGAATGCATAGTTGTGCTCCTGTAAACAATGGTTTCTCTTGCAAGTTGTAGTCCAACCATGGATTGTTATCTCTGACCAAGGGATTCTAACATGCCTCATAGGCTTCCTTAAAATCTATGTCTATCTAATATAAATCCTTCAAGTGCTCAAAACCCAGCACTTGCACAGTACTCTCCTGCAGAAGTAATGCCTTCCTACTCAACGCATCTACCACCTTGTTGGCCTGCCCACTAATGTGTTTCATCATGAAGGTGATATTCCACCCATTTGGCATGTTTGTGGTTCGTCTTGTGCTGTTACATTACATACTATAGCACAGAATTATCTGAAAGCAACACAAATTCATTTCCTAGCAAATAATGCCTCTAGTGTTTTAATGCCTGTATAACAACATAGAACTCCTTGTCATATGATGAATATTTCTGTCTGCTTTCATTTAGCTTCTTGCTGAAAAACGCAACAGGTTTATCCTCCTGGCTAAGTACAGCTCCAATAGCCATACCACTAGCATCACAGTGAACCTAAAAAATATTCTTAATGTCCGGCAATCTCAGGATTAGCTTCTCTATGATGTTTTTATTTAATACCTGAAAACTCTTCTCCCCTGCATCAGTCCATCGAAAAGGTTGACTAGTCTTTTTAATGGTGTCCAACATATGTGCACAAATTTCGCTAAAATTTCTTATGAATTTCTGGTAAAAACTTGCTAGTCCATGAAAGCTACCTACCTCAAATAAACTTTTCAGAGAGGGCCAATTAACTATCATCACAATCTTCTCTGGATCCATCTTCAGTTCATTTTCTGCTATTACAAAGCCCAAATAAATTAATTCCTTCTGCAGAAAAGTACACTTCTTTAGATTTATCAGAAGTTTATTCTGCTGCAATTTTTCCAACACTTTCCGAACATGTCGAAGGTGCTCCTCCCTTGTCCTGCTGAATATTAGTATGTCATCTAGGTACACTATCACAAAGTTTTTGATGTACTCCTTCAGCATCTCATTCATTAATTGCATAAATGTACTGGGTGCATTGTTCATTCTAAATGGCATAACCAACCATTCATACGGTCCCTCATTCATCTTAAAGGATGTCTTCCACTCATCCCCCTCTCATATCTGGATTTGATGATACCTGTTCTTCAAGTCTACCTTAGAAAAATATGCTTCCCCGCTTAAATAATCCATCATGTTGTTCCATTCGTGGCAGTGGAAACCTGTACCAGATGGTGATTTTGTTGATGGCTCTCAAGTCTATGCACATCTGCCACTCTCATCCTTTCTTGGGAGTAAGAACCGTTGAAACTTCGCAAGGGCTCAAACTCTCCCTTATCAATCCTTTGTCTAGTAGTTCCTACACCTACTTCCTAATCTCTTCATTGTCCTTGGGGCTCATTCAGTATGCTACCTTGTTCGACAAATTGGCTCTGGGTATGAAGTCAATATGATGACTTATGCATCTTTTGGGGGGTAATTTGTCTGGCAAGTCATCCACCACTATGTTTGTAAATTCCTGCAACATCTGTTGGATTTACGGAGGTAAATCTAATACCTCTGTATGCAAAAACACGGTTTTTGCTCTTCTTACAACTGCATAACCCATCTCATTGTCCTCAACTTGTTTCAGAAACTGATTTCCACTAACCAACAATGTTCTTGGTTCACTTGTTCCTGTTGTCCCTTCCACTTTGATGGGTACAAGTGCATGCTTGATTCCATCATTGACAAACTTATAACAGTTCGTCAATCCTTCATGTACAACCTTTCTATCATACTGGCAAGGCCTGCCTAGCAGTATGTGACATACATCCATTGGCATGATGCCACAAATGACTTTATCCTTATATCTACCTATTTGAAACTCCACCTCACAATGTTCATCCACCAACAAATGATGGCCTTTTTGTAGCCATGAAACTTTGTAAGAGGTGGGATGTTTCAATCGCTTCAAATCCAACTTTTCCACCATCTCTATGGCTACCAAGTTATATGTACTACCACTGTCAATAATTAACTTACAACACTTACCATGTGACTTACAAATTGTTCTAAACAAAGCCTTCCATTGTGTTTGTTCGGCAGCTTCCTTGGCTAGTTTCAACAAAACCTTGTTCACCACTAGGGCTTCTCCTGTTTCTGGAGCATTCTCTACTTCTTGGGGAGGTGCCTCTGCTTCCTCTGGTTGTGCGACATACACACCCCTCTGTCCAGCCTGGTTTGCCTCAGGACACTCAAATGATCTGTGCCCCCATTTATGACACCTATAACATTGGTAAACAACTCCTCTGCCTCGACCATTTCCCCTACCTCACTGGTATGGCCTACCACCTCTCGCATTATCACCTTTGTCTATTTATCTAGAAGCTCCAGAACTATTGCATTCCTCATTACTACTAGCAGTCCACCCTCTACCATATCACTGGCCTTTTCCCCTACCGGCTCCTCATCCTCTTCTGGCATTCTGCCTTCTAGTAATTTTCTCTTCAGCTGTCATTGCACTCTGATATGCTTCTTCAATGTTCTTTGGAGACAGAATACTAATTTCATCTAAAATTTCTAGTCTTAAACCATTTATGTACCTGGTTGTCCTTTCTGAGGTGTCCTCTGTATAACCGGCTCTTAGATTCACTCGATAGAACTCCTTAGTCTACTCCCTCACCATCACTCCTTTCTGTTTCAGATTCTGCACTTGTCTGTGTAGTGAAATATGATAGTCTTTCGGCAGAAATATTCCCTTCGACTTGGCCACCATCCTTGACCAGGTTTTAATCGGCAACTTGTTCAATCTACTTCTCTCTGTTTGGACACTGTCCCACCATAAGGCTGCGTGTCCCTTCAACTTCATCACAGTGAACTTAACTCTGCGGTCCAAACTGACCTCCTCACACTTGAAATACTTATCCAGCTCATCGATCTAATCCAATAGAACCTCTATGGATAGGTTGTTGTCATAGTTTGGGAGTTTTGGTTTGGGTTTACTACTTGCCACTAAAACAGATCTAAACAGTCTCATTTCTGGGCCCTCGCCATCCGATCCATCTGTTGTCGCTTCAGCTTCCTCTTCGCTGTCATCACCTACCTCAGGGTCTCTTCTTATCCCTACTTTGACTGCCTCCAAACGGGTAGTAAGAATCCTGATCTCCTCTCTCAATCCTTCGTCTACTACCCTCCGAACACCTCTTCGATGACCTCTCCTTCCTACCTCCATTTCTTCAGTAAATTTCAACGACTCTGATACCACTATGACAAGACTAGCCCAACACTATTTGAACTATCAATAATTAAATGATTGTAAAGTGTTTCAATTGTGGATTAATTTGTGATTACCAATGCCCTCGGATATTTTTGGAAAGTGATAGGTGGCATTTATTTTGCAATCAATGTTATGTACTCACCTCGGGTCACGTTTCTTGCTTCTTGTTTTGACAAAATGCCTCCTCTATTGCTCATTCAGTCATTTTTCTTATGTTCACTGAGGGTTTGTTCTGGTATGGTTCTGCTACTTGGGTATGCAGCTACGCTGCAACTTCTGGGCACACCTTCTGGTATGATTGTTGGTCCGACAGTGTGACTCTCGTGCTTGATTTTTTCTGCCTATATGAATAGTCTCTCGCCCTAGTTCGTTAGGCAACCGAGAATGTTTCTGCCGCCACCTAGGTAAGTAGTTTTCTGTGCCCTTTCTGTTATTGTCTCAACCAGTCTTCGTTCGTTGAGCTCGTGATCTGGTATGTTGTTGTCTTATTTGTGAAACTCAATAGTTGGCATGCATTCAAGGCTCGAAACGATGGCATTCTCTAGTCTTTGGCTTCAATGTAGGTAGCCTCCTCTATCCTTGATTCAATTTTCCACTTTCATTCCACCGTTTCTAACGTGACTTCTCCTTGTCTCAGCCGTTGGTTGGAATTCGTAGGCTAAAGATTCATTCTCTATTCTCACTGCAAATCCTTCAGGTATGGTGAATGTATGTTCCATGTATTTGCTTTCATGTACTATGGTTTCATTTTCCTCTATCAATTTTGTGCTAACAACTGTGTGTGGGATCCTCTATAGGTGTTGGGGTTTGTGGTTGATTATATTGGGAACGAACACTTCGCTCTTTGGCCAAGAGGCTCCGCCAACGTAATTTGTCTTCTGTTTTTTTCTTGTCTTTAGAAAAAGCCTGTGGGTATGAGGGTTTGTCTCCCCTCAATGCTTGTCAAGTGTGGCTCTTAGTCGTAGGCAGCGTTTTGGTCGTTTTGTTGTCTTAGGCTTTCACGTTCTGGTGATTGTTGGCTGTCACTTTCTATGTATAGAAACAATTCTCAAAACCATCACCTAGGGTTTGTCGACCATTGGCTTACATGACTGTCCGTGATTTATTTCACAATTATACTGTATATTCTCATACATTTCTTTTTTTAATTCGAAGAAAACTTACAGGAAAGAACGTTGGGTTCGATTTACCTGAGTTTTAATTATATGATTAGGCCGTCATTCTTTTCAATCTGCATTCTACGCCTTCGAACTTCAATTGTTGTTTTACGGCTATGCTTGTAATGTTTTTTTCACAAGCAGGAAATTTTGTGGTTGTTCTAATAGTTTGTTTGATGGTCGATTTCGAAATTAAAGGTTCTTGTATGGCCTATGGGTGCTTTACTTGTCCTAGAACTTATTTGTGTTTGCTCCTTTTCAATCAACGTTGTTTTCTTCAATGGAAATACAAACCCTTGTTCTGGCATTTGCAGTTCTATCTCGCTGTCTAGATTGTCTTCTCAGGAAAACAAAAAAAAATAATGAAATGGTCTATGAACATTATATTGTCTATTCAGATGTTCAATGAATTAGGAAGCAAAATGAAAGTACAGTAGAACACACAGATGGATTGAATTGTTTGCTCTATTATTATTATTACTTGAATGCAAAGAAATGTTGAACCTCATACATGATTTTCATTGTTACATTTATATGCTTTTCTCTACAGTTAATGAAACTGTGCAGTTACATTCAGTTGTATACCTTATATTTACATAACTATTAAGTATTCGATTCTGTCTTTATGACAAGATTTTACATTTAGACACATTTGTCTTTTTCTCTTAAAATGACGAGACAATTATTAATCTACTGTTTATTAAAGACAGACAAGTAAATAACCCTAACCGACCAAACTACCTTTGACTAATACAAAGATTAAGATAAAAACAAAATCCTACCTCCTACTCTGACAAACTAACCATATAAGTCAAACAATATGTTAACTCAACTCTGCAACCTGGCAGAGACCAACACCCAGTGATGATGCCTTAGCTGGATGCTCCTGCATCAAATTACCAATTTCATTATTAATTATGAATTCATAAATATAGATTACCTCGTCTAATGTCAGGACCATACTGGATAGCTTATTAGATGCCTATATCAAGATCACAACATGGATAGCTTATTATATGCCTATATCAAGATCACAACATTCAATTTAATGCTATGACATTACAGTAACTACCTCATATTCGGTAGAAGCTTACGTAAGAAGAATCATTGCTGAGACTCATGAGGTGTGGATGAAGATGATCACATTAAAAATTCATCAAAAGATACAATTATTGTTAACTTAATCTTGTAACCACCATGCCCAGATCGAAACCTATAAGTTGATGCATAAGATCCAGAGCACCCATAGAATAAGCAATCATGGATGGTTGTTCAAGGATGTCGGGATTTACCAGGAATGTTTCTTAACAGGCAGGCCAATGTGATGCATGCAATAGGGATTCGTAATAGTCACGAAAGTATATTACATGCAATAAGCTCCCCATCATCGAGAGGGTGGAGTGATTCATGTAGAGGGAATAGGGTCCCACTATAAAATAACTCCCCTAAATTTAGGGGCTATTGATCTCAATTTGCCACAAATGAAACTCATTCCTTTTCACATTCAATCACATGAAATTTGTGACGTTATTTTTCAAATTAAAAAATGTAAAACTGAATAATAAAGGAGCTACACTTTTTAAATATTCCTAATATCTAGTGCTTTCTTATTCTTCAGTAATTTCACACTTCCTCCAAGTCACCTTATTATTCACTATCTGAAGGTTAAGGTGAAAGAATTTTTTTTGCTAATTAGAACAAACAATTTTTTTCTTTTTCTTGTATTTGTAGAGAGGAAATATTTATGAAATTGTTTACTAATGTATTTATCCAGAGTAATAATTCTAAATACATAGGCGTGTCAACTTACACTAATTTTATTAATATTCAAGCATGTTTTAGCTAAAGAGATAAGTTCATTTTAGTATTTTGGATATATATGCCGAGAGGACGTATGAATGCAATTTCTTTCTAAAGAATTTATTTGGATTAAAGATGATAAAGACATAGATGTGTCACCTTATAATGATTTCATTACTATTTTTCAGATTAAAAATGCTAAAGACACATATGTGTCAACTTATACTAATTTTATTAATCTGCATGCATGTTTTAGCTAAAGAGATTAGTTCATTTCATTCTTTTGGTTATATATTCCAAAAGGACGTGTGAATGCAATTGTTTTCTAAAGGATTTCTTCGGATTAAAGACACTAAAGACATAGATGTGTCAACATATATTGATTTCATTAGTGTTCCAATAACAATAAGGTAATAGATATGATTTATCAGTGATTACACCCTTCCAACATTTTTCTTTTCTGGTAGATATTTCTATGTTAATATGAAATGTATTTATTTAAATAAATATGTGTTTTTCTTTTCTGGTAGATATTTCTATGTTAATATGAAATGTATTTATTTAAATAAATAAGTAAACACATAGATGACAACAAAATAAGTAAAGTCTATGCATATAATATCCAAATACATATTCTTTGTGTACATACTAAATGACAACCTGTGTACATTCTAAGCAAAACCTTGCATATAGATATAGGCTAAAACTAAATATCAAAATATCTCATCTCGATATAGATATAAGACACATTTCGAGCTAAAATTATGATTTACATATGAAATATTCTTCAAATTAAGAAAGGAATTGATAAAATTACATATTTTTACTTATACATTGCATTATTTCTCTTAGATTTAGAATTCTATATTTTACACAATTTCGTTTCAAATATATCACACCAACTTTTAGACAATGTTAATGAATTGTAATGCAGGTTAATATAAATTTCAAGGCCCAACAATACATGATTGTATGTATAAGGGACACTACTTGAAGGAAACAAACATTTTGGTAGGGAATACGAGCTGCATGCAACACATGTTTAACATATGTCATTTGAGATTAATATTATTTCTTTGCCTAAGCTATCCTAGTTGTAATATGGTTAATACACAAGTTAAATTCTTGATTTGCATTACGAAACCAAAACTTATATGAAAAATACACAGACTCATAGCATACTTACGACATGATTGTGCTACTAACATCATTTAATAATTGATGTTGGTGTATATACTTTCAATATATTATAAATTACACATTTATATTTTTAGGATTCCACATCTAATGTGATATTACGTAATGCCCACATGAAAGCTCTATTTATATGTAATATGGATACATCCCAATACAAATTTTATTGATTTGTATAACTGTACCTTTGACTTAATGACAGAGTAGCTTGATGAATTAAGAATGAATAGACCTACCCAAAAATCAATCCAAGGAACTTGGATCACTTCTTGAGTGGAGTGAAGGTAGTTTCATTCTATTGAAAGAAAATAAGTGTTTATAGCTCTTAAACTGGAAAGAAATTTGTTAGGAGTGTGAGCTTGGTAGTAACAACTACTTGAACTGTATCTTCAATTCCATTTAATCTCAAGAGGAGAAAATATTTTTCTATTTTTTTCTCATATACAACAAGTGTGCTCGTAAAATCAAGTCAATTTGTTGTATTTGCAAGAATTAATCCTCCCATTTCATCTTTCCTTTCTACTTTCCCATGCGCTTTCATGCTTTATATGATTCTCATTAGGAATGTACCTCGTGCCACTCATACTACTAATTCATGTTCCAAAGTATTTCTTCCAATTGGTGACCACTTTATTTATGTTTTCAATATGCTTGAAATGATATAAGGAAAGTCTAACAATTCCACTTCTTATATTCCCTTTTAGTTCTGTAAGTAAAAAATAGTAAGACAAATAACCATTGGATTCTACAGGAAATTTGGATACTTTAGAGTATAAACTCCACTATACTCATCCCTACAATAAAAGATCTAGAGACAATTTTCCATTAATCTCCTCTAACTCAAAAAAAAGAGTTTAGGTTCGGACTGCTCTTGAAATTTGGAACCTTTTGACTATAAAGTGGATATTCTTCTTAATAGGCTCTCAAGACTCCTCCTATAGTACAAACTCCAAGACTACACCTCTGCCAAATTTGTGCATTGGTTTATGTGCCAAAAATTGTACTCCTATCTCTATCAGTGTGCAAACATCACATGAAAATGCTTCTCTCTACGCATATTGAATAAGCACCCCCTTGTACTATGTGACTACCTTGTACTATGTGTTGGGAATATTTTAATAATAAAATATTGAAAACATTGCCCTTCCATATTCGTACCCACAATTGATATATATATCTATATCTATATCTATATATATATATATATATAGATATAGATATAGATATACACACACACACATATATATATATATATATACCCATGGTACATGGTATGTGGTTGTAATAATTAATAATACCATATGGGGCTCCATAATATATGTTAACCACCAATTTTGACTACCAGCAATCGGAGTTGATCCCTCAGGGGCTCCCACATTTTCAAGTGTATTAATACAAACATAAAGTTAAATATAAATATGTGTAAAACTATTAACAAGTGGCACCATGGCATAATTGTGACACACATCATTTGTATTTGTCAAGTATGAGGTTCAATCCTGGTGGAATCCATGGGATTTCAAAAGTAAATTTTTGGCCATTGAAATGAGGTCACATGTCAAGCTTCTAAAATACCACGTGTATAGTCCAAATGCGTCACGTGTCAACTCCATGTCATGCCATGTGTTAACTCTAGGACATAACACATGTCAACTTATAGATATTCCACATCAACCTTTCACTTTGACTTTGAATTTGACATTTTCCCTATTTACCTTGATCTTCAGAATGTGATATCTTTGTCATACATATTACATTTGCCATAATTCAACCATCATGGGAATAATATCGGTTAGTTGATCATGATCGTACTAGTTACATCAAAATTTTAGAACTTTTATTTTTAGCCCTTTTCCGGAGCCTCCTATATAATTCACACTTATAGCGAATGTCCCAAACACCTATACATATGAAGTTTTCCTCCCCATGATAGTTTCCCATTAATTTGAAAGCTCATATCATGCATAGAGAACATCCTTTTCTAGTTTTGAAGATGTACGATTATCATAATAAGACTTTCATCTATATCTATTGGTTGTCTCTCCCTCACAAAAGAAACATATTGCAATATTTCATATCCATTGTAACCATATCGAACTCCTTCACCCACAATATACACCACCTTCCACGTTCACTAGTGGATAATGACACTCTCTTCACCTTTAGTTTGACTTACGATGGGAATAGTACCCAACCCAAAAAGACACCATTGACTTGTCATCAGTTCTGAAATGAACACGTGGTTTTATATTAGCATATGTCTACATTTTATCCATGTATATATGGGACCATATTACCATTGAACGATAAAACCATTCATGTATTGTCAAACTAGCATGTGTATGTTTACAAGATATTTGTTCCTAGTATAAATAAGAACATGATGACATGTTGAAAATTATTGTGAGACTATCTATGTCTGAAGAGAAATTTATTAATCAAAATATCACCAACATACACCATTTTTAATAGCCTTGGGTTAAGTTTCCATGTAAATATCATAAAAACAAGGTCATGGGAAACGTATTCGAAGTTGAATGGAGGGGAAAAATATTACATTGGTAATCACTTATGGTTTATTATTGGCTATGGAAATTCGCATTGGCATTAGAAAAAATGAAAAAATAAATAAATGGAAATTTAACACAACAAATAAAGGAAAATAGGAGAAAATGAAGATGAAGGGATAAGTATATGCATGCAAAGGAAAACGAAGGGATCGTTAAGGAAAATAAAATTAAAGGAAAACACAACATTCACACACACTCTTGGACATTCTAGAATTCACTTAGAGAATATAAGAGAGAGAGAGAGAGAGAGAGAGAGAGAGAGATAGAACAATTACTTGGACACAAGGAGGACTCAAGAAAGAAAGGAACGAATAAGCAAAGGAACATAAGAGAACTTTGAGCAGAAGTATGCAAGGGTAGAAATAACTATGGATTTGCAGGTAACAATGTGCATCTGTTATTTATGATGTTGGGATTTATGCATGGTATATACATTGGTTTATTTTTTTAAGTTGTTTGTCATTCGCATGTGATTCACCTGGATTGACAGTGGTATACAAGCTTACCTTACCATTTCCTCGATAACCATGATGTAGCAGGTTCCCTATTTTAGTTAAGCTTTGGATTGTTGATATATTCTGGATCCTGGATGAGGTGGTCTTAGGAAAATTCCCAAGGGTTGAGGGTGGACATAGTTTTCTCCTATAACTCTTGACAGCTGGGTGGTGACAGAAAAAGTCCTCTAGGTATGATGAAGAAAGTTTGGGGCATCCAAGCTTGCCTTGTTTTGGTGATTTCTAGATTAGTTTAGGTGAAATCACTGTGGTTGAGGGTTGAGGTGCTTTATCCTATAGAAGCCCTAGTTGGTTCTATTTTGGTTTATCCCATGTGATCCCACATTCATGCTTGGAATATGCCACAAGGGTGATTGGTTGAAAGAGATATTTGGTTCAACCTAATATATGGTTGGATGTAATATGGAAATCCTTGACCTGGGTGGATTTTTCCATATGTTATTCTGAGCTATTTCTTTTTAGATTAATGAGCACATGTATTGGTTATTGTGTTTATTTTATGACTAGTTTGTCATCGTTCAATTTTCATTAAATTATGGTTATAGGCATAATTAAATGGTATGCTTTAGTTATGGATCTTATTCACGATTCAATATTTTATTGAATCTTTATATGAATGTATGACCTAGGAAGCATTGTTGCAACTAGATTGAGAGGGTAATGAACCTTCTCAGTGACTCTCTGGTGAAATTAATCAAAGAATTAACAAATATGCATTCATGAACTAAAGTTTGTATGTTTACCGTATGTTTTTCTAAATCTTTATAATGTGATTAGCATTTTTAGGAGAGATATAAACCTAAGTATAGGTCACTCATACTTGTGATTATCTTAGAATTAATTCTAGAAATTTCTTGGTAGTGCCTTGTAGGTTAGCCCTAAAAGTTAGGCACTGAATCCACATCCACGAGCACAAAACTAAGGAATTTCGACTGTATCTACATAGAGGACAATGTGTGTGTGTGGTTGGATCCCTCTGGCCACATGAATGACTTGACATGCATGTAACTAGGTTATAAATCTAGGTAAAAATAAATTTCCAACTAAGGGAATGATCATCTTTGGATGTTCTTTAACATCGGTGTGATCAAGTGTCCCTAGGAGGTTGCAATAAAGTTTCAAGACATTGGACCCCACTTCAATAACTTGAACATGGATGTTGGGTCATGCATTGTAACTCTCATCTCATGTTTACCCTGGTGAGCTTGTAAAAGTGGGTAAATGTGGGGTGGGATGTTATAGAGTGGTATCAGAGCAAGGTAGTGGCATGTCATTACAGTAGTATCAAAGCAAGGGTAAATGAAAATTTTTATGCTTGCATGTCATTTTCCTATATGTTTTCCATGCATGCGTGTTAGTTATTACTTGTTATTTCTACTATATCATCCTTATTGTATGTTTTATCGTGCTATTATGGATTGGGTTGTGTTGATACAATAGCCTCTATAACAGTAAGTTGAGGTATGATTTTGATTATTATTTTACTTAGCTAACAATGGCATATTGCAAGAAATAAAAGACTAAGAGATGAAGAGTAGAATAGTTGAGTATACTTTATATGACTCCATGTACATGCCAAAAGATACATTGATGGGATGGGAGAGGTTTATTGAGCAGCGGGGAGAGGGAGACTCTCTTGATCTAACATGTACACTGAGAAGCTTGAAGCTAGAGATCATAATTTGTAAGGTAGATAATTAGAGGTTGATTGAAGGATAGGAAAGGATTTTGAAAGAATAAGAAAGGCCAGTTGAGGTTAATGCAGTGACCCTCCATATCATTTCAGATTTGTAGAGGAAGGGACAACTAGGAATCATTCATGATGATAGACATAAATAAAATAATGATGTTGCAGATGGAAGAAAGTATCATAAAATGAATAGGTTGGATAGGGGTGACACATTGAAGAGTGGAAGACTCATGGATACACTTGAGAGGAGGGATAATACTCATGGATTTTATTCCACTTTTGCTTCTAGGAGACATCATGACCATCAGTACTAAAATCATATAGGAAGAGTGATAAGAGATGTTTCCTATAAGAGTTCAATAAATCCAAGCCTCATACCTTTACTTGTGAGTTGACTAAGTCAAAATATGCAGAAGCATGGCTACTTGGGATGAGGAAATTCTTCATACTTCATGATTACTCTCAGAATATGAAGTCTAAGATATATAATTTTAGTCTTAAATGAAAAGAAGATATCTGGGGAGAATATGTCAAGCATGTCAAAGGCACTAGAGAAGAGGAGTTGACGTGGGAAGAATTTGAATTACTCTTCAAGAAGAAGTACCTGCTTGAGAGATATTATGATGGAAAGTCCAAGGAATTCTATGAGCTCGGGATGGGTTCCTTGAAAAATGAAGAATATACAACCATATTTCTAGAGCTATTGGGATATGTTCCCTATCTAAAGGATGAAAAAGGAAAGATCCAAAATTTCATCAACGGGTTTCCATTATCATTAAAATACTGGATTGAGTTTGATGAGCCTCAATATTTGGAGGAAGAAAAAAAAAATTAAAGCATTACTATGAGCAGTCAAAGTATAATCCTAAGTTCAAGTGTGACTGGAAAGGTAATTAGAAGAATAAAGGAAAATTTCCAAATAAGCGAAGAATACCTTTGGATGGAGGTGATAAGGAAAATGTGGCCCTATATAAGAAGTCCTATGCAGCTAAGAAATAACATGGGGCTCATCGTACAGAGCAACAAAATAAAGAAAATGGCGGAAAAACATTAAAGTGTTGGACCTATGTTGGAGATCATCGAAGGAGGTATTTTCCATTGTATGAGGGTGGTGAGCCTTAGATTTACAATGCTCAAGAGGTGTAGGTGATTGAGGATGTATGTCAGAACATTCCTTGGATCTATGTAGAAGTGGATAAAAGGAAGACAAATCATCAGGCATCCATTATTGAGATAGAAGGTAAGCTTTGTGATCAATTTTTTTTTTATTTTGATTGATCTTGGATCAAATTATGGTTATTTTAGTCCTGACCTGGTGGATCAGTGTCAGTTGAATAAGGATGTGCATCCATAATCTTGGTTGGTGTAGCTCGCTATAAGGACCAAGAGGATATTTCATCATTGGTTGAAGTCTTGTGAGTTTGAGCTTAATGTAATGGGTACAATAGCACACATAAATGTTCTTCCTTTTTGCTCATATAGTAGGATTTTTGGCATGGATTTTTTGTTTATTCATGCGACTAAGGTAGATTTTTATGACAAGGCCATTGAGTACCTGGATGAGGATAGAGAAAAGTGAGACTTTCAAGGAAGGAAAAATCCTACCTCAATAAGGATGCTTACAACTATTGAGGGAAAGCGTAGTCATAGGAAAGGGTGTATATTGTATACAATATATATTTGTAGTGACAAAGGGAAGGAGGATGAGGATGACGAGGTCCTAAGGAGGTAACATGTCTTATAAAATCTTTAGGATGTGTTTCTTGTAGATATTCAATAGTTTTCTCCTCATAGAGTGGTGGATTTCTCTATTGAGTTGATTCCAAGTGTAGCATCGACATCTAAGACACCCTACAGGATGAGAACACTTGAGTTGGTTGAATTAAAGTTGCAGCTTAAATAAATTCTTGATAAGGGATACATAAGGCCAAGTGTGTCTCCTTGGGGAGCACCCGTGTTATTTGTGAGGAATAATGGTGGTACTCTTAGATTATGCATTGATTACAGGAAGTTGAAACTATCAAGAACAGGTACCCATTTCCTCTAATTGATGCTTTTTCTGATTAGTTGAAGGTAGGAGAAGGTGAAAGTTGAGTGTAAGCATCCAACTAGTTTGTTTTAACCTGTTATGATTAGAATGGAAATGGGAGGTCAGTTCCATGGATTTCATTGTAGGTTTTCCTAGGAAATCAAGGTAGCATGACTCCATGATGTTTTTGATTGACAAATTGAGAAAGGTAGTTTAATTAATTTTTATGATGACAACTAAATAAACTAGTTAAGTGGCTCAATTATTCATTAAGGAGACAGTAAGGTTAGATTGAGCTCCAAGAGTATTAAATCAGATAGATATGTCAAGTTCACTTCCAGTTTTTCGAAGGAGGTGTTAGCAAGATTAGGGACAAAGTTAGCCTTTAGTACAACTTATCATCCACATATAGATGAATAGATAGAGAGGGTTAAAAGGATCCTTGAGGATATATTTAAGATGTATTTCATGCATCAAAAAAGGAAGTGGGAGGAGTATCTTCCATTGGTATAGTTTTCTTATAATAATGGGTATTATGAATCCTTGAATATGAATCCATTTGAGGGTCTCTACGGGCAGAGTTGTAATACTCATATCAGCTTGAGTGTTCTGGTGAATGGGGTATTGATTGAACTAGATATGTTGAATCCGATGTACTTGGAGATCGAGGTTATTAGAAAGAATTTGAAGGTAGAATAGGATAGGGAGAATATTTATTTGGATTAGCATAGATTTTTCAAGGAGTTTCAGTTGGGGAGCATGTGTACTTGTTTATCAAGCCTAAGAAGATATCCTTGAGTATTGGTTCATGTGCCAAGATGGAACCTCAATATTGTTGTGATCCTCAAGATGATTTTACCAGTGATATATAGACTTGCTAAGCCACCAACGACCAAATTCCATGATTTTTCCATGTTTCATTTCTTAAGATATATGTTCATAATGTTGATCATGTGATTAATTGGTATGTGTTGTGGGCAGAACTAGAGTGAGAGATCCATCGACATCCACAATACATACTATAGCGAAACCATCTCATGCTCCGAAACTGACTAATAGAGAAAGTTAAAGTGTAGTGGAAGAACATTCGGCTCGGTGAAGCTACATGGGAGATGAATGATGAGATGCGGGTATTGTATCCTTCTTTATTTGTTGGTTGAATAAAATGACTTTTTTGTATATGTGTGTAAGTGTGTGTGTGTGTGTGTGTGTTTTTCTCTCATTGTAAATATGGCTTCAAGTTATGTTATAAAGATCCAATAAGTAGTATGTTTGTCATGTTTTGAGTAGTTTGTCATTATAAACACTTAAACAAGTTGTGTTATAAAGTTGCAATAAGCGTTATGTTTTGTTTTCAATAGTTTTGGGTGGTCGAATGTGTCATAAAAAACTGAGGATGGTGTTCCTGCAAGGGGGAGGGGTCTACAATAGCCTCAGGTTAAGTTTCCATGTAAATAATATAAAACCAAGGTCATAAGGCACGTATTCCAAGTTGAGTGGAGGGGAACAAAATTACATTACAAATCACTTATGGTTTATTATTGGCTATGGAAATTGTAATTGGCATCCGAAAAGGAAAAAGGAAATAAATGGCAATTTAATACAAAAAATAAAGGAAAATAGGAGAAAAGGGAGATGAATGGATAAAAATATGCATCCAAAGGAAAATTACATGAGAAGGAAAAGGAAAGGAAAAGGAAAGGAAAAGGAAAAGAGAACATTCACACACCCCCTTGGAAATTATAGAATTCACTTAGAAAAGTGAAGAGAAAGAGATAAGAACAAGGACATGGATACAAGGAGGAATCAAATAAGAAAGCAAGGAATAAGCAAGGGATCCCAAGAGAAGTTTGAGCAGCAACAGGAAATGGTAGAAACTAGATGTGGATTTTCTAGTAATAGTGTGCATGTTTGATTTAGCATGTTAAGATTTTATGCATGGTTTACGCATTAGTTTAATATTTATGCCTGTTATCATTGGCATGGGATTCACCTAGATTGACAATAGTGTGAAGCCTTGCCTTTCCATTTCTTATATAGCCATGATGTATTGGGTTCCATGTTTTAGTTAAGATTTGTATTATCAATATATTTTGGATCCTAGTTAAGGTAGTCTAAGGATAATTACCATGATTTGAGGGTGGAGATGGTTTTGTCCTAGAACTCTTAATAACTGAGTGGAGACAGGAAAATTCCTCTTTGTATGGTGAAGAAAGTCTAAGGCATGTAAGCTTGTTTCCTTTTGGTAATTCCTGGATTGGTTTAGGTGAAATCGTTATAGTTGAGGTGGTTTATCCTATGGAAGCCCTAGTTGGTTCTATTTTGGTTTATCCCCAATGATTCCACATTCATGCTTGAAATATGGCACGGGGTTGATTGGTTGAAAGAGATACTTGGTTCAGCCCAATCCATGTTTGGGTGGTACATGGAAGTTCCTGAAATGGGTGGATTTGTGCATATTTTATTGTGTTACATCTTGTTGATATTAATGATAACATTTATTGGTTATTATGCTGATTTTATGGCTAATTTTCCATGGCTTCATTCAGGTTAAATTTTGGTTATAGGCATGGTTAAATGATGTGCTCCTTTTTTGGATGTTGTTCATGATTCGATAAATTATTAAATGGTTTTATGGATGTATGAGCTAACACATGTTGTTGTAGCTACCTTGAGGGGGAAGTGTTCCTTCTTGATGATTCTCTCCTAGAACTAATGATATAATGATCATATATGCATTCATGACCTATAGTTAGTATGTTTATCATATCTTTTTCGAAATTTTTATCATGCGATTGGCAAGTTTCGGTGAGATATGAGCCTAAATATAGGTTATGCATACTTGTTATTATCTTAGACTTGATTCTAGAAAGTTTTGGGTAGTGGCATGTAGGCTAATCCAAAAATTTAGGCACTAAATCTATGACCGTAAGCTCAGAACTAATGAGCTTTAGTTGTAGTCACATAGATGATGCCTAGTGCATGCAACTGGAGACTTCTGGCCACATATAACACTAGGCATGCATGCAACTAGGCTATAATGCTTGGTAAAAAGAAAGTTCCAACTTAAGAAAAGATCATCTATGGATTTTGTCTGACATCCATTTGACCAGGTGTCCCTAGGAGGTTGCAGTAAAGTTTCAAGACATTGGATCCCACTTCCATAACTGGAACTTGGATGTTAGGTCATCCATTGTAATTGTCATCTCATGTTAACCTTGGTGAGCTTGTAAAAGCGGGTAAATATAGGGTGTGGTGTTACACCATCTTTTTTTTAAGAGTTTAGATTCTATCTACTCCTTTTTCAACAGACATGAGCATATCCATTCCCTATTCCCCTTCCCTCCTCTTCATTGTTTCCTTATGAATGTTTTCATTATGTACTTATCATTCACAAAAGAAAATGACTTTGAAATAGGATATACTTCCTAGTAAATGCATTTACCTTGAGAGAATTACTTGCACACAAATTTTGTGTGGGCTACAGATTAGCACACCCCTCCTTGGTTATCTATTCAATTCCTTCTTCCAATTGGTGATTTTTTTATTTAAGTTCAGAAAATACATGAAATGATACATGGAAAGGCTAACAATTCAACTTTTGAAGACACATTTTAGTTTTGCAATTCAGAAACAAAAATAAAAACCACCATTGGACTTGAGAGTATAAAATATACTATACTGGGCCCTACAACCAATGCTCTAGAGACACTTTTCTATTCATCTCCTCTAACTGCAAAATATAGTTCATATTTAGACTCCTCTCGAAAGTTTGAATGTTTTAAGTATAAACTTGGTATCCTTCTGAATATGCTCTCATGACTCCCCCTCTAGTGAAAACTCCAAGACTACATCCCTATTAGATATGTGCATTGATTTATTTGTGAAACATTGTAATCATGTCGATCGGTGTGGAGACTTCAGATGACAAATATTCTCTCCATTTCTATCAAAGTATAACTCCCTTGTACTGTGTGATCACCTTGAAATGTGTGATGGAAATATTTATTTAATAAGAAAATATTGAAAACATGGTATTTCATATTCATACCAACCATGTATATATATATATATAGATAGATAGATAGATAAATTAAACCCATTCTCCATTTAATAAGACCGTGGTACATGGTACATGGTTGTAATAATTAATAATACTATGTAGGCTGCCAAGGATCGGGGTTGATCCCCCAGTGGCTCCCCTTTTTTGAACTATATTAATATAAACATAAATTTAAATATAAATTCATGACAAACTATTAACATGTGGCACCATGGCCTAATAGTTGGGTGCACCATTTGTATCTGGTAGGTTTGCAGTTCAATCTTGGCGAGATCCATGGGATTTCTAAAACCAAAATTTGGTCACTTATTTGAGGCCATGTGTAATCTTCTAGAATTCCATGTGTCGATTCCAAATAGATCATGTGTTAGGTCCATGGCATGCCATGTGTTAACTCCAGTACATACCATGTGTCAACTTCTAGAGCTGCCATGTCAACCTTTGACTTTGACTTTTTCCTTATCTACCTTGAACTTCAGAACATGATATTTTTTTCATACAGATTCAATTTCACATAATTCAAGTGTCATTAGAATTGTATTGAGGAGCTCACCACAATGGTACTGGTTATATTAGAATTTGAGAGCTTTCATTTTTAGCCCTCTTCTGGATCCACCTATATCATTCACACTTGTAGTCAAGGTCCCAAAAAACTCTACATATGAATTTTTCCTCCTCATGATAGTATCCCATTAATTTGGAAGCTCAAAAAATTCATAGAAGATATTATTTTCCAATTTTAAAGATGTATGAATATCATTAGAAGCCTTTGGTCTAGATCTAGTGGTTGTCTTTCCCTCACAAAAGAAAAATCTTGTAATATTCCATATCCATTATAGCTAGACCACTTTCTTCTACCCACAATACATACCACTTTCCATGTTCTCTAGTGCATAATGACAATCCATTTACCTCCAATTTGACTTGCAATGGCAATAGCACCCAACCCAAAAAGACACCATTGACCCATCATTAGTTCTGAAATGAACACTTGTGGCTCTATATTAGCAGTTGTTTACATCTTTTGCATGTATATATGGGACCATATTATCACATGAATGATAAAACCATTATGTTCTAGTCAAACTAGCATGTATATGTTTTACAAGATATTTATTCCTTGGTATAAATGAGAACATGATGACATGTTGAAAGTATTGTTAACTATCTCTGCATGTAGAAAAATTTCTCAATCAAAATCTCACTAGCATACACCATATTTCTTTTTATGAGGTGGCATACCTCTATATACTCCTTTTCCAACTATTTGAACTTTCTCATTCCCTCCTCTTCATCATTTTCTTATGAATGTTTGCATTATGTACTTATCATTTCCAAAAAAAATGACTCTAAAATAAGATGTGCTTTTCTAGTATATGCACTTACGTCAAGTGAATTACTTGCATATAGATTTTGTGTGGGCTACTACATATGCATCATGAGTTTCCATAGCAGGAGATCATATATTTATAGAAAGGCCCAAGGGAGATAAGAAAATGTGAGAGAAGAGAAATTTCAATAGAGGATATGTTCCTCGAAATGTACTCTTACTGTGAAAGGAAGGATAACAGACGGGAAGAGATTCACAGCAACCTTGAGATCTCATAATTTACATTTTTTCATTTTAGACTACATACAATTTTGATGTTATCATTTGTTTCACAGTGACAACTTGCAATTTTGTTTTTCAGTATATATATGATACACCGTTCGCACTCTCAGTTTGGTTTTTGACATTTATATAATACTACTTTATGGTTTCAACATCATGATTATTAGTAAAACATTATATTTTAATACATTTACAATAAGATAGTGTGGTCTTCATCATGACACTCTCTCTTGCAATGAGTACAAGAAGGTTTTTCCTCATGATTTTTCACTAATGTTTTTCTCTTTACTTTCTCCATTAATTTTCCTTTATCTTCCTTTATCTTAGGTTTTAATAGGAGACCTATATCAACATTCTTTCCCTTGCATTCAAGGTGCGTAGCTTGCAAACAAAATTCATCTAAATTATTTGGATTGAACATTAGAATTGTATGACAGAGATAATTATCCTATATACTTAAGAATAGTTTCTTGTGTATGTAGATAAATACTGAAAATTAAATCTCTTTTATGAAATTCTTGAGTACATATTTGGACACTTTTACCTTTACCTTATCTGAAAGTTTTCCAATCGATTATGGATTGTTTCTTGTAATCTAATGGATAGAAATATCTTCTTAATGCAATAACGAATTCAAACAAAGGGGAGATTAATTTACTATATCAAATTACGCCTTCTTGGAATTTTCTCTTCCACCAGACCCAATTTGTACCACTCATTGGAAGCAAAGCAAGTTGAATCACGGTTGTGTCTTTCATAATTTTCCGGGTCATGTAATAAACCTCCAGCTATTGAATCCAATTTTCGAATTTCTTTGCATCAATATCACTACCATATGTAGGCCAATCAAACTTTACATCAAATTTTAACACAGGTTCTTCTGACTAACTCTATTTAGAAGGTGAAAAAGGATTTTTCCTTGAAACAAAGAAAAAATATGAAGAAAAAGAACAAGAATATGATGATGTAGAAGGATAGTTCATGGAAGTTTGATAGTCCCTTCTACTTCAAATTTCACTAATGATTCACCTTCCTTTGTATGTTTATGTTGACGATACAATTCCTCTACCATGGCTTTCATTGAAACAAATTATTTTTTAAATTTTTCTTCAATATCAATTTTATCTTCTCCTTCTGATTCCATCTCTTGTTAATGAGTTGATATTTTGAACCAATGTCATGATTATAGGCCTCAAGTTGTCCTTCTTCTTCTTGTAGTTTAGATCTTGTAAGCATCCACCTATCAAACATACTCTAATACCACTTGATTTGAAAATATTAAGTTTCTAATTTAGCCATTAGTCCCTTGTTGATACAAAATCCTTTTCAGTTGGAAAGATATTTTAAATTGAGAGTGCACCTTGCATTTTCATGTGGCTAGATTAACTTAACTAAAACTTTATACTCAATAAATCAACTTGCATAATCCACACTCATAAGTGAAACTGTGAGATGTAAAGAAGAGGTCAAAGAGAAACATATCAACACAGGAACACCAAAACTTGATAACAAAGTTCACCCCTCCTTGGATATGTCTTTGAGAGTCACTTCCAATTGGTGATATTTTTATTTAAGTTCTCAAAATTCTTGAAGAAATACAAGGAAAGGTTTACAATTCAACTTCTGAAATCACAATTTAGCTCTACAACTCAAAAATGAAAACATAAGACACCATTTGTTTCTACAGGAAATTTTGAGACTTTAGAGTATAAACTCTACTATACTCAGCCCTACAACTGATGCTCTAGAGAAAATTTTCTATTTCGATTCTCTAACTCGGAAACTGAGTTTAGAGTCAGACTCCTCTCAAGAATTTCAATCTTTTCAGTATAAACTCGATAACCTTCTAAACAGGCTCTCGGGACTCCCCCTCTAGTACAAACTCCATGACTATGCCCTTGTCCGATTGTGCATTGATTTGTGTTCCAAATAGTATATTCCTATCTTGGTCATTCTATAAACTTCCCAAGAAAATTTTTGCTCTATTCCTATCAAATCAATACCCCCTTATACTGTGGGACCACGTTGTACTGCATGCTAGCAATATTTTAATAAAAATAATATAAAAAAATGGTTTGTCTATATTCGTACCCACCATCGATATATATATGGCCCATGGTACATGGTTGTAATAATTAATAATACCATGTAGGCTACTATAATATATGTTAACCAGCACCATGGGTTGTCAGGGATCAAGATAGATCCCCCAGTGGCTCGTGATTTTCAACTTATTAATAAAAACATAAATTTAAATATAAATTGGCAGAAAACTATTGATAAGTGACACCATGGCCTAATGGTTGCACTTATCATTCCTATGTCGCAGGTTTGGGGTTCAATCCTACTGGGATCCGTGGGATTTCTAAAACCAATTTTTGACCACTAATCCAAGGCCATGTCTCAAGCTTTTATACTTCATTGTATCAAGTCCAAATGTGTCACATGTCAACTCCATGTCATGCCTTTGTGTTAATTCCAGGTCACACCACATCTCAACTTCTGGAGCTACAATGTGAACCTTTGACTCTGAATTTCTTTTGTTTACCTTGAACTTCATAAGGTGATCTATTTGTCATATGGATTCCATTAGATGTGATTCAAGAGTTATTTGAATCGTATTGATAATATCATCACAATGGTGTTTATTGCATTAACCCCCGTCAAGCCCCCCTCATTCAACCATATAGTCGAGTTCCAAAAAGCTTTGCATATGAATTTTTCCTCCGCATAATAGTATCCCATTAATTTGAAAGTTCATAGCACACATAAAAGACATCCTTTTCTAGTTTTAAAGATGTATAACTATCATAAGAATCCTTCAATCTAGATCTATTGATTGCCACTCCTTCATAAAATAAAAATATTTTAATATTTCATATCCATTGTAACTAGATTACATTCCTCCACCCACAATACATATTGTACATAATGGCACTCCCCTCACCTTTAGTATGAATTGCAATGGAAATAGCACCCAACCCAAAAATACTTCATTGATCCATCATCATTTCCAAATGAAAACATTTGGCTCTATATTAGCATATTTCTACATTTTATCCATGTATATATGGGACCATATTACCACATCAGGGATAAAACCATTAATGTATAGTCAAACTAGCACATATATGTTTTAGAATATATTTGTTACTTGGTATAAATGAGAACATCATGACATGATGAAAATTATTGTTAATTATCTATGCTTGAAGTGACCTTTTTCCATCAAAATCTCACCAGCATACACCATTTTGTTTTATGAGGTGGAATAATTGTACATTCTCCTTTTCTCAAAATACATGATCATTTCCATTCCCTCCTCTTCATTCTTTCATTATGAATGTTTGCATCATGTGCTTATCATTTGGAAAAAAATGACTCTGAAATCTAACATGCTTGGCTAGTATATGCACTTACCTCAAGAACTTGCATAAATATTTTGTGTTGGCTACTACATATGCATCATGAGTTTCCATAACTAGAAATCATATAATAATATAAAGGGTGAAGGTAGACAGGGAAATGTGAGAGAAGGGAAACCTCACTTGAGGATATGTTCCCTAAAATATACTCTTAGGGAAAAAAAAAGATAGTAAAGGGAAAGAGATTCATAGGGATCTTGAGCTCTCATAGTTTGCAATTTTTGGTTTTATATTACCTACATTTTGATTTAGGATATGTTTCAGGGTGACAACTTGCAATTTTATTTTTCACTATATATATGATACACCATTAGCACTCTCGGTTTGGTGTTTGATAGGTTTCTAGTACCACTTTATGCTTTCAACATCATGATTATTAGCAAAACATTATATTTTGATACATTTACGTTATGATCGCGTGTTATTTTATGGATATACGTGTTGATGCATTATGGCTGAGTTGTCATATTTATATGTTGATTTTTAAGGTCAATCACATGCACGTTTAGATGGGGGATAAAAGGAATTTCCATGGTAGCATTATATATGATGGATAATTTTTTATAATACATGCATTTTATTTTATCACTAATAAGGTTTAAGGAACATGGATTATTTTCAAAGTATAGTTTTATATAATGGTTATTTTCATGACGTATGGGGTCGTATGATATGAATAATATATATATATATATATATATCATATTGTTCGCGTTGAAAATTACATTTTAGCTAATGTTGACCAACATAAAATAAAAAATTAGAATTTGAAATCATGTTTATGTTCCTCTCTCCAATAAATAATAATAATGAAAATTGAAAAAAATAATGTTGGTGAGAAATAAAAAATGAAAATAACGATATCGATAAAAGAAAACTACAATAAAATTATCTCATGCGTTTAGATAAAAATTAAAATACAATTATCTGATGCCTTTAATAGTTTAGGTCTAATTCTTTTATCATCTACCTTGAATTTGAATGGATCATAAATTTACCTTCAACAAAAAAATTTACCACATTAAATACTAAATTGTGTAAAATTTTAAATATCTTCACTCTTTACTAAATCCACTACCATTTCTTAAATCAAAGTATAAAGTTTAATTCAACACAAAGAATCCAAAATATTGCTCTAAAATCTTTTAAGATTTCTTTTAATTAACTATTTGTAAAATGAATGTTCAAAAGGAAAACCATATCCTATGGATATATTAAAACCTCAATACTCATGAATATTTCCAACTCAAAATTGTAATATTCTAAGATATTTATTTGACGTAGTTTTATTATAAATTTTGTTATCGTGCCATGTAAAATACATTATTAAATCTAATATTAATAGTATTATTACATCTAATATAACTATTACTATTATAATATTAATATTATTCAACTAAATAACTTTTAATTAATACACTATTAAATCTTTATATTATAATATATCATGATATATATTAACTCAAGATATATATGGGGGAGGGGTGGGTAACAAAGACACAAAGTGAGAAAGGTGGAGAGATAGAGAGATGGAGTTGGAAGGAGTGAAAGCGGTGGGAGAAGAAAGACATATAGAGAGAAAAGTGGAGAGACCGAGCGAGTGACAAGGAAGAGATGGAGAGAGAGTGTTTATGAGTGAGAGTGTTGGAGATAGAGAGACAAATAAGGAGAGATGGAGGGAGATATAGATATATATATATATATATATATATATATATATAGTGGGGGGGGGTTAGAGGGAAGAACATTTCTTGCACTAGATGCATTTATTTCAATGTAGATGGTGATTTCTAATCCTATTTGATTACTTCCAGTGAAGGAGATAAATTAATTAGAGGGGAGCGGAGGAATGAAAAGAGAGATAAGGAGAGAAGTGATAGAGGGAGAGAAGTATAAGAGATAGAGAGGGAGACACAAATATGGAGGGGGAGAGAGTTGGAGAGAGAGAAGGAGAGAGTGCGGGAGAAAGTGATAAGGTTGGAGGGCAAAGAGAGAGGCAAAGAGATAGTGATGGGGGAAGAGAAATAGATACAGAGCAAGAATGAGAGAGAGGAGGAGATATAGAGGGGAAAAGAGATGGAGTTGGAAGGGGATATAGGGAGCGGAGAAGAAAGTCACAGAGAGAGATAAGTATAGAGATAGAGAGGGAGTGACAAGGGAGATATGGAGAGAGAGTGTGTAAGTTTGGGGGTGAGATAGAGAGACAAATAATGAGAGATGGACGAAGATGTAGATATAGATGGAGGGAGGAGAGAGGGAAGAATATCCCTTGCACTAAATGCATTAATTTTAATATACATGGATATTTATAAACCTATTTGATTTCTTACACTAGATGCATTGATTTTAGTGTAGATGTTGATTTCTAATGATATTTGATTGCTTGCAAGTCTACATGCATTAATTTCAGTGTAGATGTTGATTTCTAATCCTATTTGATATAAATGGAGGGGAGAGGGAAGAATATTCCTTGAACTAGATGCATTGGTTTTAGTATACAAGGTGATTTATAATCCTATTTGAATTCTTACACTAGATGCATTGATTTCAGTGTAGATGTTTGCTTCTAATGATATTTGATTGCTTGCACTAGATGCATTGATTTCAGTGTATATGTTTTCTTCTAATCTTATTTGATTGGTTGAATTACATGCATTGATTTCAATGTAGATGTTGATTTCTGATTTGATGTAACTAGATTTATGATGGTACATTAATTTTAAAGTGACTGGATTAGCACTCTAAATGATTTTAGTGTAAGAGCAAAAATATTATTGACAATGTGCGTTGATTTGTGTTTTATATTAATACAACCTATTAATATTGGAGAGAAAGACACAAAAGGTAATATGTTTACTATAATAACTCGAGTTAAAGATTTCAATGGTTTACAATTTCAATTACAATTTTCATATCATTGATATGAAAATATGGCAAAACTAACATGGGTGACAATAAGAATAATAGTAGAAAATAGTTTGAGATTAATCACAATGAAAACTATCCTTAATTGATTAAATTCTTATTATTAACATTTTTTTCCATTCAACACTATTACATTGTCCCTTTGCATTCAAATTTGTATTTCATCATTTTTCATAATTCAAGTTATTAACAATATATATCATCTCAATAGATTGAGGTAACTGAGGAAATTTAAAATTAAAACTACTCTTCAAGATATATTTAGTAATACATGGAGGGACACTATTAAGAATTAATTAGTTGTTAAAAACTAGTATGAGACATAAAATGAAATGAAATATATGCGCTCCTCGAAGCTATTGACAAGATTGTATTCCTTCTTGAGAACCAACTAATTACTAATAGACAATTACATACACATATATAAACATAACACAAAAACTGTAACACTCACAAAAATTAACATCGAAATCCAAACACATAAACACAAAAACCACTCAAATCATACAAACATAGACACATGCAAACCACTCAAAACATCCAAACATGGACGTACAAACCATTCATGGAAAGAAACATAGACTAAATTAAATAACAAAATTACATGGTCATGTTAGGAAAAGAAAACATAATGTAAATTTCAAAGTATGAATATATCTCAAACATATACATAATAATGATAATCTAAAAATATAACATTTCTACCCTCAGTTGGAACTAGCCTAGATCTATCTAAGTTTGTACCTATCATGTGCTAAGAGGGATCAAATCCCTTGAGGTGAAACCCTTTCATCAAAGTCTACACTCCAAAAAGAAGGTTTGCACCTCGAGGGATTGGATCCCTCTTGGCAGATGATAGATAAGGGGTTAGATGGATCTAGGATGGTTTTATTATGAGCACATGTTATGCCGAGATTCATAAGTAAATTAATAATTTTATAAAGAATACGAGGAGGGCCCCATCTACCAAACACATTTTGAGAAATAAATAAAATTTTACACATTTCTGGTAGAACTCTTTGTAACAATCCCGAAATTAAAGCATGCAACTAATTAGATTAATCATGCGATTTATAATCAACACGCAATTTATCAACTATTTAACATCGAAATTCGGAAATATGAGCAGAGACAACTTACCTATGGCGATGATATTCCTTACTTGTGATTTTGGATTTGAACGCTATTTGAATCCCCCTAACCACAACAAACTTTTGGGGACGACTCTCCACCCATCTGTAGGCTCAATTGTACAAAATCTTGCTACAATGGGCCACTCCCGAGCCCTCGATCATTGTGCTACTGCTAGGGAATCCTTTGTCTCACAACACTTTTCTCCCAAGAGAATGGATGATGGAATCATTGAATGATCTCTCATCTTCCTCGCCATCTATTAAATAGAGCAAACATTGGAAGGGGAACCACATGCACACATTCCATGTATCAGCATACAACTTTTATTTCTTTATTTTAAGTTTAACTTAATTTAGTAATTCTCTTAATATAATTCTTTCTTATTTGATTTTTTTTACTTTTTGATAAGTTTACTTATTTTTACTATTTTTGTAGTTTATTTTTATTTTTATTTATTCAGAACTCTAGTATTGTTATTTGCTATTTTATTTATTTATTATTATTATATTTTCTTCATTATTTATTATTTATTTACTATTATTATATTTTCTTTATTGTTTATCATTTATTTTCTTATATTTTAATATTATATTATATTATTTTTATTTTTATTATTATCAGGGGACGTTACATACTCCTCTTCTTTAAGGAACTTCAACCCGAAGTTAAGTTGAATTATTTAACATTTTATTTATTTAGTTATTTATTACTTCATGTTTGCCCTACACCCTCTACTGAACTAGTATAACCAGCAGGCATCGAAAGTTTTCACAACACCCGGGAAATCTCAAGGAATCTTTGTCCTTTTTCCCACTTTCAGAACCAAGCATAAGCCTCCCCGGTCTGTATCCTAGTCCAAGGCTAACCCCAAGGCTTGCGCGTAACTTAGACCTCATCTGCCCCATGGTAGGCATCCGATATGGAACTCAATGAGTTTGGGCATCTCGAAAGGCTAGCCCACTCCCTCCACAGCTACTAAGGCACACAGCCCTAGGCATCGAAGTCCTTACACCCCCACTAGACTTCGGCATCCCAATCAAATACTAGGCACCTAGCCTACAATATCAGGCACTTAGCCTCCTCAAGATGGTCCCATAGCCCCTCAAGAGTTATCCATCAAGAGATATACAAGACAAAGGAACCACTGGCATATATAGTGTTGATTGAGTATGTCCCCAGCCCATATGGTGTTACATATTCTCCCTCGCAAGTATGGGCTCCCACGAGATCATCAAATAAACCGGCCCTCTCAGCCCATTTGTGGAGTTCCTATCAGTCACCACATCTGAACATGCAACCACTGCATTAGTTATAATCATAATATCATAGAAAATAATCTACATGCCAACTCTTTCATGTCATCATGATAACATACCATCATTGTTAATCACCACATTCTCATGTTATAAAATCTTCTTGCAATTACCACATGCTTCACATCATAATATCCTCATAAGTTACAACATCAACATATGAACATCAAAGACATATCATCACATAATAAATGAACCACATGTCAATATACCTCATATCATAACATCATAATCCCTATGCATATCATATTAATCATGAGCATACTACATCATTATCATAACAACTAAATAAATAAGAACTATATGTGCATCATTATCCTCGTATCATCATAACATGAAATTTAATCCTAACATTATATTCAACAACTCTATTTTGACATAACAGTGAACTAAAACCATAACTGAATTCATAGCGTATGATTTAGATGTATCAATAGATTTAAACAATAAGACATAATTTATATGCTCCATAAAAGTATCTACCTTAGCTAAGTTATGCAGTCCTATCTAGTTCACCACACAATTTAATTAAAGGAAAGTCATTAAAATAGCATTTGCATCTTCCCAAGTAGCTGACCCAGGGCTATATTAGTCCCACTACTTCTGGTTGACTTCTTCTAGTTATTTGTGAAATCCTCGCTAATCTTAAGTATCTTATCTATTACTCGATTCAATTCATCCCCTCATTCTATGTTGTTCATAGTTATGACTCATGACAGCTACCATTTGTTATTTTCATTATAAATTTTACAAATTCCACCTTTTCCTTTATCCCATAGAGTAACTTTATCAAATCTACATTGCTAAATTGCTTGTTTAGTTATAACATCCATTTCCTTAACCTTGGCGTAAGAATATGAATACTTCATATAAAAAGTGTTTTATTAGACAAACTACATCTTTCCTTTATGTAATATTTGTTAATATAAAATAATTTCCTATTCCTACATGCCTATTTAAAAAAGAATGATAATTAAAGAAACCAAAATTAGCACTTTTTATATTAAAAAAATTAAAAACCTAAAAAATAATTCATAACCTAAAAATATAACCTCTATTGACATTATATGTACACCATATTTGATTACTTTTAATTTAATTCATAACTTTATTTAACTCATATTGATGTTATGTAACAGCCCAATATATTTAAGAATAATATAATAATATCAATTTCACAAGCAATATTTAACCTATAGATAATTATTTTTATATATTATATTTAATATGAAAGTTCGTTACACACATTCACCCTATTATCTATACACTACCTCTCTAATTATAATTAATATACTCTATAAAAAATATACTTGGTTTTATATATCTCCATTTTATACCTAAATTACTAATTATGCCATTTTCCTAAAATTTATATTTTCAAAATATTAAATAAGAAACCTTATATATTTATATATCTAACTAATATATCACAAATAATTTGTTAGTTTAAACTTATGAATATGTAACTTTAACTCTCCAAGCCAATATATAACTATAGTGACTTTTTGACTTTTTGAAATCGTGGCAACTGATAAGATAATTCTAGATGCAAAAATAATATGTCACCAAAATTGCATTGTTTAACCATTGCAAAGGTTGTAAGAACCATCGAGCTTATGACGATCCGTACCTAGTTTTTATTTAGACAGTGCGATTGTAGTTTCCATGTGGGAAAAACATGTTTCTAATTACACTAAGGCTTTGTTCATAGTCAAGACCCAATAAATTTCAAAAATAATTCGCTCTTATTTCAGTAATAGTAGCGTAAAATAATTGAAACTGAAATGAAAATAGTTAACTTGAGAAAAACTAAAAAAAAAATTACGTTGACAAATTGCAAATATGATCCGTTGTTGCAGTGGGATAGAAGAGGTTTGAGAAAAATTTTATTGCGAAAAGGTCGTGAGCATACAAAACTGTCCAAATTTTGGCTAAATTAACCTTGCCAGAATGAATTCAATAAGTTGGGTGCATTAAACTTAAATATTACAAAAGGAAGCAGAGGACCACCTTTAATAAGGTAAATTGTATGCATCCAAAGTTAAAACTAACCATTTTTAGCCATCCATTATATGTCCTCCAAAAATAGTGAAATTAGTCGTTTTAGCGAATATCCGTAGAATTTTATCCAACACATAAATAATGAACTTCGTATCTCCGTATTATAATTTTCATGTGGCAGTGCCACTTAAAGTGAGATCCCAACTCCACAAGTTCGTAGTCCTCTCGTGATAAGAAATTAAAGGAAAACTTAATTATTTTATGAAATGGAAAATGTTTTTAATCGTAGTCCTCTGTCCTCTCGTGATAAGAAATTAAAGGAAAACTTAATTATTTTATGAAATGGAAAATGTTTTTAATTGAAATAAGGGGATTTAATTGGTTGTGTTTGTATATGTTAAAGTTATGTAAAATAAAATTTTCTAATTCAATCTATCAAATTCTGCATAAAAGAGAGCATGCATAAGCAAGTGCCCTTGATTATAATGATTATAATGACATGTAAATTTAAACTTTGAGTAATTATTTTGGCATATATAAATTACACATAAATAAGTTTTTTTATTTAATTTGTTCTATTAATAATTATATTATAAATAAAAAAATCTTTCCCAATCTATTTTTTATTTTTTTATTTTAATAAAAAAAATTGAAATTATTTTTATTAAATATTATTCTTCTCAAGATAAGCAATATATTAGATTATTTCTCTATTTAATTAAAAATATCATAGATATCTTTAACCATATGAAGAATTCAATTTACACATAGATTTTTTTTAACTAAATCAAACATGCATGCCAAGGGTCATAGGCCGCAAGGGTTGTAACTTTCTCTGATACTATATATAACAACCCCGAAATAAAAACACACAACTAATTATATTAATGATGCGATTTATAATGAACACGCAATTTATCAACTATTTAACATCGAAATTCAGAAACATGAGCAAAGACAACTTAGGTGTGGTGATGATATTCCTTACTTGTGATTTTGAAGTTGAACACTATTTGAATCGTGCTCATCACAAAAAAGTTTTTGGGATGACTCTCCACCCAACCATAGGCTGAATTGCACAAAATCTTGCTACAACTGGCCACCCCCGAGCCCTCAATCAATGTATTACTGTCAAGGAATCCTTTTTCTCACAACACTTTTCTACCAAGAGAATGGATGATGGAATCATGGAATGATCTATCATCTTCCTCACTGTCTATTAAATAGAGCAAACATTAGAAGGGAAACCGCATGCACACATTCCATTTGTGAACATACAACTTTTATTTCTTTATTTTAAGTTTAACTTAATTTAGTAATTCTCTTAATATAATTCTTTCTTATTTTATTCCCTTTTACCTTTTGATAACTTTACTTATTTTTACTATTTTTATAGTTATCTTAATTTAACTCTTTCTTATTTTATTTTACTTCTTGTTAACTTTACTTATTTTTACTATTTTTATAGTTTATCTTTATTTATATCTATTTAGAACTCTATTATTGTATTTACTATTTTATTTATTTATTATTATTATATTGTTTTATTGTTTATTATTTATTTACAATTATTATATTTTCTTTGTTGTTTATCACTTACTTTATTATATTTTAATATTATATTATATTATATTATTTATTATTTTTATTATTATCAGGGGACATTACACTTTCCTTTCCTAAATTATAACAAAAGATATTAAAATAAAAGAAAATTAGTATTTAAATGGTTAACCTCTCTAATTGTTTCAAATGCACACACAAGGAAAAGGAGCCTATCAAGGAAAGGGCAGAATTCTCTGGGAGGAGAGGTATGCATAAATTATAAATTTGTCATTTGTCTATGATTCATTATTTTGTGAGTTCAAGAAGTCGAGCCTATGAAGGAAAGGGTAGAATTCTCTGGGAGGAGAGGTATGAATAAATTATAAATTTGTCATTTTTCTATGATTCATTATTTTGTGAGTTCAAGAAGTTGACCTGTTTGGTGGCAACAAAATCATTCAAAGGAGATACATGGTGGAAGGAAGGTTCATCTCATTCTTATGCAAATTTTCAGGTGATCATTATTTCCTGTATTTTTATTATGTTCATTATATCAAAGGTTGAGATTTATTTCAATACTTATCTTCTTTATGGTTTTTTAATTAAATCGATTAATTAAATAAAATTCCATATAGATGTGTGTCATACTAATATGAATTATGGTTTTCTGAGCATATGGTAATAGTAAACCATGATATTGGCCCATGGTATTGTGACAAAGTCTATTTATAGATCAAGAATCTCCATACTAAACTGGGGTGAATTTCCATAATTAAAAACGGTGCTACCTATTTTTTTAAATATATATATATTCGTTTAACCCATATATTAATTATTTTTATAATTGATAATAATGGTAATTTAAAGTAAAGTTATAATTTAGTTAGATTTTATAACTCCTAAAATAAAAATAACATATTATTTATATAAAAAAGCAATGTTGTCTATAATAAAAAATAAAAATAAACCAGCTATGGGTGTTTATTAATTTTTCTATATGCAATAATATAATTTCATATCAACTTTTAAATCAGGTAAAGTAATTAGAAGTGAAAAAGAATGTGTGAGTAAGATGCCTAAACTTTATACTTTTCAAACATATTTCAACCTACAACTTAAACAAACTACTAGATATTATTGTTAATTAATATTTATTATACTTAAAAATATATTAATAACATAAAACTCTTGTAGTGTACTCTATATAGCATTCAAAAATACAATATAAACAAATAAAAATCACACACACATATAGACAGAGAGTTGAATATTATTATTAATTAATATTTGCAGTACATAAAAATATATTCATAACAAAAAAAACTCTTGCAGTGTACTCTAGATAGCATTCAAAAATACAATACAAACAATGAAAAATCTCACACACATAGAGAGAGAGAGAGAGAATCACTAGAAATTCATTGAGATCTAACATGGAATGAGAAGGATGCTTTTTTTTTTCAAATTTTTCACTCCGAAACAAGTTTACACTTAAATAAATTTGATCCCTCTCACTCGTGTTAGATCAGTGTTTACGACAGCTATACTGGCAATATTTTATTTTCCCGTGCTGGATTTTGTTTTGAAAATGCCCATCAGCGAGTAAATTAGAAGCTATATTATCCAAAATTATTACTCATTATACCCATATATATACCTTTTGAAAAGATAAGTTCAAACTTTTAAGAATTGTTTTAAAATTTAATGTTGTGTTTTTTATTGAGAAGGTTTTCTCAGATAATCACATCAAAATCCATTTATCTACCTATGAACCAAACTTGTTGGTTCTAAACACATTGACAAATGAATTTTCATGTGATTATCACCGAAAACCTTCTCAATAAACTTGATATGGATCACAAAAGCCTAAGTCATATTTTTTTATTGACGATTTTTAAAAAATATATATTTTATTGAGCCTACAACCCACTGTGAAGGCTATGTGTAAGTATGTTCCTCCCTCTTAAAATAAAAATAAAATTTTCTCTAATTAGAAAAGAAATATTGGATATAATAAAAAAGAAAAAAAAATCATATTTAATTAGTTGCCTATATTACTTAATATAATTGTATGTAAAATAAATAAAATTAAAAAAATTATTTGAGTAAGATGTTTAAACTTTATACGTTTCAAAATAAATAAATTAACATGTGATATAAACTTCATATATATCTATAAATATAAAATATTTTAATTTCATCAAAAATAAAATATCCACTAGGAATTTCCCCTAAAGGTGCAAAGATACCCCGAAGAAATTGAACATGCATATGATGTTACTACAAAAATGTTGCAACAAAAGAGAAATGTGTTCAGGATTGCAATAGTCTCACACTTGTGTCAATGTGTGTCTAACAAATGTTGTTAAAACCACTTGGCCCAATCATTTTTTCCTATCATACCACTATGTCAAAATCTTATATGCATATTAGATTTAAGCTATAACATGCATGGTACTGAGGAAAAACATTAAGATTAAATAAAGAGCATCATTCACTCGAATGACCTTAAAATTCCAGGATGTTTTGCAAGAAAGATAAAGAAGGGACTTTGTTTTAGAATTTTGACTAACTCCTTTAAAAAAAATTAAATTAATTTGGAGCCATTTTCGTGGAGCCAATAATTCCAGTTTTAAATTTAAATTTAAATTTTGTCTAGCAAATATTTGTTGGAATTGTGAATTTATGTGGTGTGGTTTACACAATCCAAGTGTCCAACTAAACTTTCAAGGCATTGTATTGCTAGAATGGCAAATTTATATGGTGTGGTTTACACAATCCAAGTGTCCAACTAAACTTTCAAGGCATTGTATTGCTAGAATGGAAAATTTATGTGGTGTGGTTTACACAATCCAAGTGTCCAACTAAACTTTCAATGCATTGTATCTATTTATGCATTCAAAAATACAATTTTAAAGATGAAAAGTTACACATGCTATATGGATATATAAAACCAATATAGATCTATTTTGAAGAGGATTAAATCTTTCGAGGTGGATACTTTTTTTCATGTTTTGCCTTATAAAAGAGGTTCCATAGGCTATCTTTAGCCTTGTGGACTTAAAATTTTCTTTCTTTCTTTCTCATGTTTCAAGAAGTAAGGTTGCCTCTCATGAGGGTCCCACCATAATGAGTGACCATGTAAGTTAACAGTAGTTAAGAAGTATTTATGTCGAGGATGGTCATTCCTAAACAAACAAATACCCAATAATATCTCACGTTTAAGGTGGAAATTTATCATAATTAGTTACAACAGTTTTGTGTGGGAGTTGTCTTAAGAATCCCCAAAGTCGGAATTTCTATAAGAACTTCACCAAAAATTTAGATATTTTTTGTATATAAAAAACTGGTTAGGTTATGATCTAGCTGTAAACTAGTTGAAAACAATCAAAATTAAACCCATTTAATTTTTTAGTTAAACACTTTATATCATTTTACCTAAAAAATTCCCTTGAACACCTAAAGGAAATCTTTAAAAATACATAATTTAATGTAAATATTATCATATTTATTAGTATGCTAGGGTCAAGAAAAGTGTAAAACTTCATGCCAAAAATGGTTTGTTTAAATCAAGTTTAATTTATGGTGATATCATGGATTTTGAACATGAAGCTCCATAACAACATCCTAAAACTGAATATATTTAGCTTTTATTTATTATATATGAATAAATATTAGACTCCACATTATACGTACCTTTCCTAGTTCTAAAATGAAGATAATTCATTATATGTTAACAAAATAAGAACTATTTTCTTGTAAAAATGTTTATGACTGCGGTAATTGATTCTTAGTTCCAAAATGAAGATAATTCATTATATGTTAATAAAATAAGAATTATTTTCTGGTAAAAAACTGTATGACTGTTGCATGAACTTGCTTATTTATATTTTATTTTCAATGTCATATTATAGTGAGCATATTTATTTCTTATTTCTTAGTAATTTAAATATGTAATGCAGTTGTAAAAAGTAAGATTATCAAGTTTTTGTTAATATAAAGATTTAAATGTGAAATTTTTTAAAATAGTGTTAATTAAAAGTGAATTTGATTAACTCAAAACTTTTTATAAATAAATTAAAAGTAATTATATTTAAAAAATAAAATACTTATAATATATTTTTTCGATGGAAACATATACTTTAAATGAAAGTGAGTTATTTAATTGATGTGATAATTTTTCCATCACTTAAATGTTAACATTGTTAATAATTTTGTTATTATGCTTTATTTGTCTTTAATAATGAGTGAGTAAACATTTTCCCATTTTTAATTTGAAACAATAAGTAAACACTCTTCACTCTTGATTTGTAGGAGTACCTACTATGTATATGATATTCATTTAAAGTTTAGAAAATTTTCACATTATTGAATTGTTTATTTTACATATGTTTGTGTATTTCATGTTGACCAAGTATAAATAGAAAGGAGAGAATATATATATATATATAACAATGGTTAAGAGTATGTGTTTCTAATATTATAGTATTCGTTTATTTATAACCAAATACAAAATGGTCCATTACTTAAAAAAAATATATAAAAAAAACTCATGCCAAGTGGCTCCCCACCCATTTGAGGTATTTGAGGTTATTCCAATTCTAGTAAGCTCCTCATTATTATTTATAACATTCATTTATGATCATTTCATCTCTTGGATTGTTCAGCTCTTACTCACATATGTTCTCATTTCCTTGACTTGTTGAGTTAGGAAAACTACATGACCTCGAAACGCTTCTTTCCCTCATTTTTTATCACAGAAATAAAATCTTAAATAATCTCAATTACCGACTTCTTTCTTAAGGTCGAATGCACCATATTGGTCTTAGTGATGTTAATTACCGTCATCATCATCAGTAATGTAATGTAATAAAAAATTATTTCGAAAAATGGTACATTTTACAATAAGATGTGTAATTCCTTTTTTCCATTAAGTTAAAGTTGTCCCATGTCAAAACAGCATACAGACAAATGTAAAATGGAGATGAAAAAATATACAATGTCTAGCCTGACCAATTTCAAAAAGGGACACCTTTGGTGTAAATATATATCAGTTATGAATAAAATAGTTTAATATGAATTAATATTTACATATACTTAAAATATTATGTAATATCTATAACATTCAGAAATTCAATTTAAACAATAAAAAATTACTCATTGTTTTTTGCACGATAAAATAAATTTGCACCCAAAGAAATTTAATCTCTCGTGGCTCATGTTATATCCATGATTAAGATGGATCTATGATGGTTTATATGGTTGTTCTTGTAAATAGACATTATTTTTAGTCATTGCCAAGGCATGACTCTAGCAATTGATTTCTAAACAATAAAACATTACACATTGTTTTTTGCACTCTAAAATAAATTTGCACCCAAAGAAATATGATGTCTCCTGCCACATGTTAGATGCCTACTTAAGATGGATATATGATGGTTTATATGGTTGTATGATGGTATATATGGTTGTTCTAGTAAATAGAGATTATTATTATTCACTGCCAAGGAAGGACTCTAGCAATAGATTTTGTTATTGACAAATAGATTTTATTGTTGACCACTATTAGTTTTTCATTGACCAATGCTAGTTATAATGTTTAACTTTCAAAAAAATATATTGAAAAGTTTATATTTCAAACATTGGACCATAACTTTGAAGGTGTTAGTGAATCCTTTGTGCCATGTGGATAACTACCTCGTACTATTTTGCTATAATTTTTGGATGTAGCTGCAATATTTATATCATGATTTTTAAATATTTGTCCAATGCTTCTTCATTGTTAAGATTCATAGGAAAAGAACCCAAAATTCAAAATTTTAAAAATAGGTCATAGTCACATGAATAACCTATTTGCTAATAGTTACCACCCACCATAATTTAAGTAAATATTTTCCTTAAAAAATGAATAAGAACAAGATGAAAACAAATATACTCACTTATTTATGTTTTCTTCAACACCTTAATATGTAGGAGTGAAATTGTAAATGTGAAAAGTTAGTAGTGGTTACTACCAACCAAAAAATTATGCACGTCATAATAGTTGAATACAAAGAATTTTGTTTATTTTATATAATGTTTCTAAGGATATAAAATATAATAATATTTTGTTCATATATTTAAAACAAGGTGAAAAAAAAATAAGCTTCTCCCAAACAAATAAATTAAACAAGTATATTACATGGTCAATTGAGGTAGGTATGTTCAACAACCATCACCTTATAATTTTATAATCTAAATTCTAAATATGGGTTTTTAAGTTTTCTTCTGGAAAAACCTACACACATCTGGGGTTCTTTCATTCATTATGAAATATATATGTAGAGAGTTCTTTATATCATTTCTTCTGTTGTTTTAGTTTATTTTTTTTTGTGTATCATAACAAGTTTTCAGATTTTCTATTCATTCATATATGGTTTAGGATTAGTTTGGTTCTATAATTCGTTTGGTATTTTCAACAACATGAAAATCACATACTCTCCCAAATTGATTACCAAAACAAATTTTCATATCTAGTGAGCTTTATAGGATGTTTGATGAATGATAACAAAACATTTTAGGCAGGCTTTGAATTTTCTTGAGTTGTTGTTAACTATTATTCATGTAAGCAGAGAGAGGTGAAGGCAATGTGGCTTCTACCATGTAGTGTTACATAAAAGACCACCCCAAAATGTAGGAGACTGGTTTTTGACAATGCAAGAACAATGAAGCTATTTTACAAGAACGGGGATGGTTTCACACTTGCACATGATATGGAAATTAAAGAGCATGTCACATAAATCTTAGTTTTCAAATAAAAATAATCTTTCAATTATAACAAAAGGATTAAATATATTTAATTTTTAAATAAAAATTAATTTCTCAACTATATATGTTTGAAATAAAGTAAGGTTAATTTTTAAATTATATATATATATATATATATATATATATATATATATATATATATATATATATATATATATTGTTTTTCCATTCATATAAAAATATTGGAAAACTTTTAAGAGTTAAGTTTGTATAAATGATTTAATTTTGTATTTAAAAAATAATTAAAAAATATATTTTATATATGGTTTTATCTTTTGTTGAAAAAAATAATCAAAATGTTATATTATTATTATAATAATAATAATAATAATAATAATAATAATAATAATAATATAAAATTCTCTAAACTTAAAATATGTGAAATTATTAAAATTTTGAATATTTTTATAGAAAAAAATTCATATATTAAACACTAATAAAATTTACCAATTTTTTTACATTTTAAAGTTGACTTTGTGATTCAAACTAATTATAATCACAAATAAATATATTATGTGTTTGAAATCTTATACCTAATAACTTGTTCTTCTTTCCTACATAATCAACCATTCTCTAACCTTTTCTTCATCATAACATAAATTGAAAATACAATTCTTAAATAGTTAGATACAAAACAACCTCGCTACTTATATGATTGTCTTTACATATTAATCTTTACTTATCTGATTGTCTCTACTTATTAATTTTTTTCTTAGCATCTTTTGACTCAAAAGGACTGAGATAGTATTATTATTATTATTTGGCAATAATTGAATGATTTAGTTACCTACATCAACCTATTACATGTTCAATTATTTTTTCCTGTAACTTATGCATACAAACATACATACATACCCTGAATAGACAACACTATGCTACCCTATAACACTAATTATAAAATAAATTTTCTTTGCATAAAGCATGATATGATCACATATATATATATATATATATATATATATATATATATATATATATATATATATATATATATATATATATATATATATATATATATATAGCGAGAGAGAGAGAGAGAGAGAGAGAGAGAGAGAGAGAGAGATGATCACATGCTCTCTCTCTCTCTCTCTCTCTATATATATATATATATATATATATATATATATATAATTAATTTTATTTATATGAATTATACACATCACAACATTAATGGAATCTAGATTTATAAAAAAAACTGCATTTGTTTTTTTTGGTATGGAATATAATTATATTTTATGGTGTTTTAAAATATTTTTAATATAATAATGATTATTTTTATTCATAAGCTAGAAAGTTATATAAACTTAAAAAAGTATTTTATATTTTTTTGGAAGAAAAAATCATTATTTTCACTAATCATAATGGGAAATACATTCAGTATATCCACTTATGTTCATTCAATAAGTCGACTGATAGCAAGTGAAAAAAATAGAAAATTAAAGGAAAAAAATTTAGAAAGGCCTATATGCAACCATGTACATTCAAATATCTAGTTGAAGTCCATTCTCGAGTCGATTGATAGCCAAGTGAAAAATAAAAAAATGACCTATATGCAACCATGTACATTCAAATATCTAGCCGAATCCATTCTAGAAGAAATTACAAAATAAATCCTGATTAGATTCCCCATCTTAAATAAGCATCATCATATACAGTAAGTCTCCTAGTTATCTACAAAAACTAGAAATATAGATAGTCAAAATATTTAGTCCACTTGTTTCTCCTACTGCAAACCCTCTATGAAGGGCCTATGATAAATTTTAAGACATTATCACCTATCTTCTCAGTGATCTTCAAAGTGCCTAAAGTCACCCAAAGCCTATAGAGCACCTACGTTATATTGGGAATCTACTACTGAGTTTCTTTCACTATAGATATGATAACATGAAATCATGTCAAAATCTCATTTAAGTTGAAAATTTTCATCTAAAATAGGAGAGAGTGTGTGCACATGACATCTCTATATATTATTGAACTAGTTTATGAAAATCATATAATTACCAAATATTTGAATAAGTTGACATTCCTTTTCAATAGAAAATAAGAGAAAGAGCTTAAGACTAATTATTTCTGCATAATTGTTAGATCCTCTACCGAATTGGCTATGAATATTGTAGAAGTGATTTTCCAATAGTTAAAGATGTTGGAAATAACACTGAAAGGGGGGGTGAATCACTATTATTAAGTCAAATATTTTTTATTTCACACCCAGATCATATACGCTACTTCAGTTAGAGAAAACCGCGTATATACACAACTTCAAATAAGGAAACCAACGTATACCATGCAGACTTACAATTTAATGTATTCTACAAATGTTGATCATTAGTTTGTGCATCAAAGTCATATAAACAATAACGAGGAACAGTAAAAACAGAGTAGAAGACAATCACACACAAGAACACAAGATATAAGGTGGAAACCCAATGTGGGTGAACACCGCCTGCTGCAATTCGTCTCTATCTTCTTTTAATTAGAAACTTATTTTTACAATGATTATGTACTGGTACAGACTTATACCAGTACGCAGGCTGGAACCTACAGAGAGCTACAACCCTCTCTCGTTCTGCAGCTTCTTCTGGAAGGGAGCTACAACCCCCTTAGTTCTTGTACTAGCTGAGATACTAATACGTAGGTGCTGACCTACAGAAGGCTGCAACCTTCTCTTCTCTTTGAGGGACCACATTTCATCAATTTTTAGACTAGATCCATAAATATCAAGCAAACATCAAGTATATGTGCATCAACCAATCTCATTTCCACAAACAACTACTGAATCAACCAATAACTTCTCAGAATGTTGTAATCAGAAAATAATACTAGTAACCAGACACCAATGCTGAACCCAGAACACTGCAGAAATCCACAGAAGCAGCTAAAACATATTTCAAGAGACAAACGCTACTTCACTGTGTATAAACCTGCATACATACGCAGCTGAATCAAGGTCAACCAGTGTATGCGCTTTCTTCTCTCGGTGAACCTGCGTGTATACGCGCCTTTTCAGAGCCGAACCTACATATAGATCTATAAAAGTCAATTCACCCTTTACACTTAAACAAACTTTAGTTATACTCAGATTATTAGATTTATAGATCTAATTTTGCGTCGATTATAGCAGATCAATTCACAAAAGATATTACTATTCAAGCCTTGAGATCTCGACCCATCAATAGAACTTATCTATCTTGTAATGCTCAGGTTCCTCCTTGATTCAGATCCAGCCACACAAACCAATCACTTGCATGTCTTTAGATATTCAATACATCAGATGATCCTTGCCTAATGATCTCCTTCCTCTTTTATAGTCTTAGACCTTTCACAATACCACGGTCCAAAAACATAACAAACCAATACCATGGACCCAATACTTTGGATCAACACATCTGACTAGATACTACAGTCCAAAACCATAGGTTCAAATACCAAGGACTAACTACCACGGACCAAACATAAGTTCTCTCACATGTACGCACTTTTCCTTGTGTGAAAGTGCGTGTATACGCATACGCGACTTTTGAACGTCTAACCCACGTGTATACACTGTTTGATCACGATGAACCTGCGTATATATATTTTTCCCTTCATTCTGAGAGCCTGAACTGAGATCTGTTACCAGAGTGAGTTACTATCAAGGACAACACCTGTGCCACACCTGTGCCATAGCGCCAAACCTATGTCATAATGCCAACAATCTCCCCCTTTGGACTTGATGGCAACCTCAAAGTCATTCTCCCCCTTTGTCATCAAGGGCAAAGGGTTATGCTCCCCCTGAGTACATGTTGGAATCTCTGCTCTGCTGTGCTGACCATGCTCCCTTGACTGTAGGCAAGATCTGCAAAACGATGTTCTTCAAGAACCATGACTTATACATCATAGAAGACCTTCCTATCACCAAAAGACTCTATACAAACATCCATCACCCAACCAAGTGGGGATCATCCACCCAAACAAGTGGGGATACATCAGAAGTTTACATATGACAACCAAGTACATTACATCATTCATCCTAGGCATAGTGGGGAAACCAAAATAGGCCATTACATGACCTTGACAATAAAAGACATACGTGACATAGAGATGAAAAATTTAGAGCAAGACTATAAGTCACCAACAACTATTAGCAGCATCATTATTCAGATCAGTAACCATGTTCTCCTTCTCCACCCCTTCCGCAGTTGATCCATTTGAACCCAAAATAGCTTGTGTACTCGAACCAAGAGCTTCTAATGTAATACCATCAATCCATTATTAGAAGATTATCTGCTCCCCCTGAACCTATGCCAGATGGTCTCTGTCAGACCCATATCAGATTATGTTCAACCAGAGTCTATCCCCACTGATTTCCTTCAAACTACCATATATGCAACTGTATCTACATAAATCGGCATATGTACACAGATCCTCCACACGCAACTCGCGTACAACCAGAAGCAGATAGGTTTCAACAGCAAGATGATGCATCAACTACCCCCAGCTTCTGTCTGAGGTATTCAAATGTCTCCCTGGGCAGTGGTTTGGTGAGAATATCAACAACTTGTTCCTTAGAGGGAACATACTCCAACTTGACCTTTTGTTCAAGCACTTGTTCCCAAAGAAAATGGTATTTGATAGGTATGTGCTTGGTCTTTGAATGCATGACAGGATTCTTTGAAATGCTGATTGCACTTGTATTATCACAAAAAATGGAAATAGGTGGAGTACAAGTGATTTGAAGATCTTGCAATGTTTGCATCATCCAAAGGAGTTGTGTGTAGCAAGATGCAGCAGCTACATACTCTGCTTCAGCTGTAGATAATGCAATGGAACTTTGTTTCTTGCTGAACCATGATACTAATCTAGGACCCATGAAGAATGCACCACCACTAGTGCTTTTCCTGTCATCCATGCTACCTGCCCAATCTGCATCTGTATATGCATGAAGTGTGATATCTGTATCTCTAGGATACCATAAACCATAGTTTTGAGTCCCTTGAAGGTATTTGAAAATTCTCTTGACTGCCTGAAGATGAGTTTCCTTTGGATTTGCCTGAAACCTTCCAACTATCCCTACTGCATGCATAATGTCTTGTCGGGTACCTGTTAGATAGAGTAGACTACCAACCATGGATCTATAGGTAGGTTGATGTACAGCTATTGATTCATCGTTTGTGCTGAGACTGCATCCTGTAACCATAGGAGTACATACTGGTTTCGAATCCTCCATCCCATATTTCTTTAAGATTTGCTTGAGATACTTGGTTTGTGATAGAAAAATGTTGTCTTTTTTTTGTTGGACTTGTAAACCAAGAAAATATGTGAGCTCACCAATCATGGACATTTCAAACTCTTTTTGCATTACCAAGGCAAAATTTTGACTCATGTCTTCTTCATTGCTGCCAAAGATGATATCATCAACATACACAACAAGTATTAGCAACTTTTCATTGTCAATCTTTATATATAGATTGTTGTCTATTGATCCTTTGGCAAAATCTTGTTGATGAAGGTACTCATTCAATTGAAAATACCAAGCCCTTGGAGCTTGTTTAAGACCATAGAGAGCCTTTTTGAGTCTGCATACAAGATTTGGATCATTTCCAAGGACGAACCCATCTGGTTGTTCAATGTACACTTCTTCATTCAAGTCTCCATTCAGAAAGGCAGATTTTACATCCATCTGAAATACTTTTCACTTTTGAAAGCTAGAGAGAGCAAGGAACATTCTTATAGCCTCAAGTCTAGCCACTGGTGCAAAAGTTTCTTCAAAGTCTATACCTTCTTGTTGCACATATCCTTTACAAACAAGTCTTGCATTGTTTCTAACCGCATCTCCATTTTCATTTGGCTTATTTTTGAAAATCCACTTTGTCCCTATGACATTCTTATCTTTTGGTCTAGGAACCAACTCCCAAGTGTTATTCCTTTCAATCTGCTCAAGTTCTTCATTCATTTCCTTAACCTAGCATTCATCTTTGCATGCTTCTCTTACATTGTGTGGTTTGGTGGAGGAGAGAAATGCTAGATAGCTTGAAGCTTCTGAAATGGTTCTCCTTGTTTGTACACCTGCCTCTTTCTGCCCCAAAATTTGAGATCTGGATGATTCTTCTGAACGTATCTCGATGGAGTCTGTTCTTCTATTCGTATTTGTTCTTCTGGTGCCTCATGGGTTTCTTCATCATGAATCTGATTTGGTCTTGATGGATAGTCCTCATCATCTTTGAAAACTTCAAATCTTTCCTGCCTCGAGGTATTTCCTTCTTCATCAATCACTACATCAATATTTTCAATAATTTTTCCAAGTCTTTTATTGTAACACTTATATGCTTTGCTATGGGGAGAGTAACCAAGGAGAATGCCTTCATCTGCTCTAGGTTCAAACTTGCCAAGATTTTCATTAGTCCTTTTAATGTAGCACTTGCTTCCCAAAATTTTGAAATATTTCACCGTGAGAGTCTTACCATACCAAAGTTCATGAGGAGTCTGAGTGCCGTTTACCCGGACATTTGTCTTGTTAAGAATAGTTACAACAGCAAATGCGGCTTCACCCGAGAAGGTTGCAGGAGTTCTAGATTCATCGAGCATAGCACAAGTCATTTGTTGAACCGTTATGTTCATCCTTTCCACTACTCCATTTTGTTGAGGTGTTATTGCAGCAGAAAATTCCCTTCTTATGCCATGTTCTTCACAAAAATAAAAAAATTCATCTGAGGTAAATTCTCCTCCTCGATTAGATCTGAAACATTTGATTCGTCGATTTGATTCGTTTTCAACCAAGGCTTTGAATGATTTGAACTTTTTGAAAGCTTCATCTTTATACTTCATGAGTCCTAACCAACACATCCTTGAAAAGTCATCAATAAACAATATGAAGTACTCTTCACCTCGAGTTGACTTCTTCCTAGTTGGACCACATATATCAGTATGGACAAGTTCAAGTGGCTTGCTAGCTAATCCTTCCTTCTCAGGGAAATTAGTTCTTGTTTGCTTACCAAAGTGACATGATTTGCATATTGTATTGCCTGGAATTCTAATGTCAGGAAGATCACGAACTGCCTGATATTTGCATGCTTTTCCGTATCTAAGAGAAGCTGAGATGCCCCAATCTTCTATGCCATAGCTAATGTTCATCATTCTTGCTTAGATAGCATTGATGTTGTCCTTTGGTGAATATGTATAAATTATTTGGGGGTCTTATGCCTTTGATCACTGTTTTTCCTGTATCAAGATCACGAACACTACATCCATTTGATCAAAATATTACCTCAGTTCCTTGGTCGCACATATAACTGACACTCAATAGATTATGCTTTAATCCATCAACATACATAACATTTCTAGCTTTGACCTTTTCTTTCAACTAAATAGAACCTTTACCTTTTATGAACGTAGGGGTGTCATTTCCAAATGAGACCTTCTTTGCCTTTTCTAAGGCACTATATGATTGAAGTTTTTCTTTATCACCTGTCATATGTTTCGAACATCCACTGTCGATATACCATTGATTTTCCTGTCCTTCTGCATATAAGGCTATCCCACATCTTTCTGGTTGCGGTTCTTTCATTCTCCATGTTTTGGCACTTGAGACTTGTTCCTTTTGAGTTGTCTGCCGAAACCTGCTCCTGCATTCAGAATCTTCATGACCGAAGTTGTTACAAATAGAACATTCTATTTCATTTTCAAGAGCAGAAAAGTTATTGTAGGTCCTTTTCATGATCCCAGTCATACTTCTTTGTTTTTGAGCTTCTCTAGTCATGATTGTCTTATAGGCAACACATTGAGCTGCTTTGTGACCAAAGTTATGACAAGAGAAACACTGGCCATTGAAGAAACTCTGCGATTATCAAATCTACCAACCGAAAGATTGTAGTTTCTATTGACATCCATTCTTGAGGCAAATTGAAAATGTTTTACCTGTGGCTGGTTGTAGCTTCTATCCATCCTTAAAGTAGATTGCCCCCGATTTACCTGGTAATCTATTTTCATTCTGGAGGTAAATTGTCCTTGATTTACCTGTTGATCTCCATTATGCCTTTGTTGTCGATTGTCAATTTGTTCACTCCTCCTTGCTGCATCAAGATAAATTTTGGAGGTGGACGCTTCTTCATTATATCCCAGACCTATCTTGATTAGTGGAGAATGCTACACTTTGATAATCTCATCTAAAGTTTCAAACCCTTTAGCAAATCTGAGATTAAGGGCTTTTGTTTTCTCAATTTCTTTTCTAAGTCCCACAGTTTCACATTCTAACTTATCATTGTATTTATCTTTTTTCGGCAAGTTGGACTGTGTTGTGGTAAAAACACAACACCCCCATTATTTGAGTTGAGCAAGTCAATAATGGGACCCTTTCTATAAAAATTTTGGCTAAGCACCTTTTTTTGATTTTTATTTTAATTGATTGCCCTACGCTTTCGTTAATTTTTAGTTTTCTTTGGATTATTGTTTTGATTGCTTTGTTAGAATCGAGTTTTTATAAGCTTCCCATCGACGCTTGTTTCGCCTCATTTGGTCAACTGGTTTGAAAATGGCGCTTCTTTGAAGTCTCATCATTTATCTAGCCTGGGATAAAAATGCATAAAATGTACCATATTGCATTTTGTAAATAAATTAGTTCGATAATGCATTCATTTTAAATATTAACCGTAGCAAGTTTTTACTAACATTTTTCATTTTTAGTTATGCAGCCAAATTATTAATTATCGGGATTTCAAGAAATTCACTCTAATTTCCAAATCAAACTCTAATCCCAAAATCCAAACATTCAAGTGGCTGTAGTTTATTTTTATTATTTTTCATTTATTTTCTAAGTGGCTGTAGTTTTATTTTTAGCTATAGTTTAAAAACTTAAATTCATAAAAATAAAACCAAAATAAAAAATTGATTTTTAATGTTAAATATTAAATTAATTATTTTTGAAAATAATTAATTAAATTAACTTAATATTTAATATATAAAATTATATCGCATCGGGAACTTTGCATTGTAATAATTTTTAAGAACTCCGATTGCCGATACTCCTTTACATCCCGACTTACCGATGCGATGGGGCATTAACTAAAGTTTTAAGAACGTGTGTTTAATATACGAAGGTTGCATCGCATCGGGAGACTTCAACCTATGCAAATTTTTATGCTCCCGACGCCACGCTTGTGCCGATGCGATAAGTCTTTGGTATTCATTTAGAACTCACGTATTAATTTCATTTTAAAGAAATCGTTTATGCCACCATATCATTCGTTATGTTAATATAGGAGTATGTTTCCATATGGATAAGAAAGGTAGGTTAGTTTATTTAATAGTGTAGTGTAGGTTGGCATATTTAACATTAGTTAATATATATTAATTAGTTTATATAATATGTAATATTATATTATATTAATTAAATTAATAATATGTAATATTATATTGTATTAATTAAATTAATTCATATGTAATATATTATAATCTGTAATATATTATATTAATTAAATTAATTAATTATATGTAATATTTAATTAATTTAAATATCAGTTAGATTAATATTAATTAGTTTTTAATTAGATTAATATTGATTAGTTTTTAATTAATAATGGATTTGTTTATAAATTATTAGTTAGTTAAATTAATAAATAGTTTAGTTTATAATTAGGAATTAAATTAGAATTAATTAGGGACTAATTTAGGATTTAATTTTTAATTTAAATTCTCATTTTTTTTAGCCCAGCAACAGAATTTCCAGATTTGCATCAGATTTGACCCATCAACTTTGGAAGCTCATAAATTGAGTTCTACTTGGCCAAATGAGGCCCAGGATGGCTCATTGGAAGAGAAAAAATCAAGGAGAACATTTTGAAGGAGGTTTCACCAACAGATTTGATCATTTATTGGGCCGAAAATCAGGCAGAAGATCAGGCTCCGAATTTTGAAAACAAAATCAATTTTCTGAGTTATTGTTTTCAATTTCATTTGTCCAAAGCCTTTTCTAATTGCAGATCCATTGGTCAATAATATCATTTACCAATCAAACCATTCCAAGCATCAATACAGAGCTTATATTTTGTTTTTAATTATTTATTTAAATAAAATTTGATTGGATTTGATTTAAATGCCAACAATGCCATGATTGATTTTGTTGTTGCATTTTAATTTCTTTTTGCAGGAAAACAGTGGGAAGAATATGGAGAAAAAGATCTCAATCAATGAGAAGGCTCCAGCAATTGAAGATCAGGAATTTTGAGCAAATAGAATTGGATTTGGCAGATTTCTCTTCACCAAACTTTCCTCTCAAGAATTCCTTCACAGACAGTATAAATAACAGATTGCAAAATGGAATAGGGGCTGCTCTCCTCTGCAATTTTAGAGCTTCTAAAAGCACTATTGTAATTGGAATTTAGAGTTGTAGGAGAGAGGAGTGAAAAATCTCAGATCTGGGGATTATTGAGGATTTTCCCTTTGTATATTGAATTATGCATGAAGAACAAAGCTTGCACTATTGTGGCTCTAGTTTTGAAAGCAGAAGTTCAAGCAATGTAAAGGGCTGTTGGAGACCAAGGACAGAGAAATGGATGCAATAAATTGGTATTTTTAATACTACTGTTTTAAATATCAGTTTCATTTTTATGGTAACAGGAATGTGTAATTTTATTCATGTTTGTGCACTATTGTCAATATGGGTAGTTTGTCTCAATGTTGTTATCATGTATCTCTGTTCTTATGGATTAATTTCTGATTTCTGAGTAACTACTTACTCTGAGATTTGTCTTATGAAACTGATTTATTGAATAATAATGTGTGTGAACTATTTCTACATATCATTATTCAATTATTGGATTTATTGATTTGATAATCAATATCATTTTGAGAACTACTTCCTGAATGTTGTTGATTTATTATTTCAGTTTTAAGGTCTCAATAGGATGTGTTTTGGTAACCATAATATCAGTTAATTGAAACTACTTCATTAACTTGATATTCATTATAAGCAAGACATGTTTAAATCCTAATATTTTAATTATCTTACTCTTAGTTGGGTTAGATCTATATCTGCCTAATTAAGATAGGATTTAGATTAGTTTCTTTTGCTTGCATCATAGAATAAACTTGCATTTAGAGTAAATTATACACTCTGTTAAGTCCTCTCCTCAAAGAGGCAAAACTTTAGTTGTGGCTTGGCTGAGCCCAAATCAGCTTAAGGGTCATTCTCTTGCCTGATCAGCAAGGAGAAGTGATCTGATGTCCTTGTCTATTGGTAGTTAAAGATACATTATAAACCAATAGCAATAGGGAGAAGGTAACTGGACCTAGATGAACAGTCGGAGCCACCACACCAAACGGAAAAGGAGCTGCTTTTAAGGTCCGGACCGGGTGGTTATCCCCCAATGTTGTTGCAGCGATTTTCGAGGCATCAACATTTTTGGCGCTAGAAGGAGGGCCTGAGAAATTTGTCTATTGGAGTCTTTTCAATTTTAACATTTTGTTTATGGCTTCTCTTAAACTTCCAATTTGGAGTTGTATCCATGGACGTGCATCCTCCAATACTCCACCCGAAGTGGTAAGACTCTTGTCTCAGGCAAAGTTTAATGGTAAGAGAAATTCTTCTGCTTTTAATCATGTCTTTCAATTTATTCAAAATGTTTCAAAATATGATTTTCAAGGAATTGATGAAGGCATTTTATGTAGGATTTTACTCTCACATTTGCGGCAAAAGCCAGAAGCTGGTGCAAAACTCTTCCAGTTGCTTCAATTCACAGCTGGGATCAATTTGTTACAATTTTCATTTCTAAATTTGACGACTACGATATGAACAGGTATGTGAGGAATTTAAATATCTACGTAGGTTTGAAAATGAGTTGTTAATGATTTTATATTCGATTTCATTTGAATTGCTTAAGATTTAAAGACGAAGATAAACCCACGGAAGAAGAATCATTAGATGGTTTGAATATGTATGTTCTCTGCCTCCCATTCCCAATCCATATGAAATTAGTTCAAGTTTTGTTTCATCCCCTTCCAACATAAATGAAAATCCCAACACGGATGTGCAAATAAATGCTGATGAAGCGGTTTCACAAAGCTTAGAAAATATTTCTAATCAAATGCAAGAAGACAACAGCAGCAATTTTGGAGAAAAAGCCGCCTTGAAATCTGAAAGATACTTCGAAGTAAATTTGGAAAATCAAATCGCAAATCAGCAAGTACAAGCAGCAATCAAAGTAAATAAAATGCAAACTGCTGTACAAAATTTCTGAATTTCTCCATGATGAACAAATGCCGAAATCAGAGCAGCAAAGCAGCGTTCTTCAAGAAAGCATATGCACGCAAAGGAATGAACTGCAATCTGAAGTTTACAATGAGCATAATGCACAAGAGCTCTCAAACAGAGACAGTTTTAAATGCATTGTTTCAGGTTCACACTTTTCCTTTATCCTGATATTTTCAATAATGGTAATATTTTTCGTCTTGATGTTAATGATATTCCAGAAATTAAAGAGGCTGATCTAAATGAATTACCATTAAGTTTTTATCAAGATAAAGAAACAATAATTGATCATTCTTTGCCACTGATGAACATGAAATTCTTGTCCCTCCTTGTTTTGATATATTGGATGAGATTGAAGGAAATTCTAGAGAATCTTGTGAAGTCATTTATGATAATTACTCTGACATTGAGGATGTTGATTTCTATTCCTCTCAAGAGAATCCTCATGAGAAAATTCAAATAACATCTGAAAATGAGGAACGCTTCAATTTAGGAATTACCCCAACTAATCCTCATTTTAGAGTAGCTAGTTATCTTCATGATTTCACCATTCAAGAAAACATTCCAATTTATGATTCATATGAGGATCAAACTCCCATTCCTACTCATAATCATAATTCGTTTCTAATTCACAAGTTGGAATTCAAAATTATTCAAATTCCAAAATCTGGCCATTCCTTGTGAAAATGAAATCATTTCAAAACGATCCCAAATGTGCTGTAACATTAGTTGTACAAATAGTGACTTTATTTTAGTTTTTCTTTCACAGCTATTTTGTTTAAACTTAGATTTATTTTCTGATTTTTTTTGCAAAATTTTCACACTCTTTCGCTGGCATATTGAGCGCCTTACTATCAAACACTCAATCGATGCATTGCCCAATTGGAAATTCAAGTTTCATATTATAATCATCAGCATCAAAAGATATTAATATTCCAATTTAAATCAATGCTAATGTTTCATCAGAAGCTTCTATTTTTTTCAAAGGCAATATCAACAAGAGAGTGTATTTTTGCAATCTGGCCAGCTATTCAATTTAATTAATAATTTTCCATGTCATTTGACAAACTTCCATTCATTTTTCATTGACTCATTTGAAGATTATTTGGAAGTTTTTCCTTCAAGGAAAATTGTCAATGATTTAACATTTGTACATAATACTAACAATTCTTTCCAGGCCTTTGAATTTCAAAACTCATATCACAATTCGGCATGTTATCTCTTTCCTTGAATATTTCCTCATCCTTAATGGAAATCCATCCAGATTTTTGCGATCCAATTGGTATCGAATTGGAAAGGAAATTTCATGAGAAAGAGATTTTAGTTAAGTTGCTAACAATAACTGTACATTCTTATTCAGATTTATTTTCCTTAGTTTAGTTAGATTTTTATTCTTATTACTAACATTTGAACTGTACATAAACGCGGGAATAAAAATGAGAGAATGGTTACACTGGAAATATGACTATACCTAGTCATTTTCATGTATATGGTTAGAATAGGAGTAGAATTAATTTAGTTAGCTTGTTTATGAAGTTAATTTATTTGCATTAGTTTTGTAGATTAAAAAATAAAACAAAGCAATCAGCCTTCTCATACATGTTCAGTGGAAACATTTTTCCTTATCAGAAAATTTTAATCTTGCTTTCCTTTTGAAATTTTCTTATAGCGATATTTCTACTCTGCCTATTTTGAATAATGTCTTGATTAAATTCAATTAAAGTTGCACTTGGTATCAATTGCCTCAAAGCCACTTTCTTCATTTCGGGATTTCCTTCTAAGGTTTTCTTTTGAAATTTATATGGTAAGGATTTGAGGATATAAAAGCTTCATGATCCCATTATCCCATGAGATGTCTGATGGACTATGATAACCTAATTATAATTCAATCATTATTAGTCAATCTAACCTGTCACGGTAATCAAATGAAGTTCATATTATATTCCTCGGAATTTTCCAAAGCTGATCTTAAGGATGCCCATTTTGCCAAGTGCACACATTTAAAATCTGTTTTGACATTTTTCTACAATTAGTGGCTTAATCTCATTCTAATCTTTAGTTTATTATCTGATGCTGTAAAAACGCATCATGTCTATTTACTAAAGGCATTATTAAAAAGTCACTATAACAATACAGATTTTTCTCAAGATTAATTCGGAATGAGCAGAGGTAATAAATTGTTACTTCACTTCGAAAGGGAAGCATAGTTTCATATTTATTTCTGGTAAATTTTATATTCCATGAACATGAATGATTGATTTCATTTAGGCTGATTGCGCATTTAGATTTAAAAATAAATAATGAGATGATTTTAATCAAAGGAAGAATTTGAAGATTTATCAGGTAAAATTTACAGACAAATTCTTTTCAGGTACGCATTTACAACTTTATTTTCATCCATTATTAGTTCTGTTTTTCTTAGCTTATTTTTTATTTATGTTCTGTTTTATTTGCAGGTTTTATTTCTTTTCAAAACATGAAGTAAGCAGCAAACTCATTCCAAATTTGCAAACAGGTTCAGGGGAATTCAATTCTGATTCATTAGAATTTAAGCATTTTTTTAGCTTTGCTTTCATTAGAAAACCCATTCGCATCATAAGATTTCATCGGAAGTAGTTCTTTACTATTTTTTTGATAAATAAATTGTTCATCAAAGACCTTTCGATGTATTATCTTACTCATATGCCATATCGCATTTCGCATATCGGAGCTTTCTAAGCGAAGTGTACTTTATGGACATGAATCGCCGATAATCGAGTTCACTGATATTGCGATAAACACATAAATTCCGGACCTGATATGAAATTCAAAGAAAATTCAATAAAATATCGGTCTGTTCAATCGCAATAATGGTAGGAGTATAACTTTAAAGGAGGCCGATGTTTCGGATGCGATATGTTA